>MU224536.1:244400-310460 GCA_018584345.1 Thuja plicata
CCTAACCCTAACTCTAATCACTCTAACCCTGACCCTAACTATAAAATTCACCCTAACCCTAACCCATAATCATACATTCCAATCCTAACCCTAACTCTAGCTCTAACCCTAACTCTAACCCTAACCCTAACCCTAAACCTAACCCTAACTCTAATCTCTCTAACCCTAACCCTAACTATAAAAATCACCCTAACCCTAACTCTAACCCTAACCCTAACCCTAACGCTAACTCAAACCCTAACCCTAAACCTAACCCTAACTCTAATCACTCTAACCCTGACCCTAACTATAAAAATCACTCTAACCCTCACCCTAACTATAAAATCTCCCTAACCCTAACACTAACCCTAATCCTAATCCTAATCCTAATCCTAACCCTAATTGTAACCCTAACTCTAACCCTAACCCTAACCCTAACTATACATTTTAATCGTAAAAAAATCACCCTAACCCTAACCCTAACTCTAATCCTAACACTAACCCATAACTGTTCGTTCTAATTGTAAAAAAAATACCCTAACCCTAACCCTAACTCTAAACCTAGCCCATAACCGTACATCCTAACTATAAAAATCTCCCTAACCCTAACCCTAACCCTAACCCTAACCCTAACCCTAATCCTAACCCTAATCCTAACCCTAACGCTAACTCTAAACCTAAACCTAATCCTAACCCATAACTATACATCCTAACTATAAAAATTCCCTAACCCTAACCCTAACCCTAACCCTAACTCTGACCGTAACCCTAACCCTAATGGTAAAAATCATGCTAACCCTAACCCTAACTTAAAAAATCACCCTAACCCTAAATGTACATTCCAACTGTAAAAAATCATCCTAACCCTAACCCTAATTGTAACCCTAACCCTAACTCTAACCCTAACTGTACATTCCAACTATAAAAAATACCCTAACCCTAACTCTAACCCTAACCCTAACCCTAACTCTAACCCTAACCCTAACCCTAACTCTAACCCTAACCCTAACCCTAACTCTAACCCTGACCCTAACCCTAACCCTAACCCTAACTCTAAACCTAACCCTAATCCTAACCCATAACTATACATGCTAACTATAAAATCTCCCTAACCATAACCCTAACCCTAATCCTAACCCTAATCCTAACTCTAAACCTAACCCTAATCCTAACCCTAATCCTAACCCATAACCGTACATCCTAACTATAAAAATCTCCCTAACCATAACCCTAACCCTAATCCTAACCCTAATCCTTACTCTAAACCTAACCCTAATCCTAACCCATAACCGTACATCCTAACTATAAAAATCTCCCTAACCCTAACCCTAACCCTAACCCTAACCCTAATCCTAACCCTAACCCTAATCCTAACTCTAAACCTAACCCTAATCCCAACCCATAACCATACATCCTAACTATAAAATCTCCCTAACGCTAACCCTAACCCTAACCATAAAAATCACCCTAACCCTAGCCCTAATTGTACATTCCAACTATAAAAAATCACTCTAACCCTAACCCTAACCTTAACTCTAACCCTAACTCTAACCCTAACCCTAACCCTAACTCTAACGCTAACCCTAACCCTAACATAAAATGTCTTCCATGTTGCACCGCGACTGCCACTAGCTTATATATACCTATATATATATAATACGCCGAGAGTAATCCTTCTCGAGGCGCCTATTTTAAATTATCATCCCTAATCCACACGGAAAATAGGCGCACTCGAGAAGGATTACTCTCGGCGTATTATATATATATAGGTATATATAAGCTAGTATATAAATGATCGAATATTGGTACATGTGAGTTTAATAGAGTGAACCATTATTGGTGGGTCACTATGACAAAAAGTGAGCAGTTATTGGACCCCCAATCCACTATCGTCCCTTTCCCCTAAGATGTATGCATGTTTATCACTTTTACTATTGGCTATCTAGCCAATAATTTTCCATGCTCCTATATGCCATGGTTATGACATTGCCATGACATACCATAGCTTCTGTGTAGTCTAATTTGTACTGCCTTCCGTTTCTCCTAGCCGTCATATCAGCCTCTGTCCCTCAACTTTATGATTACAATATTTTTTAAAATATTGCAATAAAGTTAATAAGATATATTTTAAAAAATCAAGTCATTTCATGACTTCATATATTACTTAGGGAAAAAATTAAAAGATGAAAAAAATTAAATACAATTATAACAAAAATTTCAAATATATTTTATGGAACAACATTTTATGATTTATAAGTATATTGATAAGAAGGAGATATTTCTGAATGAAATTGGCAATAGCTTGTTATGATTGAAGAGCAAGGAATTAGGGAAGTGTGAAGCCAATTTCTATTTCATAAAATTCTTTGTAGAAAATATATTTAAAATCTTTGTTATAGTTATATTCAATTTTTTTATGTTATTCTTTTAAATAATTTTAAAATTCTAAATTTTATTAGAAAAAAAAGAAGATTTTTTTTCCTATTTTAAAGACAATATGTTGTAATTTATATAAAAATATAATTTATTAATAAATAACTAGTGCATATCATAAACATAAACAAAATTCAAATGATTTTTCTATTTTATAAGTTAATAAATATACACTATTTTTACCCACTAAAAAGAGTATTTTTTACTCACCTTATTTTTTAAAAATATTGTAGTACTTTTTTAAAAAGTTAATATGATATATTTAAACAAGGCTGAAGAGCGTAGTTCCTGCCAAAATCTGAGAAGGGTTGTTTGACCTTTGTAAAATGAATGTGAAAGTTTAAATGGCTATTGTAAAAGCCATTTTGCACTTCACACTTTTAATTCTTAAATAGTTTTTATCTAAATCTTCTCAAATTATAAAACTTATGCCCCTTAGAATATTTTATTATGTTTAGAAAAAAGTTTTTTTAAAATTATGTAACATTAATTATTAAATAAGTTAGGTATGTGAAAGCTGAAAAAACAATGCATAATAAAAAAATAACACTTGCCTAAACTAGAACAATATTTAGTTGTAAGATTGAAGATTTTTTTTTGGTAAAAGTGGTAACTTGTACCACAAAATTTGTATTTTATTTATTTATTTTTCTAAGTTTTTACATCCTTGGTTCAACGAGCACCGACAGGAAAGAACCAGGTAAAGAAAACCTCTAGTCTTGATCACAAACTTAATAAGAAACAAGTCTCCAGAGAATACGACTAAGGAGACAACATAAGTATTTTTAGCAATAAAAGGAAACAAAATTTCTCAATAACCACATTGATTATGATTCCCAGTCCCAGGAAATCATCCCACAGACTAAATACAAGAATATTTCCTGCAACCCTTTTCAACCACACATGAACCCAGAAACACACCCATAGACCTATCAGAAACAAAGCCCATAATGATGTTGACCCAAGAGCCCAAAACCCCTCATAAACCACAAAAAGAGAATCTAAATTTCTTAGTGACAAAAGAGTGCATGTCATCCTTGAAACCTGAAATCAACCATCATGTCTCAAGTAATAGCCTCCACTCAAAACATGGCCTCTCAAAAGTAAAAGAAATTTTGTCACTCGTGGAACCTAGGGTGGATCATCATAGCCGAGCTAATAGCCCTATTGTGGGTCCACAACAAACACCCCATTTTGGTCCTTTGACCATGTGGGCCCCCTTTCTTTTTTGTCTTTTTGGGCCTGCCCCTCTCCCTGTTCCTTGAACTGGGTTTTTGAGGGGCTTGTTGAGGAAACAGAGGTGATTTTTTGGTCCTTTCACACTTTCAGTGGTTTGGAGGACATCAGGTCCTCCAAAACACTGAAAAGGCCGAAGGGCTGAGCCTGGCCCTTTCGGTGTTTCAGCCTCTGAAACACCGAAAAGGATGAAGGACAAAACCTTTGCACCTTTTAGTTTTTCAGCCTCCGAAACACCGAAAGGGGAGGAGGCCATGTGACTTTAAGTGTTTCGGCCTCCAAAACCCCAAAGTTGGGTGACATCACCCGCAGGCTATTTAAGTGGCCAAGTCACTTTTGTTTCTCACTTTTTTTTTTCTCTCGCCTGCATCTTCTCGCCTCTTTACGTGCGCTCCATTTTTCCTCCTCGGTATTTTTTGCCAGTTGCCTCTCCTCGTGTCTTGCAGGTAGGGCCTTCTCGTTGTTTTCCTCTCCTCTTTTTGATTTGTGTTTTTATTTTTGGGTCGATTTAGGGTTTTTTTTTTCCTTCAGCCTAGACTACTCGTGCTCCCTCCGAGGTCCCTAGGGTTCATACCCTTGGACCTTTGGAGGGGTTTCCCTCCTCATCATTGTCCTTTTTGTCACATTTTTTAGGTTAGGGTTTTCTTTGCGTCATGACCTAGTGGCAAGTTTTCGGCCTCCGAAAGGCCAAAAACAACCCCTCCCAAAGTAATTTTCAACCCAAGTGCAGTTCATTACTTTCAACATTGTCGGTGTTTCATACCTCTGAAACCCCTAAAATGCCAAAGCATCTAAAGGCAAGGTATCCCTTCCTGGAGGTTTCAGACTTTTACACTCCAAAACCTTCTTCAAACTTTTGCACACTGAAATCTTGAAATCATTTCATCAACCCCCAAATCTCTTCGAGATTTTGGGTTTTTGCACCCTTATTTTCCACAAAAATTTTCACACTCTGCAAATCCAAAAAGGCTTGCTTTGCCATAGCCTCATCCTTCATGATTTTGGCCTTTCACACCTCGACCTTGTCTTCGGCGTTCAAAAGCCCAAAAAGTCTGAAAGAGCCAAAATTTCATTTCTGGCTACTTACGAGCCCCCTGCTTCTAGTTTTATTATTATTTTTTGTTTTCTTTCCCGCTTTAGTAGTTTCCTTTCAATAAAGATACTGATACTTGTATGTTTCCTCGCAGGAATGCCTGAGAAGCAGACAACATCACCGATGAAGTACCTATTCAAGGGGAATCATCCCCATTCAAAGGTAAAAAATAAGCATATAGAGATCACTGATACAAACATCGGGAATGTGGACTCAGATCAATCCCTAGTAAGGTGTTCTCAACTAGCAGGGAGGACTAAAGACTACACCTCCCCGGTTCTATCAGGTTTATTCAATGCAACATCACACCCGGTAGCAGTCATGCCCTCTGAGCTTAGCATGACATTGACCAACCACTACATACTAGATGAAAAGGTAGTCACGAATAAAGAAGGAGAGGTAGTCCTTGACCTAAGGCTAGACAACATAGAAGAGGTCTTCCATCTCTAGAAGGGCATGGAAAAATTCTATTACTTCTATATAGAAAAGGGGTTGAGATGGTTTTGGAACAAGACTGAAGACGCCTATGAGATCGCAAATCAGGAATACCTCCAACAACCTCTCCCAAAGAACAAACTAGACAAAATAGATCTCAGAAGGGGATACTTGAGAGATGACATCAACATAGCAGTTACATTGATAAGCCAAGTCTATGGACTACCTCAGTCCATCCAACTCAATAATTGGATGATCTTGTTGATAGAAAAGATAACGAACCGCAAGGCCAGATTTGATTGGGCCACCATCCTAAGTGATAAATTGGATGAGAAACTGACTGCAGTGAAATATAACCCAAATTTCTATGTGACTACATACATAGTGTACCTGTTATCTGCACGAGAAGACTATTCGAGCCTCACAAAAAAGGGAAACTTTAATGAACCAAATGCTTGGCCTCATATTGTGTATCCACAACTAGTGAGAAGAACATATATGACTGAAGATAGCCCAAACTATATAATTGTGTACGATGCCTTTATTTTTGCAGTCATTAGATCCATAGAGGGTGACTACCCAAAGAGGCTATCAAAAGAAGATGATACCAAAATAAGGGTCATAGGGGCATACTACATACCGTTTAAGACCTTCACGTACATTAGAGTGGTAGGATCTACCCTGCACCCCAGGAAGCTACCCATGTGCCCATCTAATTGGGTAATCATCCTAGAAATGGCTAGGCAGCTTGCAGATGCTTATGAACACATCAAGAATAAGAAGAAGCATCGATGGGACTTCCCCATTTCCCTACGCCCCTACACTCTCTAGGACATGAAGATCTATAAGTCATTGGCCTTTGAGTAGGATGAGTGCCCAGCCCAACTATATAAAAACTTTTGTGCCCGATTTGACCCCATAGACATACACCCATATCATTGGCAAATTCTACATCCATGAGCCACACATTGAAGATCATTGGATGAACTTTGTGGATGACCATGAGGTAAGAATTAGGGATTACTATAGGATGTCCCTCACACTAGAACAAGAAACCTTAAAGGTCAATATTCCCCTAAAGGTTTGGGACAAAGATTCAAATAATGTGATGGAATCGATATACTATTGATAAAATATACAATCGACCTATTCTAAATGCAGAAGTAGATAAGGAGGAAAATGACAACATGGAATTCAGAGAAAGGAATGTGGTTAGAACAATTGAGGCATGGATTAACAAGCCTTATCAAATGGATCCCATTCCTATGAAGGCACTGATGGATCCACCCAAGAAGATAGATAAGAAATGTGGAGAGAAGACCACAATGCCCATATACAAGAAGGCTCCACCTAAGAAGCTAGGGATAGTATATGGACATGAATATGCAGTAGAATATGGTTCTAATCCTAGGAACAAGGCCTTGAAAAATAGGATGAAAGGGCAAATAGATCCTCCTATTGGATCATCACAAGCCACCCAAGGGGAAGGACCTTCCACCTCCAACCCATCTCCCCTACCACTAGAGAAGGGAAGAGAACTTATAAAAGAAAAAGAGCTTCTACCTCTCCACAATTGGAAACCTTACAAGAGGAACACGAACTGGAAGATGTACCCTTGGTAAAAAGGACAAGATCTCAAGCAGCCTCTCTGAGGAAAAAGGAGATCACAAGGAAGCAGATAGAGGCTCCTAAAGAGTGTGACAACCTGTTGGATAATCTAGGCTCAGATGAGTTCCTCATGTTCGATTTTGAAGGCCTAGAGGGTTTTGCATACCAGGGACAGGATACACCTAACACAATGGTAGGAATTAAAATGGGAGCATAGGCCCCCATCCATCCTCAAGTGATCCTTACTCCACCCCTGTCCCAATTCATAAATCCCGCACTAAATGTGCCTATCACAGGAGTGAAATCTAGCACTGGCCACAAGCCAGAAAATCAAGATGTCAGCACTGCCCAGAGTGTAAAAGGGGCTAAGACTATAGGAGAGAGTTTAGATTCAACTCCACCACCTTACATTCCAACTCCACCAACCTCTCTCCCACCTCCCATCCTGACTCCACCACCTTCTCTCCCAACTCCCATGCCAACTCTGCCTGCTTCTACTTCTACTCCACCACCTACAATGCCAATGCCGACTCCACCACCTACAATTCCAATGTCGACTCCACCACCATATGTTCCTTTGCCTTCCTCTATCCTAACTCCCCAAATTTTGGTAAGCATAGAAGCTGCATCTCCCTTCAAAACCACACTGGAAGCCATGACAAGCCTTAAAGTATAAATATCAATCATTTCCTCTGGGGATGAAGGCCGGGATAAAGGCCGGGATAAAGGTGAACAATAGGATTCAGTGGAAGAAGAGAACATAGAGGAAGAAAGACACAAAGGATAAATGCATGAGGAAGAGGGTAGAAAAGAAGGTGAACATGGGGAAGAGTTAGATAAAGGGGAGGGAGTGACCCCTGAATCAAAAATCTTGGATTCATTACTCCACATCGCTCCATATGAGCTGGTTACGGTCTTTAGTAAACCTACTTGGTTTACTAAAGAGATTCAGCCATGAAAAAGAACTTATACAGATGAAGAGGAAGGAGAAGACATAGATATGTCATTCATAGGGCATTCATTCCATGAACCAGAGGCTAATATACCGGCGAAGACTATATCCTATGTCACTCAAGACACCAGGGGTCGTTGGAAGGCATAGGTGGCAGTTTCTTCTACGAGCACCTCTCAAGCACAACTCACCCCAAAAGATTATACATTTGAAGAGGTAGATTTGGGAGAACCAACCATGGAAGGAAGTTAGACCCTAGCAACCTTAGGCCTCAAACATGATCTAGGTTTTATGAGAAAGGATGAGGAAACCATCAAAATCCTGACAGAGTAGAATGAGGCTCTGAAGAAATTCATTCATAAAATGGTGGGTCTCATTGACCCAATTTTCCCAGAGGCTTCATTACAAGCCGTACTAGAGAAGAGAGCTATTCTAGACTTGTCGGCAGGTATGACCCCCTCTTTCATTCAGGCAAGTGCTGATTGAAAGAATAATTTTGAGTAGTTTGGAGAAGGGGTTATCAAACTGGTTTTTAGGCCATTCAGAGTTATTCTGGTGGAAACCAAAAAGTTGATAAACATGATGGAGAGTGATGAGGGGTTAGATTCAGAATTGATCAAATGGTGAACTACCCTCCAGGACCTAAAGATAATCAATAAGCAACACTTCCAAATTTTGGTCAAGATGTATGAAGGAAAGGAGCTAGACAACTTTGAAACCTGGATTAAGAGCATAGCCAAAACAATTAAGGTTTGGGAAAAGTACCTTGGCCACATATAGAAAAATCATAAGGAAGTTATGGAATGAGTAGAAGAAATAGAAAACTTCTTTGCAGGTATGGAGTTAGAGCTATACCGATATCAAGAGAGGCAAATTCTATGACCAGCCAAAGAGGTGATACAAAAATTCAAAGATATTTTGGCAGGTGTTAGCACTAAAGAAGGCCTACACCAATTGTTATATTCAAAGGAAGACATGCAAAGGATGTATGAGCATGAAGAAGAGATCAAGTTCTTTTCTTCTGAATTGACCATTTTCAGAGAGAAGCAAGAATGATGAGTTAACAAAGTCAAGAGGCAAGAAAAAAACTATGAGGAAGTATAGGAGATAGTGCAGAGGCTATGAGATACTCATCCACAAGTATTCCCAAACTGACTGCTCAAATCCAGACAACCATCTTTGAGAGATGCAATTTTTTTAGACTTAGCCATTTTTTCAAAGGCTAGTTTTAGGCATTTTGGCCTTTTAGCCTCCGAAAGGCCAAAATTTCGGGGGTCTTAATTTTTGGTTTCACACTTAGTCAAAATTTCACTTGGAAAATTTTGGTGGAGAGGTCAGGGTCTGAATTTATGGGCCAGGGCCATTCCAGTGAGATCACTTTTTTTGTATGAAAATAGAACTTTAGATCAGATGGATGCATAACTAGAGTTCATTTTACAAGGATTATGGGTCATCTTTAGTTCCCACCTCGAAGAGAACCACAGATGAAGATTACAAGGAGAACGTAGAGATCAAGAAGAAGACTCTAGTTGCAAATAAGGGAACTCCAACTCCTCTCTTTTTTCTTTCTTAGCGAGTTTGATCCCTTTTCCATGGGAAAACTGATTGTAAATGGATTAAAGATCCATGCAAGTTGTTTAGTATCAAATTATCAATAGATTTATTTAGAAAAGCTTTAGTTTTTGTTTGTTTTCATTGTTTTTAGAGTCTCTGATGCTCTAGTTTTGGCATTTAGAGTTTGTTGATCAGAACTCTATATATATTTTAATCAAAAGAAATGTAATGAGGTCAGGCTCTTGATGCAATAAAGATATATAATTGATGCTTCATTCATGGTGTGATATTTTCTTTTATCTATGCGAAATTGATGAATGTGTGTCTACTTATTCATTCTTTTCGAAGAGCCAACTACTTTATTGTGTCTCAAATTTGTGTTTCTTTAAATTGGAGTTTGTTGTTGTTTATCTACCTTGTTGTGACAAATGTATGGGAAAGATCATCTTTTGGGCTCAACAATAAATCTGTCTTGTGTGTGCGCACATCTTGGGGGCTTTGTGATTTGATAGATTTTGAAAATCTTGCATGAGTGAATGTGTTTTGTCTACAAATGATTGCATCCTTTGTGTATATAATTGTGACATTGTCTGATTTGTTTTGGATAATGGAGAGGTGTGTACTGAAAGGGGAGGGGTGAATCAGTACCCTTAAAATTTTTTAATTAATTCTTTATAACCTAGTGTTCTTCAATAACTGACTGAGAATATTGCATAAAGAAAACATATAGCATCACTGCTTAAATGTAAATTCATGTGAAGTAAACAATACACATACATAAAATTAAGTACTCATGACACTAGTATTTTGGTATCGTAGAAAACCCTTGTTAGAAGGTAAAAATTGTTGTGGGGATGAAACCCACAAAAATTCACTACTGCAGAAATAAAGTAACCTGTTAAAGCTTACAAAGAGTGATCACTTGTGATGATCTTACCCTATTAGGAGTAACAATGAGATCAATTAGATCTACCTCATGTGAGGATTTAACAACACAATCTATGTGTGCATTCGGTTAAGAGATTTACAAAAGGACGGTTAAGTCTACTCTGTTAAGAGATTTTGGGGTCTATTACAATTGTTGGAGAGTAACAAAAGTTTGATATGAAATATGTACAATCTTAATATTGTTGATATAGATCCATTAAGTGCATACAAGACATATCACCTGAATGTAAATGATAATACCTTCTACTCTATTCTACTCAGTAGCCTTGCCTTAGTTCTTTCAACTGATTTCTGCAATGTAGTTCCTTGTCCTTAAAGCCCTTGTCTGATCTCTGATGTCTATAGTATGGTAGCTACTTGATCATTGTTTGATCAACATCCATTACAAAATGACATCTATACATTTATATATCAAAATAATATGACCTAATTAGGGCTTTACAATTATATCCCTACCCTAAGATCAATGGTGTACATAATTTACCTTGATCAAATAAACATAGGAGACATAAACAATTAATGTTGTAAATCCCTAATTAATATACTCCTCATTTTTGTAAACCATTATCTAGGCCGACAAAAATTTGTTACATAGAATGATGTGCCATAAAAAAATTTCTGGTGGCCTCTGGTCCACTTGGTTAAACCTGTCTCTTGGTGCTCGGTGTAGTTTGTGTATCTCCGTGTTGTCTACTACTTAGTATAGCCTTTCTATTTTGTTATCACTACACTCGGTTAACTCTAGGCGTGATTAGTGATCTTGGTTAACTCTTCACTTCAGTGATTATACCAACTGTCATGTTTGTGACTCTGTTACCGAGTGTCCATAATGTCTTCTTGATAACTAATGACAACTTTAATGTGCAATTGGAGTAACATTCTCCCCCTTTGGCATTAGTATCAAAAAATTATTATTGTACATAGTACTATACATAATATACATGATGACTCCCCCTTTGTATATGCTTGGTATATGTTTATGAATATCAACTTCTCTTGATTATAGTATCCCCTGTACTATACTTATATACATATGGTTCCCCATTTTTTGAAAATAAGGACAAAAGGAATATAACTTACAGTTTGTCAAAAATATTAGGATGGGTGTTCTTAAGAGTTTCGAGTAGCTTCTCCCATTCCTCCTTTAAATGCTTGAGGGTCAATATCTCTAAATTTAACTGAGCATGCATATCATAAATGCTCTCTATCACTGACAATTATAGGGTGACAATCAGGTTATTTTCCAATTTCACATGTTTTGCATCATTATCAAATGTGGTAGTAACATTGCCTAAAGCTCGGTCAATTGTTCTCTGATGTTCTCTTCTTCTTTCTTCAGGTCTAGTCTCAACCGCTGGTTCTGAAGTACCTTGGTGTAATGCATCTGCAATGGATGTTGCTCGATTTATAGACTGTTTGCACTATCCTATAGATCTTGATCTATCTTCTTTATATTTTCACTAATCTTGGTAGTGAAGTGATCTAATGTGCATAATTTTTGTAGAATTTTAATGGCTTTGGATATTACTATTTCTATTCCATTCACAAATTCAGACAAATTTACCTTGTGTACTGCTACTGCCTAACTGATCTTCTCAGTAACTTTATATTGTATCTTTTTCTCTGCTCGCTCTTCCAATTTCTTCTCGGCATCAATGTCAAGTTGGTTAATTGCCTCGGTGAGTAGTTCAAGTTGTTTGAGTATAGGGGCTTGTTCATCAATGTTTATATCTGGTACAACTTGCATTAGAATCTCTTTTGTTTTTCAAGTACTTGTGCTCTCTTCGCTTCTTGTCTCAATTTGTCCCGTGCTTCCTTTCGGGTAAAAAGTTCACCATATTTATTCAATGATTCTGGATCAAGTATCCTTGGATCCCATTCAGGAATCTCTATGATTTCATCTAGAGTAACTACGTCCTTGTTTCCTTTCTTTGTCTTCTTTTTATTTCCTATGGTGCTCGATGAGGGAGAAATAGATAATTGTAACGGAGCCTTTTGCTTGGTTTCTGGCTTTGCTTTCTCAGTACTCGGTGTGATGACTTGGTGAGGTGTCTTGGTAACTGACCTTGTATCAGTAGTATGAGTATCTACTATTTTTTTAGGAGTCTCTCTGTTACCTTCACCCTTTTCTTCTACATCAGTGGTATCTTTTGGTGCATCACCTTGTGTTGTTCCACCACTATGCTCGGTCTCTTTACCGTGATCTTCACCCTTGTCTTTATTTGTATTTGTAACCTTCTCGGGTGTCTTTTGTTGTGCTTCAATCTCAATTTCAATTTCCTTGACCAAAATAGGTAACTGACCTGGTGCATTTTCTTGGGCGGCCTCTGATGTGTCTTATTCATCTAAAGTCCTAGTTTCTCTGACTATCTCATTTTCCTTAGCTTTATCATCAGGATCAGCTTCAGTTATGTTATTTATGGTGATCTCTGGGTGACTCACGTTAGTCACTAGTTGAGGAATTTCATCCGATATATTATTAACATCTGTATCATCAACATCTATGGGTTCTATGGTTGGTCGACCTCTCTCAATATCGACTATGGATGCAATGTCCATTTCTTCTTCAGTATCTTGGATTTCCTTTAATGGATTCAATAGTTTATTCCATATTTGTGTGCTCTCTATATCCACTTCTTTCTTATTTCCTTTCAATATTTTTAGTACTTGTTCCTTCTTAGGAAATTTCTTGGCACAGTGTTGCATGAGATCATTTATCCATTCTACTGTGCAATCAACTTTAATGAGATTGAGAGCTGCCTCTCTCATCTGTTTCTCAGTGTGAAGTGCATAAGTCCATCTAGATAATATCTTATCATAAAACTCGGAAGGAAGGTAAGAATAAAATTCAACTGGAACTTGTTTGAAGTTGATCATCATACCTATGATTGCTTCTTTGAGTTTATCCTTGTTCTCAGTAGTCAGATCATAATATGCATGTATCTTTGGATGTCCTAATCATCCGGTTGTTATGATTGACTCTACAATTTCATCAATATTCTATGGTGTCTTATTCTTTACAATCTTAAATTGATCTAGATTTTCATCAGAATCATCCTTGTCATCTATGTTCCTTACATAACTTTTCCTTTGTCTTAGTACTAGATTCTCGATAGTGCCCTTTTTTTTTCTTGTCTGGCATGTGAACTTTGGTGAGGGTCTTGTGATCTTTGCAATACCTTTCTTCAAAGGTTGGTAATCCATAGTCATCGATTGTGATCTAGTCTATGATAGAGACTCAGTCTTTGTGCTTTTTCCCCTTTTGGCCTTAGGTTCCTTATATTGTTCTTCATCTGATTCGGTGGCATCAGTATCATGTTTTGTTTCTTCTCTTTGACTGACTGAGGTCTGCTCCTCGGTATCATCTACTAATTTGGCTAACTCTTCATCTGTGATTGCAACTTTCCTCTTCAAGTTTGACAATCTTTGTCTTTTTCCTGCCCAACTTTTGAACTTGTAGACCTATAGATATCTGGGTCTGGGCTTCATCAAATGTGCCAAATCTCATGGAAGATTTGCCAATAGGCTCATTTAACAATTTTTCAATGGCCTTAGATGCAGTATAAATGTCTAATTCATATTCTAACGGAGGTAGCCATGTTTTCCTCGGTTATACTGCCTTGATTAGAGTTGTATCAATGTCTACTACAAAAAATATATCATCTTTGTACTTATCTACCAATTTTAGTGGAATTCTAGTCCTCTTTTCCATCCTAGCCTTAAACTTAGAAAAATAGTCATTCATGACCGGTTCAAAATTTGTTCCTAGGCTTGTAATCATATCATTGATTTACATTGTAACTGGTCGGTTGGACTTCCATTTAACTATACCGATAGATGGAAATAAATTTTGTAGGTAGAAGAATGTGCATAGTAGTAGAGAACCAAAATCACATGTATTTGACCATATTGATATGATGGTCTTCATGTTTTCTTCAAATCGTCTCTGTAAGAGCTCGAATAGGTCATATTGTAATCCTTTCTTAACAATCTTATAGGCTATGTCAATAGCTTCACATGCAATGTTGTTCGGTCTACTGGACTAGAATATCTTGTAACCAATGACATATGCACGAAACCTCAATTCAGGATCATCGATGTAATTGATCTTCAGACTTCTACCGTCCCATTAGGATCCTATTAAATTTTCAATTTTGGTTCTCGGTGGGTACCTTAGGGCTTTGGATTTATCACATATTGGATACCCTATCATAGCATGAATAACATCCTTTGTTATCTTTTTGGGCTCATCCAACCAGAGCTTTCCTTCGTGTACTTTTCTCAAAACAATGTTGATCCATTCGGTCTTGAATACATTCAAGAAATTTAGGGTATTGGTTAACCCTTTCACCTCCAGATGTTTATGATTTTCTTTCAACTTCCCATATGTGCATAGTGACTGATAATTTGACATGATTTCAAAATCCCCAATTTCACCTATTTTGTAGTGAATGTAGGCATGCATGTATTGTACTAACAAAACCCTAGGCAGGATTGATGAAAACACGCCTTCGTCATCTGGGTGAGCTGCAACCTGTGGGTGGATCTTATAATGTGGCTCTATGCAAGTAGAGTTCTTTACCAAAATTATCTTTTTATCCTTCTCCATCTTGGCTTTCATGGTTTGAGATGACGATGCCATGATTTCTAGTTTACAGCTTGCATGAATGTGTTTGAATGACTCGGGTAAAGAATAATGTGCAATTATTAACCTCTTAATGTGCTCAGAATGTGCTTGAATCTCTGTATAATGCACAAAAATGCTCTACTGCAAATTTGCTCTCTTTTCTCTGTTCTTTCTCTATGATTGCGGAGTGACCAAATGAGTTCACATCGATCAAATATATAGAAAATGACTTAGGGTGGTGCAATAAATGTTTTTCACCAACCGCTCGGTGAAAAAACATTATTCTTGGTTAACACTATCAACATTTCAGCTCTATGAGTATCCCATATACTCGGTTACCATAGCAATTCAATTATCTCTTCACATTTTCACTGACTGACAGTTCTAACTTGGTACATATTAACAGACTCAACTAGATCAAAGTAATCAAACATGTAATGCCACTGTGCATCTTCATTCATGCTAATTTGGCATATGTATAATAAATACAGGAACTAATGTAAGATATAGCATTGCAAAACATAGTTCCATACCTGCTTGTATTGCTCAGGTGGAGACAGTGGAGCCACCTAACCCATTGGATGAGGTGTCATTGACTGTTGTTCTTGGTCCCGCATTATCATTTGATGCTCTTCTCCACATTTGATTTATGATCCTTACAATTTCATCAATTGTCTTTCCATTTCCATAAGTATTTATTCAGTCTGCACAATATCTACTTAAGTGACCAACTTTGTGACAGTGAGAACATGCCATTCCAGAGTTTGACGAATTCTTTGACTTGGTTCGCTATCGTATCATACAATTTACTGCTATATGTGCATATTTAACACATACTTTACAGCTACTCCAAGTGTTATAATCCCATGCATAAGCATTGCCTTGTCTTCTCGGTTGATTTACCTTTTCTTGTCCTTTAGGCTTCTAGATTTACTTTGTGTTCCTTCTACATGCCTATGATGTATGACCATGCATGTTGCAGTTTTGAAAATATTTATGCACATATGGTTTCTTCTTGTGTTTTTTTCAACTTGGATCTACACTCATGTGCTTGATGTCCATGCTTATTACAGTTATAACGAATACCATTAAATTTAGGAGGTTTTCTAGGAATACCTTTTGCTTTGATCTTGAAAACATTTGATGTGTGGCCTGGTTTTCCATCTTGATGGCAAGAGGGATTCTTTGGCTTTAGACTTGAGTATACATTCCTTTGTTCAACTTTATTTTATAATTCTCCTTGCTCAGTATACCCTAATCTGGTGTTGTTGTTTAGTTCTTCTTTGATGGTTTAGAAATTCATCCATTCTCTTAGTGCTTTCTTCAGATCTCTTAATCACTTCATTATGTTGCCATAAAATCTTCACTTCATTTCTCAGTTTTTCATTTTCTTATTTCAATACACCGATATCTTCTATTCTTTTTGCAAGTTCATTATTCACTCAGTTTGCTTCATGATTCATAGCAACCACTTGATTGGTGATCTCAAAGTAATGTTCAGTAAGTCTCGATATCTCAGTTTCTTTCTCTTGTAATTTTTCAGTCATCTGTCTTTTTTCATCAACAACCATGTTTCTATCTTGTTCAACTTTCTTTGCATCATTCAAGACTTCAACAATTCTAACCATTTGTGTATCTTCACCAATCTGTAGTGCTTTCACTTGTTGAGTAAGTTGTTGATTGCTTTCATATAGTTTTGATATGATTCCTTCAGATGCATTAGATATGCTACCAGATTTAGGTCTAGATGTATCAAATGGGTCATGACTATCTTCTTCATGATATTCAATCTCACAAAAACAAAGTGCCATGTCCTTTTTCCTAATCAACATCTCCCTGAGTTTCTCTTTGGCTTCCTTGTATTGTTTGACATAGATCTGCAGCTGTAACTTCTGATTTTCAATAGTTTTGTCAAGTGTATACCTTTCCATTTTAAGATATTTTCTCTTCAGTGATTAAACCTTAAAAATAAGAGAACTATCTCTGATAGCAATTGTTTGGATAATGGAGAGGTGTGTATTGAGAGGGGAGAGGTGAATCAGTACCCTTAAAAACTTTTAATGAATTATTTGTAACCTATTGTTCTTCAATAACCGAATGAGTAGATTGCATAAACCAAACATATGACATCACTGCTAAAATGTAAATGCACGTAAAGTAAACAATACACATACATACAATTAAGTACTCATGACACTAGTATTTTGGTATCACAAAAAACCCTGTTAGAAGGTAAAAACCGTGGTGGGATGAGACCTACAAAACTTCACTACTGCAGAAATAAAGTATCCCATTAAAGCTTACAAAGAGTGATCACTTCTGATGATCTTACCCTATTAGGAGTAATAATGAGATTGATTATATCTACCTCATGTGAGGATTTAACAACATAATCTATGTGTGCACTCGGTTAAGAGATTACTCTTTTGAGAGATTTTGGGGTCTATTACAATTGTTAGAGAGTAACAAAAGTTTGATCTAAAACATAAACGATCTTAATATTTCTGATATAGATCCATTAAGTGCATACAAGACATATCAATTCAATGTGAATGATAATACCTTCTACTCTGTTCTGCTCGGTAGCCTTGCCTTAGTTTTAAAAACTAATTTCTGCAATGTAGTTCCTTGTTGTTAAAACCCTTGTCCGATCTCTGATGTATGTAGTATGGTGGCTACTTGATCATTACTTGATCAACATCCATTAAAAAATGACATCTATACATTTATATATCAAAATGATATGACCTAATTAGGGCTTTACAATTATATCCCTACCCTAAGATCAAAGGTGTACATAATTTACCTTGATCAAATAAACATAGGAGACATAAACAATTAATGTTGTAAATCCATAATTAATGTACTCCTCGATCGTGTAAACCGTTATCTAGGCCAATTTTTTTTTTACATAGAATGATGTGCCATAACAAACATTTAGGTGGCATTTGATCCACTCTATTAAACCTATCTCTCAGTGATCGATGTAGTCTATGTATCTCAGTGTTGTCTACTGCTCTCTATAGTTCATAACGACAAGAAAATATCCTAAGGAGCCCATCGCCATGTTCAATCATCATTTTCACAAGATGCATCAGAAGATGGAAGCTCCTTACACCATACCAGAGGCAACAGTCATACAATTTTACCTCAAAGACTTGGACCCCTTCACTTCAATCTTCCTAAGAAGACTTCCCTCGCAGATAGAGAAATAATGGAAAAGGTGTACAATGAGGCCATCATGTTTACACAACAAATGGACCTGCAAGAGGGGCACTTCATGTCCATACCTACCATTAGAAACAATGCTTCCCCACATCCATTTTCAGTGAGAAATCAAGCTTTGGTAACCCACATGCCTTCATCAAACCCAATTCTGGCTCAACCATTCACAACCCTACCACCGTCTATCACTTATCCCGATTACGAGGCTCATAAAACAACATTTGTGGAGCAAAGGGTTATGCCCAAAACTGAACCTGACATTCACCTGGCTTGTGATTTGGATGTCGTGAAGAAAACCTTATCCCAACTCACAAGTGATCTCACCAGGATGAAGTTGAATTCTTCCCAAAACCAAAGTGGATACCAATGAGTGCCTGCTGGTCCAAGTTCTTACCCCCAGAGTCAGAATCAAAGTTTCAACACCTACAAAAATAACAATAATTCAGATGATAATCCATTTGGGAAAAAAATGCCCAATGTACCATGGAAAACTCAACCCAACAATGGTAGCATATTGATGGATAATTCTAATACTTATGAGGCTGTAGAGGCCAATTATGTTGGGGCTCCTAATTTGCACCAAGGCAATGACAGATATGGAAGCAACTCGTATAACCAATACCCTCAAAATCTGAAGGAGCCACCCATCTAGTTCAATGCCATGATTTTTTACTCCTATGAGTCTAGAAATGGGGAAAGTTCAGACACCGATACAGGGGAAGAAGAGTTCATGTTCCCATTTTAGAAAGAGAACAAGCCTGAATACTCTAAAGTTCATGCCTTCCAAAATGACCATAGGAACTCATACAATTTACGGAGTTGAAAGGAACCTATGAACGATGGTATACCTCCAAGTAAACAACCAAATCCACCAGATCCTTAGGCAAGAAACAATCCTGTGCCACCTAGAGGTCTGAATGCTCCTATATCATCTCCACCAAATGCATTTGCTGGTTACAGAAGTTCAGCGTGGTCAAATGATAAATACAGTGTAGTCAAAGAATTGAAGAAAACTAAGGTGAACATATCTATGTTTGAAATGCTTCAAGGCTTCCCTTCTCAGAGAGAAGAAGTCCTAAAATCCCTGGACCATTCAAAGCAAGGTACAACGGCTAGAAGCACGAATCCCACCTCCAATATAAACACTTCCAAAGCTTTCCTGATGATGTTAAAAGACAAGATAGAGGTACCACCATTCCTACTTAGTCTGTGAATATTTAGAAAAAACTTACATAATTGCCTAATTGATTTTGGAGCATCATGTAATGTCATGCCCTTATCCATTTGTGAAAAATTGGGGATGGTTCCACAAATGAAAAATAGAGTAGTGATCCAGCTCAACAAGACAAAATATCAAGGTGATTGGTGTACTCAAGGATGTTTACAACCAAATTTTTGTTGACCCAAGGATACAAGAATACATTGATATACACATAGTTGATATTTGCAAGACTTATGGAATGCTACTGAGTTGAGAATGGGCGAAATTCTTGAGAGGATGGTTGTCCATAGATTTCACCCAACTATGGCTACCATGTAAGGGATTGAACAACTAGATAAAAATTAATGCTGAGCCTAAATTAAAGAGGATGATCATAGATTACAAGGCTCCTAATGAATTTATGTTCACACAGAGTGGCCTAGGCACCTATTGGATGGGTGACATTCTCATGTTCCAAATCAGAAAGGTTGAAGAAAAAGACCATAGTCCTATACAAGGGCTACTAGAGTTCAACATTCATGATGACATCTTTCAAGACTTTTTCAACTTCATGATGATGAGCATGCAACACCTAGGTAGAGATGTAGACCCTACCATCCTCCTAATGCCAGGGTACTGTTAGTTGCATCAAGTGATTCACTCATAATTCACAAGCTCCGATTGCCAAGATGCATTGTGCCAAGTGTTAACTCAAATTGCCCTACCAATTGAAGTCCTAAAGAGTCTAGAAGTAGAAAGGGGAAGCCTTGATTTGGAAAGAGAAGGTGACACCATGTCTAGGGAAGATAGCCTAGTTGATCTGGACGCCCCAACCCAAGGTTAAGATACTGGGTCAGACTTCGATAATAAGAGCCCTAATTTGAACGTATTCAATGAATAGAGCACCTTAGATGATGGTGCATGTCCATGATACAAAGAGATACAGGAAGATAAAGATGGTGAAAGTAATAAATCCCCCAACATCAAAAATATCCCAGGGATAAGGGAAGAAGAGTCAAATTTCTCAGGAAGTGATGGAGAAAAGACATAGAATCCCAAAGCAAAGGGATTCTCAAGGAACATCCTCAAAAATTCAAACCCCCCAAAACAGTACCAAATATGGAAATTACGCTTTGATGGCTCTAAGTGTAAACAAGGATAAGGTTTAGGGATCAAAATAATAAATCCAAGAAGTAAGTCTTTCTATACCACTTATAGGTTACAATTTTTGTGCACTAACAATGTTGTAGAATATGAAGCTTTCATTTGTGGACTCCTTCTGGCCCATGACAAGGGAATAAAAACCTTCACTATAGAAGGAGACTCACAATTGATCGTTAAGAAAATCCACACCCAATATTTTTTCAATTATAAGAGGCTCTCAGCCTATAGAAACATGGCATGGGACTTGATCAACGACTTCGAAGAATTCAATATCAAATCCATCCCATGGAGGAAGAACATTGTCGCTGATGCCCTAGCTATATCAACCAATTCATTACACCCAATGGAGAAATCTAGACTAAAGAAGTTCCCTTTTGAAATCATTGCAGCCCCGACCATCCCAGATAACATGACCAACTTCCAAGTCTTTCAAGATGACCAAAACATCCTTGAGTTCATCATGTGCGTAGGTGTGTTCGAAAAGTAGATCATAGATGAAGGGAAGGAAGAGGCAGAAGAAGAATTTATCCCGTAGGACCCAAACAATCGAGGCATCATAAACCTAAGGAAAAATTATATACCAAAAGGAATGGTGGAACTAGAAAGGATTTTTTATAGTGAGAAGACTACTACAAGAAGGCATTCAGACATACCACCCAATGGTAAAGAGTATGAAGCGTACAACCTTGGCACCAAAGATGAGCCAAGAGAAGTCCACATTGGGAAAGTAGGCACCAAAGAGGAGAATGAGGAAATTGTCCAACTACTTACAAAATATCAAGATGTCATAGCTTGGAGTTATAAAGAACTGAAAAAATATGGAACCTCAGTCACTGTGCACAATATCCCACTAAAACTAGATTCCAAACCCTTCCAACAGTGTCAACATCCCGTCAACCCTACTATGAAGCCCCTAATACAAAAGGAAGTCTAGAAGTTGTTGGATGTGAGGATCATATTCTGAATCTGACACTCCACATGGGTAGAAAAATTAGTACCTGTGAGGAAGAAGACCGGTGGGATTAGATTATTCATGGATTTCTGAAATCTGAACAAAGCCTCCTAGAAAGATAATTACCCACTCCCTTCTCTTGATGAGGTAGTAAAAGAAGTGAACAGTTCCAAAATGATGTCCTTCCTAGATGGTTATTTAGAGTACAATTAGGTGATGGTACAAGAGGAAGACAAATTGAAGACGACATTCACCACCAAGTGGGG
This sequence comes from Thuja plicata, assembly GCA_018584345.1. Taxonomy (NCBI): domain Eukaryota; kingdom Viridiplantae; phylum Streptophyta; class Pinopsida; order Cupressales; family Cupressaceae; genus Thuja; species Thuja plicata. Next base: position 266,074 of record MU224536.1, read on the forward strand.
GAAGTTCGCTTATTGATAGATGCCCTTCAGTTTAATCAGCGCCAGGGATAAATTTCAGAGAGTAATGGACTCTTCCTTCAAAGGGCTAGTTGGAAAATGTATCATCATATACATGGATGATCTAACTATTTTTTCAAAACAGCGAGTCAATCATATGAGCGATCTAAGGAGAGTCCTCCAAAGATGCAGGAAGTACGATATTTCCCTAAATCCTAAGAAATGCATATTTGGGGTCACAGAAGGAAAGTTCCTAGGGAACACAATATCAAAAACAAGAATAGTAATTGACCCTAAACAAGTCAAATCCATTCTCAAGATGACACCACCTCATAGCCGCAAAGAGTTGAAATCTTTTTTCGGGAAGGTTAACTTCATGAGAAAGTTCATCAACAGTTTTGCCGAGATAGTAAAAACACTTAACGACATGCTGAAGAAGGATTCTAAGATTGAGTGGAAACTCCCAATAAGGAATTCATTTGAGGAGATCAAGAATGCAATCGCTACAACCCATGTTCTTGTCAGTCTAGATTACACTATTCCCTTCACGGTATACTCTTTTGCATCAGGAAACTCTTGCACAAGCATCCTCACACAAAAGAAATATGGGGAGAACGAGAGACCAATAGCCTTCATGAGTAGCCCCCTCAAGAATTCTGAAGTCAGGTACCCCAACCTATACAAAAAATCTTTTTATTTGGTCAAAGTGGTAAAGAAATTATGACATTACATCCTGAGGAGAAAAGTCTTCAAGATAGTCCATGACACGGCCATAAAATCTTTGTTGATGCAGAATGATCTAGGAGAGAGAAGGGGAAAATGGATGAAAACCCTACAAGAATTTGACCTAGAGATCTAGCCACTGAATCTAGTAAGAGGCCAAGACCTGACAAAACTGATCTCTAAAGTAGAAGAGGGTCAAATATGCCAAACTTACATCGATCAAGGTGTGATCTTTGATATATGGTATCAAGATGTAGTCTACTACCTACTACAAAATCACTACCTAGAGGGAATGAATAGATCATAGAGGGGGTTTGAAAATCAAAAGAAACTCCTACATGTTGAAGAATGGTCATCTATATAAACACAACTATGAAGGTCTGTACCTAAGGTGCATGGAGAGGCTTGAAGAAAAACAAGTCCTAGAATATTTCCATGATAGATATGGGACAGGACACGGGTCAACTGAGGAAAATTCCCACCAAATATTAAGGGCACAATATTTTTGGCCAATATTGTTGAAAAGTACTAGCGAACATGTAAGATCATTCCACACTTGCCAAACAAGCACAACTTGAGAGAGGAATCCAAAGATGCCCTTACAACTAGTATACGAGGTATGTCCATTCCCCGAGTGGGGCTTAAATTTTTTTGGAATGATTAACCCCCCTTCATCTATAGGTCACAAGTTCATCCAAATGGATACCGATTACTACACACATTGGACATAGGCCCAGGCATTGAAGATTTGCATCACAAAAGTAGTAACCAAGTTCTTAGAGGAGCGCATGATAACCAGGTTTTGGATGTCATTCTATCTGGCATGTGACAATGCTCCCTCTTTCTCCTTCGCTTCACTCATGCAATGGGCATTTGAAAACCAGGTAATCCTCAAATTATCTTCTAATTATTATCTACAAGGCATTGGCATAGCATAGTCTATAAAGAAGAACCTCACGACAGTGATCAAACATCTACTCAATGACAATCCCCGGGATTAGCACACACAACTAAAATACACTTTGTGGACAGACCGGGTGAGGATTAAGAATGCCTTGGGGAAATCCCCACACCAAATGGTTTATGGATTGTAACCGGTCTTCCCGATGAACTTGAAAATCCTAATTTTGAGATTTATGGACCAATACATTAGAGGCAAAGATCGGGTACAAGTTAGACTCACGAACCTCCTCAACCTGGAGGAGAAAAGAACTTTGGCCTTGGAACATGTGTTGAAGCATCAGGCCATCATTAAGTGATGGTTCAATAAGAGATCCACCATTAAATATTTTAGGATCTTTGAAGTTGTCCTCATGTGGGACAAAGCAAAAGAAAAGGTGGGCATCCACACTAAATTTTAAAAATTGTGGGCAGACTCCTATCAGATATCAGAGATCTTGGGAGAAAACACTATTAGGATCAATACCTTAGATGGAGAGTTGAACCCATTTCTAGTCAATGGGAAATTACTCAAACACTATTTTAGATCCTAAGAGAGACTTCCTTTTCATCCCTTATATCATAGTTTTGTACATTTTGTTTTCTTTCTTTTCCTTTTTTTCTGTCATTTTCCCGTCGTCAGTTTGTTTCTTCCGTCTGTGGTTGTCCCTCTATTTTTCAGAGCTTGTTCCTTCCTTTTTTCTTTGGGTCCATGTGTCTTGGACTCATTTCAAGTGGTCCTTAAAATGGAGCAAAGGTATTTCGTAGTCAAATTCTCCAAAGAAACATACATCACAGAGGACGTTCCAAGAGTCAAAGTGGTAGTATCTTCCATTAACAATCAGAAAGATGGTTGATGCTTGGTCATCCTAATCACAAATCACACTAAGAAATGACACCCAAGAGCGTTGGTTTCTTGAGCATTTGTTAGTTGGGACCAACACTAGTGCATTGATTCTGGTACCCACCGATCCCATAACCCAAGCCTAGTGGAGGCGAAGGCAGGAGTAAAGGAAGACTAGCTGAAGAAGAAAGAAACAAGTACAAAATAAAAATGTCCCAAAAGGTGGTCACAAGTGTAAAATCTGAGTAGCACAGCCTAATTGTTGCTCAAATTGATCAAAGAAGACAGTATGAGCTTGAATATAGAACTACACACATCAAGGGTCTTGATATGGCTCATGTAATAAAATAAGAAACTATTTCAAAGAAAAATAACTCTCCTACATAGGTCCACCCTAGACAACCGAATAGATGAGGGTGACTATAACAAAATCTACTGGGGCTATGGATGCCTGACCGATATTAGAGCAAGGTTAGATTTGAGACTCATGGAAAACTTTGTTGGGGCTATGGACACCTAATTGGTAGAAAAGCTCTTTCCAGGAAGCCCTGGTCTACATGGTGAAGGTTGGAAACAACTAACAAATGTTCTGGTCACCACAATCAAAGTGCAAGGAATGAACACACATGAACATACACTGAGAGACAAGCAAAAAAATTCAAATTGGAAAGTCATTGAAAGATAGTCAACACAAACAACTCTTGGTTCTCGTTCCACTACAAAGTTAGAATCTAGAAGGGTCTTGATGATGAAGAAATGCCTTGGTCTTCCTCCTTTTGTTGGGGCTATTTGTTGTGGGTCCACAAAAAACACCCCATTTTGGTCCTCTAACTATGGGGGCCCCCTTTCTTTTTTGTATTTTTAGGTCTGCCTCTCTCCCTATTCCTTGAACTAGGTTTTTGAGGGGCTTATTGAGGAAACAAAGGTGATTTTTGGCCCTTTCACACTTTCAACATTTTGGAGGACCTGAGGTCCTTCGAAACACTAAAAAGGTCGAAGGGCCGAGCTTGGCCCTTTCGATGTTTTGGCCTCTGAAACACCAAAAAGGCCGAAGGACATAACCTTTGCACCTTTTAGTGTTTCATCTTCTGAAACATTAAAAGGGGAGGAGGCCACTCAACTTTTGGCATTTGGGCCTTTGAAACCCTGAAGCTGGGTGATGTCACCCGTAGGCTATTTAAGTGGCCAAGTCACTTTTGTTTCTCACTTTATTTTTTTTCTCTCGCATGCGTCTTCATGTGCGCTCCTTTTTTCCTCATCGTCATTTGTTGCTAGTTGCCTCTCCTTGCACCTTGCAAGTAGGGCCTTCTCGTTGTTGTCTTCTCCTCTTTTCGGTTCATGTTTTTGTTTTTGGGTCAGTTTATAGTTTTTTGCTTCGGCCTAGTCTGGTCATGCTCCCTCCTAGGTTTTTAGGGTTTTTACCCTTGGACCTCTTGAGGGGTTTCCCTCCTAGTCATTGTCATTTTTTCCATGCATTTTAGGTTAGGGTTTTGTTTGCGTCGTGATCTAGTCGCAGGTTTTCGGCCTCCAAAAGGCCAAAAAAAAATCCTCCTGAAGCAATTTTCAACCCAACTGTAGTTTGCACTTTTGAGATTGTCAGCGTTTCAGACCTCTGAAACCCCAAAAATGCTGAAGCATCTAAAGGAAAGGTCTCCCTTCCTAGAGGTTTCATACTTTCGCACTCCGAAACCTTCTTCAGACTTTCACACACTGAAAGCCCTAAAGCATTTCATCAGACCCCAAATCTCTTCGAGATTTTGGGTTTTTGCACCCCAATTTTGCACAAAGTTTTTCACCCTCCGCAAGTTCAAAAAGTCTTGCTTCGCCACAGCCTCATCCTTCACAATTTTGGCCTTTCACACCATGACCTTTTCTTTGGTGTCTAAAAGCTTGAAAAGTCTAAAAGAGCCAAAATTTAATTTCTGGCTACTTAAGAGCCCTCTGCTTCTGGTTTTCTTAGTTTGTTTTGTTTTATTTCCCGCTTTAGTAGTTTTCTTTCAATAAAGATACTGATACTTGCATGTTTCCTCGAAGGAATGTCTGAGAAGGAGACAACATCACCGATGAAGTACCTATTCAAGGTGAATCATTCCCCTTCAAATATTAGAAATAAGCATTTAGAGATCACTGATACAGACATCAGGAACATGGACTAGGATCAATTCCTAGTAAGGTGTTCTCAAATAGAAGCGAGGACTAATGAATGCACCTCCCTAGTTTTATCAGGTTTAGTAAATGCAGAAACACACCTGGTAGCAGTCATGTCCTCCAAACTTATCATGACATTGGCCAACCACTACATACCAGCTGAAAAGGTGGTCAAGAATAGATAAGGACAGGTAGTCATTAACCTGAGGCCAGGCAACATAGAAGAGGTCATCCATCTCTAGAAGGGCGTAGAAAAATTATATGGCGTCTATATAGAAAAGGGGTTGAGATGGTTTTGGAACAAGACTGAAGATTCCTACGAGATTTCAAATTAGGAATACCTCCAACAACCTCTTCCAAAGAAAAAACTAGAGAAAATAGATCTCATAAGGGGATACTTGAGAGATGACATCTAGGTAGTAGTTACATTGATAAGCCGAGTGTATGGACTACCTCAGTCCATCCAACATGAGAACTAGATGATCTTAATGATATAAAAGATAAGGAACCATAATGCCAGATTTGATTGGGCCACCATCCTAAGTGATAAATCGGATGAGCAACTTGTATACGCTAAATATGGGCCTATAACTTAGCCATAGACTTCAACATAGTCATTGTTCATCAGTCACACACAAGAATGAATATAGATTTATTCATCCCGCATGCATGAATGAGTTGACCTATTGCCTCCTATCTAGACGGGGTTTTTGAATAGCTCTCAGAATCTGAGAGTCCAACAACCAAGACCGGTCTAAGAATGGAGGATTTAATCTAGAAATTTAGATGCAATATTAATCTAGGAATGAAAGATTGCAAGATTAATCTAAGAAATAAGCATGAGATTTAGCTAGAAAATGAGATTAAACTAAGAAATGAGTGTGAAATATTAATCTAAAAATAAGATTAATCTAAGAATGCTTGAAAGAAGCTAAACTATGCATGATTAATCTAGAAATGACATTAACCTATTGCAATAATGATGATAACAATGAAAGCTTGAATGCACAAATATTGAATTAAAAATCCAGTAGCGATTCGATATTTCAACAATGCATTCTCATTTTTTTGAATGAGAAATAAGAGAGTTCTTTTATAGGATGAGAGTCCAGTTCAGAATGGAAAGTTTCCTTTGAGAGAAACAGTTAACATTTTGAAATCCAGTTCAGAATAGCAAATTTCCTTTGAGAGAAACAATGAACTGTTGTCTTTTTGAGTGAATGAAACAGTTAACTGTTTTGTTGCACTTTTGAATCTCAGTCAACTCAAAGTTTCAATTTCTAAACTGAAGTGAGGGTTTTGGAGAGATTATTTGATTAAATAAATGAAATATGACCTCATAAATGCATTTTCTCAATTATTTAAATGAGGATATTTATTTAATAATCAAATATTATTTAAGTCCTTTTTATGTATTTTAGCTAAAAGGGTGAATTTAATTTAATTAAAGTGCTAGGAATTTGTAATTAAATTAATTCGATCATAGGGTTTATTTAGCCAATTGTAATTGATATTTAGGAATTAAATATAGTATTGGATTAATGCAGATTTAGGATTTTCTACATTTGACACTTAAGTCAAGTAGAGTCAGTCGAACCTCAGAATTGTCTAGTACAATAGGACTTTGATGATTTAGATGATTGATAAATGCAACAAAATTGGTTAGGGTTGCAAGACGCCAATTTTGGGGTGTTACATTTTTCCCCTCTTTGAATTGATGTGCGAGCAACACATTGATTCAAAAAATAGTATGATGTATGAAGCATAGAATAATTTATTTTGAGAATTGATGGCACAAAGATTGATTGATGAGGGTTTCAGAGCTATCTCCAGAATAGAGCTTAACTCTCCGAAGTCTAGGTTAGATTGCTAAGACACTGGTCAAGTAGAGTTTTTGAGGGTCATCTCCAGAATGAAGCTTGAATCTCAAGAATTTGGGTTAGATTGTCCCAGTACCTATTAGTGAGATTTCAAGATCCATCTCCAGAATGAAGCTTAACTCTTAGGGATTTGAGTTAGATTGCTCAAATACCTAATAGATTTCCACCTTTCAATAAGGCTGTCCCCAGAACGAGTCTCAACCTTCAGGAGTCAGGGTTAGATTGTCCCGATTCCTGTTCATTAAAAGATAGTCAATAGAGATTTTGAGGACTGTCCCCATAATGAAGTTTAGTCCCCCAATATCTAGGTTAGATTGCCTAGATACCAGCTAGATCGAGTTTCAAAATCATCTCTAGAATGAAGCTTGATTTTTAGGAGCCAGGGTTAGATTGCCCCAATTCCTAATAGATGAGATTTTGAGAATCAACTCCAGAATAGAGCTTCACCCTCAGGGACCTGAGTTAGATTGCTCAAATACCAAATAATCAGATTTCAAGAATCATCTCCAAAACAAACCTTGATTCTCAAGAGTGAAGGTTAGATTGCCCCGACACCTAATAGATGACAAGATGTAAGGAACACAGATACCCCTAGTGATTCAAGATTGTGGAATACCTAGTTTTGACTATGAAGTATAAAAACTAAACATGCCCTAAGTGATGAGATACCCCTAGAAACGAGGATTTTTGAAAATCAGATAAGATTGATTCAAATAGATTCGAAGTGGTTCAATGATGTAATCATCTTGCTCCCTTGGGAGCGAAATGGAAAGATGACACACCATAATGGTGATTGAGAGTGAGAAAGAACAGATAGATGTTGAATCAAATGTTGAGAAGAACTCAGAACAGATTTCAGAAGATTCTGAAAGATTTAGAAGTGATTTTGAGCGATTTTGAGGCCTGGATGACCAAGTTTGACCAGGGTTGACTAGAGTTGACTAGAGTTGACTATTTGAGGAAAATGTTGAAGATTTGAGAAAAAATTGATTAGATATGATTCTGACAAGAAAGTGACGTCAGAAAGTTGACTGTACAAGAATTCAATCGCGTCGGTCCCAAAATTTTTAAAATGCTATTTTGAGCTATATAGAAGTGTCATACTTTGATTTCGATCCCGAAAATGGATTCGGAGAGGTCAATTTAGCCAATGGTGAAATTTTCACGCAAAACAGAGCACTTTTGAAAATTATGTCAAAACCTATATATGAGCCAAAAGTGTCTTTTTCAAATCATTTGCATCCGTTGACTTTTGGAGAGAAAATAGCTTTGAGCGAAAATGGTGTCCCTGTGAGTACTCACCGATTTGAGCGATCCAGGTGTCATAGTCAGCTGAAAGCATATGGACCTCTGGTAAGTGATCAAATACCTCCTTGTCAATTCAATTTTGGTCGCATTTGGTAGGGTTTTTCATTATTTTTGATGTTTTTAGGAAATGGCCGGCGGGTTCTCGCGCAAAGAACTAGGTTCTTTGCGTGAGCATGTGGGAAAGCTCGCGTGAGAAACTGCAAAAAATTAGTTCCTCAAGTATGTCCCTAGGTATCCTTGCACGGGAGAGTACCCATGTCTCGCGCGAGAAACCCTCAAAAAGGGGGTTTTCTCGCGCCAAGCTATGCAAAACTCCGCATGAGCTTGAAACTGTGCGCACGGTGATGAACTTCTTCGCGTGGAGAGGGAATAGTAGTTTGAAGCTAGAACAAGTCTTTTTTTCATCTAGTAGCATTTGCGTCAGCTTTGTAACCATGTTTAGGATGTCTTCTTAGCATTATTTCTCAGTTTTGCATTGATTATCTTGAATCATAAGCTGAGTATTGATCGTGCGCTTTTGTTTGAATGTCTTGCAGGTTGATTTCCTAGACATTGCTTTTAGATCACACCATCCAGCCATTGGCGGGGTGATTGGGTAGTTGGATGATGCCGAGATTGCTCACATTGATGCGGAGGGATTGTCACACCTCTGTGAGATACCCGATATTTGGGTTAATCATGGATTACTAGGAGTACTAGTTGAGCATTTCCATTCGAAGACAAACACTTTCCATCTTCCATAGGGTGAGCTCATAGTGACCCCAAAGGACATTTACAGGATACTAAGGATCCCCTTCCATGGTCCTTGGGTAGAGTATGATGTGTAGCCGTGGCCAGATACATCAATGCTATGAGAGATTTTACAGGATGAGCTTGTCATGGGTAGAGCCATCCCATGGGAGGAGTTGATCAGAGATCATGGGCCTGGGCACCGATTGGCCATGGTTTTGGCAGCATTCCTGGGATGTTATCTAATGCCAGATCATGGTCAACATGGTTTTGAGCATGTGTGGGGTTGGATGCTAAAGAAGATGCTAGTGGCGCTAGTACATTACAGATGGGGCTAGTGTATGCTAGCCCAGATGTACCATGAGATGCACGAGATTGCCTATAGAGAGGTGAAGAGTATGGCAACAGGGGTATTTGTATTACAGGTGTGGTCATGGGAGTACCTTCCTATCACCCGACCCATTTTCAATGACATGAGGTAGCCACTAGAGCCTTATATATATAGGTATAGGGGCCTGATTACCCAACCCACGCTGGGTAAGATAGAGTAGTGGCGAGCGTAGTTATATGATCTGGTAGCCATAGTATGGCGACGATGGAGGATTACCAAGGCATGGGACAATGCTAGGGACCAGCTTGGTTATATGTTTTATTCACAACCACTGATCGATTGTTCTATATCCATGGTAGAGAGATTTTTATTAACATGGGTGTGGCGACAGTTTGGCCATCTACAAGACATCTCTCAGGAGTACTGTTCATATGCCAGTTTTGCTGATGAGGAGCAAAAGGGCTAGTTAGCATGACTAGATCAGGGTTACAGTATGATAGATGCAAGGTCAGTAGTACTGACATGTTGGGATTACTTGGGAGGGGTGGTGATGGCAGCATGACAACAGTATACCGGGAGTATTTTTCCAGTCATCCATTCCCCTGATTTACTGATCCAGTAGGTATGGGAGCACTTGCACAGGTAGTACATCCGCAAGTACCACTGCTACCTCCACAATAGATACCGCAGCCACCACCACAGTAGGGTCCTTGGCCACATACCACATAGGTTCCCATACCTTCTCGACAGATGAAGATTGATCCCAGTGCTGGCAGTAGTGGGAGACAGGAGAGGCCGACTAGATGAAGGACGGCTGCCCAGTTAGGTGAGAAGTAGCAGTAGGAGCAGGAGGAGGTACGACAAGATGAGCCAATGCAAGAGGAGCAATAGGAGTAGCCTGTATAGTATCCTGTGCCAGGGGATCCATTATCTCAGGTACAAGATTCCCTACAGAGATCTAGGGAGAGAGTCTACCAGATGCAATGACAGATTACAGAGCTGCAGATACAGGTGACAGTGTGAGATGCGCGGCTCACTAATAGAGACTGAGAGATACAAGACGTCTGAGAGAAGCTAGCAAGGTCTTAGGAGTAGCTGGAGAGATCATAGGAGAAGACATGTCATCAGTCCTCCTGAGCGGCTTACTATTATGCTGCATATGTGGGGGTAGTGCCTAGTGAGGCAGAGAAGGTCCCCAGATTTTTAGCAGCTTTAGAGGGTGCACAGGCACCACCTCCTCTAGATATGCCTCATCCTCCACCTCCGCTAGAGGATGAGGGAGAGGGCTAGAGCTAGGGTTAGAATATTTTGAAAGGTTGTAGCACATGACGTATGTGATGCGTTGTCATCTTTGTATTGTATCACCATTTTTGAGATAGACTGTGCATGAGTAGCACCCATTTTTTATTATATTGACACTTTGATATATATATATATATATATATATATATATGAGCTCATCTTTTGGTATCATTGCATTTGTACTTTATGAGATGTTTACTATATGTTTAGATGCTTATATGATTAGATGATTAGATGATTAGAATGTATGAAAATGTTATGTATGGAATGCACATGTATATGTATTGAGTTTATGAATATGTATGGGATGCACATGTATCAATTTGGTGACATGTATATGTAGATGCAGATATGTATGTATGCATTTACATTGGGTTCAATCCCCATGGTGGGTGTCAAAAATGTATACGCTAAATATGGGTCTCTAACTTAGCCATACACTTCAACATAGTCATTGTTCATCAGTCACACACAATAATTAATATAGATTTATTCATCCTGCATGCCTGAATGAGTCAACCTGTTGCCTCCTATCTAGACATGGTTTTTGAATAGCTCTTAGAATGTGAGAGTCCAACAACCGAGACCGGTCTAAGAACAAAGGATTTAATCTAGAAATGTAGATGCAATATTAATCTAGGAATGAAAGATTGCAAGATTAATCTAAGAAATAAGCATGAAATTTAGCTAGAAAATGAGATTAAACTAAGAAATGAGTGTGCAATATTAATCTAAAAATGAGATTAATCTAAGAATGCTTGAAAGAAGCTAAAATATGCATGATTAATCTAGAAATGACATTAATCTATTGTAATAACAATGATAAAAATGAAATCTTGAATGCACAAATATTGAATTAAAAATCCAGTAGCGATTCGATATTTCAACAATGCATTCTCCTTTTTTTGAATGAGAAATAAGAGAGTTCTTTTATAGGATGAGATTCCAGTTCAGAATGACAAGTTTCCTTTGAGAAAAAAAGTTAACATTTTGAAATCTAGTTCAGAATAGCAAGTTTCCTTTGAGAGAAATAGTGAACTGTTGTCTTTTTGAGTGAATGAAACAGTTAACTGATTTATTGCACTTTTGAATCTCAGTCAACTCAAAGTTTCCATTTCTAAACTGAAGTGAGGATTTTGGAGAGATTATTTAATTAAATAAATGAAATATGACCTCATAAATGCATTTTATCAATTATTTGAATAATTAAATTCAATTATTGAAATGAAGATATTTATTTAATAATCAAATATTATTTAATTCTTTTTTATGTATTTAGCTAAAATGGTGAATTTAATTTAATTAAAGTGCTAGGACTTTGCAATTAAATTAATTCAATCATAGGGTTTATTTAGCCAATTGTAATTGATATTTAGGAATTAAATATAGTATGTGATTAATGCAGATTTAGGATTTTCTGCATTTGACACTTAAGTCAAGTAGAGTCAGTTGAAGCTCAGAATTGTCTAGTACAATAGGACTTTGATGATTTAGATGACTGATAAATGCAAAAAAATTGTTTAGGGTTGCAAGTTGCCAATTTTGGGGTGTTACACAACTGACCATGGTGAAACACAACCTAAATTTCTGTATGACTACATACATAGTATACCTGTTAGCCACACGAGTAGACTATCCGGGCCTCACAAAATGGGGAAATTTTAATGAACCAAATGCATAGCCTCATATTGTCTATCCACAATAGGTCATAAGAATAGGTATGCCTGAAGATAGCCCAGACTATATAATAGTGAACAATGCCTTTATCTTCACAGTCATTAGATCCATAGAGGGTGACTACGTGAAGAGGCTATCAGAAGAAGTTGCTACCAAAATAAGGGCCATAGAGGCATACTACATATAGTTTAGTACCTTCACATACATTAGAGTGATAGGATCTACCCTACATCCCAAGTAGCTACCTAGGTACCCATCTAATTGGGTAATCATCCTAAAAATGGCTAGGAATATTTCAGATGCCTATGAACACATCAATCATAAGAAGAAGCATTGCTAGGACTACCACATTTCCCTAGGCATCGGCACTCTCCAGGACATGAAGATCTGTAAGTCATTGACCTTTGAGTGGGACGAGTGCCCACTCCAATTGTATAAAATATTTGGGCCTGATTTGACCCCATAGGCACATACAACCATATCATTGGCAAGTTCTACATCCATGAGCAACACATTGAAGATCATTGGATGAATTGTGTGGATGACCATGAGGTAAGAATTAGGGATTACTGTAGGATGTCCCTCACACTAGCACAAGCAGCCTTAAAGGTCAATATTCTGCCAAAGGTTTGGGACAAATATTCAGATAATGTGTGGCGGTCAATATATATTGTTGATAAAATATACCATCAGCCCATTTTGAATGTAGAAGTAGATAAGGAGAAAAATGATAGCATGGAATTCAGAGCAAGTCATGTGGTTAGAACTACTGAGGCATGGATCAACATACCTTACCAAATGGATCCCATTCCTATGAATTCACTAATGGATCCACCCAAGAAGACATATAAGAAACGTGGAGAGAAGACCACAATGCCCCTATTCAAGAAGGCTCCACCTCAAAAGCTAGGGATAGTATATGGGCATCAACATGTAGTATAATATGGTTCTAATTCTAGGCACAAGGCCCTAAAAAATAGGAGGATAGGGAAGATAGATCTTCCCATTGGATCATCACAGGCCACCCAAGGGGAAGGGCCTTCCACCTCCAACCCAACTCCCCCTACCAGTAGAGAAGGGAAGATAACTTATAAAAGAAAGAGAGCTTTTGCCTCTCCATGATTGGAAACCTTACAAGAGGAACCAAAACTGGAAGATGTACCCTTGGTAAAAAGGACAAGATCTCAATCAACCTCTCTAAGGAAAAATGAGATCGCAAGGAAGCAGGTAGAGGGTCTTAAAGAGTGTGAAAATCCATTGGATACCCTAGGCTCAGATGAGTTCCAAATGTCCAATTTTGAAGGCCTTGAGGGTTTTGCAGACTAGGGAGAGGATAAACCTGACTCAAATATATGAATTGACATGGGAGAATAGGCACCCATCCATCCTCAAGTGATCCTTACTCCACCTCCATCCTAATTCAAAAACCCCACACTAAATGTGCCTATCACAAAAGTGGACTCTAGCACTGGCCATAGAAAAGAAACTCAAGATGTCGGCGCTGCCCAGAGCATAGAAGGGGGTAAGACTATATGAAAGAGTTCAAATTCAAGTCCACTACCTCACATTCCAACTCCACTAACCTCTCTCCCACCTCCCATCCCAACACCACCACCTTCTCTCTCAACTCCCATGCCAATTCCGCTTCTTTCTACTTCTACTCCACCACCTACAATGCCAACGCCGACTCCACCACCTATAATGCCAACGCTGAATCCACCACCATCTGTACCTTTTCCTTCATCTATCCAAAATCCCTAAGGGTCCGTAAGAACAAAAGATGCATCTCCCTTCAAAACCACACTCAAAGCCATGACATGCCTTAATCCATAAATATCAATTAGTTCCTCCAAGGATAAAGGCCAAGATAAAGGTGAACATGAGGCTATAGTGGAATACGAGAAGAGAGAGGAATAAATCTACGAAGGAGAAATGCATGAGGGAGAGGGTAGAGAAGAAGGTGAAGATGGGGAAGAGTTAGATAAAGAGGAGAGAGTGACCCCTGAATCACAAAGCTTGGCTTCAGTACTCCATATTGCCTCATATGAGTCGGTTATTGACTTTAGTAAACCTACTTGTTTACTAAAGAGATTCAGCCATAGAAAATAACTTATACAGATGAAGAGGACAAAGAAGACACATATATGTCATTCCTAGGGTAGGCCTTCCATCAAGTAGAGGCTAATATGATGATGAAGACTATATCCTACGTCACTCAAGACACCAGGGGTCGCTGGAAGGCACAAGTGGCAGTTCCTTCTACTAGCACCTCTCAAGCACAACTCACCCTAGAAGATTATACATTTGAAGATGTAGATTTGGGGGAACCAACCAGTGAAGGAAGTAAGACCTTGGAAGCCTTAGGCCTCAAACATGCTCTAGGTTTTATGAGAAAGGATGAAGAAACCATGAAAAACCTGATAGAGAAGAATGAGGCTCTGAAGAAATTCATTCATAAAATGGTGGGTCTCATTGACCCAAGTTTCCTTGAGGCTTCATTACAAACCATACTAGAGAAGAGAGCTACTCAAAAATTGCCAACAGGTATGACCCCCTCTTTCATTTAGGCAAGTGCTGATTGGAAGAATGATTTTAAGCACTTTGGAGAAGGGGTTATCAAACTAGATTTTAGGACTTTCAGAGTTATTCTAGTGGAAACCAAAAAGTTGATAAACATGATGGAGAGTGATGAGGGGTTAGATTCTGAATTAACCAAATGGCGAATTGCCCTCCACGACCTCAAGATAATCAAGAAGCAACACTTCCAAATTCTGGTCAAGATATATGAAGGTGAGGAGCTAGAAAAATTCAGAATCTAGATTAAGGGAATAGCCAAAAAAATTAAGGTTCACAAAAAGTGCCTAGACCACATACAAAAAAAGCATAAGGAAGTTATGGAATGGGTAGAATAAATAGATGACTTCTTCACAGGTATGGACATAGAGCTATACAAAGATCAAGAGAGGCAAATTCTATGCCTAGCCAAAGAGGTGATACAACAATTCAAAGATATTATGGTAGGTGTTAGCAATAAAGAAGGCCTACACCAACTATTCTATTTAAAGGAAGACATGCAAAGGATGTCTGAGCATAAAGAACTAATCAAGTTCTTCGCTTCTGAATTGACCATTTTCAGAGAGAAGAAAGAAAAATGAGTTTAAAAAGTCAAGAGGTGATAAATAAACTATGGGGAAGTACAAGAGATAGTACATAGCCTACAAGATGCTCATCCAGATGTGTTCCCAATATAACTTCTCAAATTCAGACAACCATTTTTGAGAGATGGAATTTTTTAGACTTAGCCATTTTTCCAAAGGCTAGTTCTCGACATTTCAACCTTTCAGCCTTTTAAGATTTTTGGCCTTTCACCCTTTTTGGCCTTTAGGCCTCCAAAAGGCCAAAATTTTGGGGGTCTCAAGTTTTTGTTTCACACTTAGTCAAATTTTCACTTGGAAAATTTTGGTGCAAAGGTTGGGGTCTGAATTTATGGGCCATTCCAGCAAGATCACTTTTTTGCATGAAAATAGAAATTCATATCAGATGGAGGCATAAACAGAGTTTTTTTTGTAAGGATTAAGGGTCCTCTATCAGTTTCCACCTGGAAGAGACCACAGATGAAGATTCCAAGGGAGAACTCATAGATCAAGAAGAAGACTCCAGTTGCAAACAAGGGAACTCCAACTCCTCTCTTTCTTCTTTCCTAGCGATTTTGATCCCTTTTGCATGGGAAAACTAATTGTAAATGGATTAAATATCCATGTAAGTTGTTTAGTATCAATTTAGCAATATATTTATTTAGTAAATCTTTAGTTTTAGTTTGTTTTCATTGTTTTTAGAGTCTGTGATGCCCTAGTTTCGACATTCAGAGTTTGTGGATCATAACTCTATATATTGTAATCAAAAGCAATCTAATGGGGTCAGATTCTTGATGCAATAAATATCTACAATTGGTGCTTGATTCATGGTGTGATATTTTCTACTATCTATGTGAAATTTATGAATGTGTTTCTACTTATTCATTCTTTTCAAATAGCCAACTATTTTATTGTGGCTCGAATCTGCATTTCTTTAAGTTGGAGTTTGTTGTTGTTTATCTACATTGTTGTGATGAATGTATGGGAAAGATAATATTTTGGGCTTAACAAGAAATCCATGTCATGAGTGTGCACATCTTGGTGGCTTCACAATTTGATAGATTTTAAAAATCTTGCATGAGTGAATACATTTTGTCTCCAAACCATTGCATCCATTGGGTATATAATTGTGACGTTGTTTGATTTATATTCATTGGGTTTGTTCCAAATCTCTCCATCATTCTATTCACAAGGAAGGATCAACAATAGTTTATGTCCATTAGGATTTCATTTTCAGCAATTTACTTCATTCTTGTTACCCTAATCATTTAAATTTCTGTCATAAATCTGAAAGAAATTGAAATCATCTTTAGTTTAAAACACAAATTTGCATCATTAATAGAATAAATTCATTGATAAAATTGGAAAATACCAAAGAATTACTAAATTTATTTTATAGTTTGACATCTTGAAAGTACCAGCAAAGGCCTCCTAATGAACATTCACATTTATCTTCAACTGAGTTACCAAGTAGGTTGTACCATGAACCCAGAGAACCTTGGGAATAGCTTAGTTATTCTTTCAAGAGAGGAAATTGAATCTTGAGATCCTAGCAACTGACTTGTGTAAAAACAACACTCAACAAGCCCTATCCAAGACATCCTTGTAGCCCATAATAATTCAACATAACATGTGTAAAGAAACAATAGATAGGCAATCCAGAGAACCTATACATACACTTCCTCAAAAATATGCTAAGATCAATATTAGTGACCATGAGAGAAAGAGAGCTTGTAAAAATGTACGAAAACCTGCACATCTACTTCCAGCAATGGAAAGGGATCAACAAATGCAACCATTTTTTCCTTCATGAGTAGTGTTTGAGTTCAAAAAGAATTAGATGATATTACACAACTTTGTCCTCTAAATATATAAAATGAAAAAACCTTCTCTGGGTGGACGGGATCAATATGAACAATTGATCCCATACACCCAAAAAAGAATGAGGCATATAAAGAAAATAGTATGTTGCACAATTTATCAAAGTCATGTTAGATATAATCCAACCTATGTCCCATGATAAATCTAATGATACCCATAGAATGAAGTGTTTGAATTGGTTGTTGCTGATGTTTTTAACATTCATGTTTTGTCACTAATGTCAACATATGTTTCTATGGAGGCAGGACATACTGGTTATTACTATTGCTTGATGACTGACAGAGGTGTACGAGTACTATACAATTTATTTAGAATGAGAGAAGATGATGATGTATACAAGGATGTGTGGTGATATTATTTCTAAGGTTGCATTATTTAATATTGTCTATTAGATGATTTACAGATGTTTTAGTGAAGAATGGGTGTTGGACGATGATAGTGATCTTTGACAGAGTTAGTCTCTGTGTTTTTAGTACAACTTACGAGTGATATGGATTCAGGTTATGTGAGATTAAGGGATGGTAGAAGATATGATAAGGAATTTTTTTATGTTTCACAAGTCGTAGAACTCTTGGTGGCATCATTTGTGGCATGTTTTATGGAGGAGACCTATTTGTGTCCGACTTTAGAGATATAACATGTATTATGGATTACGAGCGTGGATTATGGATCTTGGATTATATTTTATGAATTGTAATTGATGTTTACTTGTTATAGGTACCGTGTGTATCTTAGCAAGAGGTTAAGTAATTATTTGTGTATTGGGAAAGCCTAATTGGTCGACCTAATTAATTATTGTAATAGGGTATATATGAGAGATCTTTTCTTTTTGACAAGATGATGGATATATGTATGTGATTGAGATAGAGACAGTGAAGTGTGGAAGCTGCGAGCTTGTTGGTCTACTATATGTAGAGCAGAGGACGTGATTATGGTTCTTCATTGGAACTAACCAAGCGAATAAAATTGCTATCAGATAGTTCACTAGATTGTATATTTTCTATATACACTTGTGTTTCAGACTATAAGTTTTGAGGGTGGATTTAACCTTCTTTAGGTAGTGTTCCTGGGTAGTGAGCACACTATTACTCTTGACTCCTAACAGGGTTTGTCCTTTAACATGTACTGTGTACTGTAATGCATCAATAAGCTCCTAACAGGGCTAAATCTTGTAACAAGGATACTATACTCTCAGTACATTATTTGTGGGTTCTAATTCCCACTGGGGTTTTACCTTTAACAAGGTTTCCTCGACAACAAAGGATTGTGTTATTGTGTTATCATTTGTTGTGTTATCATTTGGATTAAATTTTTGTTTATAAATCTTAATGTTTAATAATCTATCTCACAATTGATTCACCCCCCTCTCAGTTGTGTTGGTGGATTGTTATTCCTATAAATTTTTATCAGAGCTACTAGTCCTTAGAGATAAATTTTAACAGCTTGAGGTGAACCTAGAGATTACATTCTATAGGAAGGATAGTCAAAAGTTTGATCCTAAAAAAATTGACAATTGGAAGAATAAGATGAGAACACATTTTCTATGCTTGGGAATCGACTACTGGATGATAAAAAAGAATAATGTACATATGAAGGATGAGGATGAACTAGATAAGGCTAATGATGAAGAAAATAAGATATTATCACATAACATGGTCACAAGAGAAGCATTAATTAGTGCACTTTCTGAAGGTGAATTCACAGAGGTAAAAGATTTAGAATCTGCACATGAAATTTAGACAAGATTGGAAGCATTGTATGGAGACAAGTTTACAAAGAAGACAAAATTGAAGAATAGGAAGACAAATATGGAAACATTGAAAATGAGAGATGATGAGAATATTAGAGCATATGAATAGAGAGTTACTAAAGTTATTATAGGCATTAGGAACTCTGGAGGCTCTTATAGTGAGGAAGAAGTGATTGCAAAAATTCTTAGATCCCTGACACCTATATACAAAACCAAAGTGCAAGCTATAGAAGAGATCATACCTTTGACAATTAATTTCAACAGAGAGATGTTGATTAGAAAACTAACTATATTTGAGGCCGTAGAGCTGGGAGATTCATTACCTAAAGTTGAGACAACATTCAAAGTGACTGTGCATAAAAATAAAGACTTTATCAGGAATTGTGGGCACCAGCAATAGTGACTTGAGAGAATAGCTCAGTGAATATGCTGGTGAATGAGAATAGATACAGGAAGAAGAAATAAAGTTATATAAAATTGTGGCCCTGATCGCTAGAAGAGAAAAGAGAGGTAAGGGGAAGTTTGAAGGAAAGATACCTCTAAAATGTTTTTCATGCAATAAGATAGGTCATTTTTCATCTAGATGTCCTACAAGGGTTCCAAAGCATAAATCTAAGTTTTATAAACCTAAGTATTTAAAGGATAAGGAATTTTATTATGCTAGTGAAGGTGTTTTTGATGATGATGCTATTGATTATGATGAGATTGGATTTAATTCTATCAAAGATGACAAACCTATACATGAAGAAATATCCATAGTATCTCATGTTGAAAAGAAACATGAATGGGTGATAGACAATGGTTGTTCATACCATATGACTGGAGATAAAAATAAGTTTGTTAAATTGAATAAGTATGATGGTGGTGTTGTGAGATTTGGTGACAATACTCCTAAGCTTATCATTGGAGTTGGATCTATATCTTTGGACGGAAAGAGCAATACTAACAATGTATTACTTGTTGATTGACTTAAACATAATTTTTTGAGTTTTGGACAATTAGTGGAAAAAGGTTATTAATTGAAATTCATTGATGGGAAATGTTCTATTAGAAGTAAGTCAAGAGACTTGATCGCATTTGGTAATAAATCGAGAGGTAATGTATTTGAATTAAATACATATGAGGCTTCTTGTTTTTTTGCGAAGGTAGATGATAGTTGGTTATGGTATAGAAGATCTTGTCATATTAACTTTGATAATATTGTGAAGGAAAGTATGACTAATGCAGTTAGAGAACTACCAAATATTGTGAAACCATCTAACACCATGTGTAGAGAATGTGTAACAGGGAAGCAGACTAGAAGTAGTTTTAAAAGTAAATCTTACTCAACAAAAGGGAAGTTGGATCTAGTGCATACATATCTGTGTGGTCCTACAAGAACAAGATCTTACTATGGTGACAGGTTCTATGTACTTTTTTTTATGATATAGATTGGATTCTTTGTGCTTTTTGTTATGATGTGGGTTGTATTTCCTAGAGAGAATTCTGAAGTATTTAATGAATTTGAAATGTCAATGATTGGTGGGATAAAAAATTTCCTTGGATTGCAAATTAATCAGAACAAGAGTGGTACTTTCATTTCTCAGACCAAGTATCTTAAGGAAATGTTGAATAAATTTGAATGGAAGGTTGTAAACTTGTTGGGACACCCATGGTGATTGGTTACAATTTTACTAATAATGATGAAACTCAGAGTGTTTTTTAGAAAATTACAGATCAATGATTGGAGGTCTACAATATCTAACTCACACTAGACCAAATATTACTAATGTAGCTAGAATTGTGGCAAGATATCAAGCGAATCTTAAAGAGACACACCTTGCTATTGTGAAAATATTTTTTAGACACTTGAAAGGAACAATAAAGTATGGGTTATGGTATGAAAAATAAGATGATTTTATCTTACATGCATATACTGATGCTGATTGGGAAGGTAGTGTGGATGACAGAAAGAGTACAAATGGAGGAGCATTTTTCCTTGGAAAAAGGTTGGTTTCATGGTTAAGTAAGAAGCAGGATTGTATAGCTCAATCTACTAATGAGTATGTTGATGTTGCTATAAATTGTACACAGATTGTTTGGATGAAACAAATGCTGAAGGACATGAATAATTTTTTAAGAGCCAGTGGTTATCCATTGTGATAATACTAGCACAATGAACATGTCAAAGAATCCAGTAATGCATTCAAAGACCTAACATATTTCCATCAAGTATCATTTCTTGAGAGACAAGATACCAGAAAACGAGATTAGATTGGAGTATATTAGCACAAAGGAACAAATAGCAGATACATTTACAAATTTTTTTCCAAAGGATGCCTTTGAGTATGTCAGAGGTATGCTTGGGGTGCAAGCCCCTCCTTGAAAGAACTAAATTGATGTAGGAATGCATCAGTCCAGTGGATTTCATATCTATATCATTTTCTGGACTTGACGTATGGATCTATTCCTCAAGGGGAGTAATCGCAAGAACATTATAAAACATATTTGTGTGATTTTGCACTTGGTTATTGTAGACATGAAGATTTGAAAAAGATACACCTTGTAGACAAAAGAAGAATATTTATGGCACCCTTTTCTATTATTGTCAAAGTAGGAGAGATTCTATGAGAAAATCCCTACTGTTTAGGGAGAGCTGTGTTGAGGATATTGAAAATATTGTATTGAGGGAGTACTTTTGGGTTCACAGATTTTCCATATGTTGTCGTCAATGCCAAATGGAGAGATCGTTAGAATTGGTTGCTGCTGATGTTGTTTGCATTCATGTTTTTTCACTGATGTCAACATATGTTTCTATGGAGGCAGAACATACTAGTTATTACTATTGCTTGATGACTGATAGAGGTGTATGGGTACTGTATGGTTGATACATAACAAGAGAAGATGATGACATGTAAAAGGACGTGTGGTGATATTATTTCTAAGGTTGTACGACTTAATGTATTCTATTAGATGAGTTATAGATGTTTTTGTGAAAACTGGGTACTGAACGATGACAGTGATCTTTGAGAGACTTAGTCTTTGTGTTTTTTAGTATAACTTAAAAAACAATATGGATTTAGGTTATGCGAGCTTAAGGGATGGTAGAAGACATGATAAGGAATGTTTTTTACGTTTCTCAATTTGTAGAACTCTTGGTGACTTCATTTGTGGTGTGTGTTATAGAGGATACCTATTTGTGGCCGACTTCAAAGATATAGCATGTATTATGGATTGTGAGCGTGGATTATAGATATTGGATTATATTTGATGTTTAATTGTTATATGTACCATGCGTATCTTAGAAAGAGGCTAAGTAATTATTTTTATATTGGGAAAGCCTAATTGGCCGACCTAATTAATTATTATAATATGATATATATGAGAGATCTTTTCTTTTTGAAAAGATGATGGATGTATGTATGTGATTGAGATAGAGACAAGGAAGTGAGGAAGCTGCAAGCTTGTTGGTCTGCTAGATGTAGAGAAGAGGATGTGATTATGGCACTTCATTGGAATTGACCAAGCAAAGGCAGTTGCTATCAAAAAGTTCACTGGACTGTATATTTCCTATATACACTAGTGTTTCAAACTATAAGTTCCGAGGGTGGATTTAACCTTCTTTAAGTAGTGTGCCTGGGGAGTGATCCCGCTATTACTCTTGACTCCAAACAGGATCTGTCCTTTAATAGGGATTGTGTACTAGAATGCATCAATAAGCTCCTAACATGGCTAAATATTTTAACATGGATACTATACTCTCAGTACATTATTTGTGGGTGCTAATTCCCACTGGGGTTTTACCTTTAATAGGATTTCCTGGACAAAAAAGGATTTTGTTATTCTAATGGGATTTACTGTGTTATCATTGTGATTAAATCTTTTTTTATAAAGATTAATGTTTAATAATCTGTCTCACAATTGATTCACCCCCCGCCTCTCAGTTGTGTTGGTGGACTGTTATTCCTAACATGAAGAAATTTTGTCCTCCAGATATAACCATTGATAATCCTTCCTTGAGTAGTTGGGCTGAGTCTAAAAAATTGATCCCATACACCCATAAGAGGATGAGGCATATTAACCGTAGTATAATATGATACCCAAATCAACAATTCATGAAAAATATAATCAAAATTATTTTGCGATCCAACTTATTTACCAATCCTTGTTGAGGCAGTAGAGAATAAGTATGCAAAGAAAACTTCCAAATGTAGTATTCATGATGCAGATTTTAAAATGACTATAGTAGGCAAAAAAACAACCTCAATAGTTTCTGGGATGAACAATAAGAGATGAAAGTGGAATTTCATTTGGAAATTCATGATTGTTATTTGATCTTCTACTAGAAATGTTGGATATACACATATATGAAAATATCAAAGAGGCGGAAATCCATATTGTTGACCAAACCAATAATGAGAAGCTATACCAATAATGTATCTATTTAGCCATCACATATATACGTATGTTGCTTAAGAATTTGGGCCTGAAGACAAAAAATGGAATGTCAGCTAGAATCCAAGTCAAAAGACCAGGGAGATGGATTTGAGCTTTGTATCACAACAACACCCATCAAAGATTTAAAAGAAAAATTGATTGTCTTTGGGCATGATATAAAAGGTGAGATGTGGTTCAGTAAATATAAGAGGTGCACACAAATGAACATTTTCTGAGAAATATCCAATCATGATAAATGATGTTAGATTCTAGGAAGAGAAATAAAGGATGCAAGTGGAATATTATTTAAAATTTCATGATCTTTCTGGGAGAAAAGAAAAATATTGGGGACCAAACTTGACAAGAAATAATTTGTCAACCCGTTTTATAGGAAGTTATGATTAAAAGTTGAGGATTATAGAAAGTAACCAAAACAACATCACAATAAATATTATATCATTTTGTTCCATCATGAGGAATAAAAAAACTCATCTCCCATAATGAGGATGAGGAATTTACAATAGATGGGTAAGAAGGTTTTCAGGCACTTCCTGCTTGATAAGTGTATCATCAATAGCCTTATTAGCAAGAAAGTTTGCAACCTTGTTAGCCTCTCTGAAATAATTTTTCATCTCAAAAGATCCCAAACATTGAAGTATCATAAAAATAACATCCATTCTATAATGTAATTTCCAACATTCTGAATTCCCTTTTTTCATAATATTATAAATAACCATGGAGTCACCTTCAATTAAGAGATGAGAAGTATTCAAGAGCAGTGCATGTGATAAACCCAATGTCAATGCTTCAAATTCAACCACATTATTAGTAGCACGAGGTAATTTCTTACATTTTTCTTTGATGATTTTCCCTTCAAAATCATGAATAACAATACCCGCACCAGAAGGCCCTGGGTTGCCTCTCAAGGCACCATAAAAATTTAACATAAACTAGCCATAAGGAGGAGGAAGCCAGATGACTTGTTTTGTCAAAATTAATGATGAATTATTAGATTTATATCCATGAGATGGGAGAGACTAAAGAAGGGGCCAATTAGCTTGAATAAATAAATCCCACTTGGAGAAGGATTTAGAGGAGTGCATATTTTTGGGTAATAAGACCTCATAACTACAGATATCGACTTATTGATCTTGTAGAATACATCTATAAGGGAAGAAAAAGTTTTCCTAAAAATCCTCTCATTCCTTTCAATCCATATGTTTAGCCAAGGCTATCTTTATAAATCAAAAATATTTATAGCAGTCCATAATAAAAAGACATTGAAAAAACATATGGTTAGCTGATTCAATAAAATATCCATAGAAAGTACAAGGAAAAAAAATAGTGATTCCCAGTCATTCCATATGTTCCCTAGTAAAGACTCTATACTAAATAGACATCCATGAGAATGACCTAGATTTGGGTAGACATGCAACCCCCTAAAGCAATCAGAATGGTCAAGTGTTAGGATGGATGGGGTAAACTGATGCTCGTAACCTGCTTTGACTGAATATTGTCCCAAAGGGGAGCCAGTCCAAATAAGCACATCTTCTTGAGAGGAGGGGATTATGACCTAAAGTGTTAACTCATTTCAAAGTGCACCATGGATTTGGGATAAATATTTCCAACATGAAAACCCATTAAACATAATGAAATAATCAGAAACCTTATCACCCCAAGCAATTTTAAGTTGAGAGTCCAAAGGGGACCAATCTCGAATCTAACATAGAGGTTGATGAACATTCCAAGAGTCTTCCAAGATGTGGGCCTTCGAACCATTATGGATTAACCATGATAAGGATGGGACGATTATGTCTCAAAAGGAACACATGACGTTCCACATGGTGAAGCCACGGGGAAGACACAATGTGGTAAATATCCTCTTTCTATCATCTGATTCTAGATAATTATCCTTCATGAGTTTCACCCATTTCAAATGTGGATCTTGATAAAATTTCTATAGCATTTTAGCACCTAATGCTCTGTTCTAAATTGTAAGATCTCGGATGCCTACACCTTGTGCATATTTTGGTTGGCATACCTTGTGCTAGGCTAATAATGGTATTTTATTTTTCTGCGAATATTTTCAGCCCATAAAAAATCTCTTAGAATAGATTTCAATTCTTGCATAGATTGTTTGGGCATATTGAGCACAAACATCAAATATATAGGACTAACATTAAAGATAGATTTGATCATAAGAATCTTACCTGACAAAGATAGCCACTTATGTTTCTAAGATAAGATCCTTTGAGAGATGGATGTAATAATTTTATCCCAAAAGTTATGTTATTCAGAACCTGTGAAGAAAGGGACCCCCAAATACCTACAAGGAAGATTGCCATTTTCAAAACCCCAAAAGTTGAGAAGCCTATGTTAGACCAAAGGGAAAACATTAAGAAATAAAATCTTGGATTTAGTAGAATTAACCAACTGCCCGGAGGCATGGGAGTAATCTTCAATAATATTCTTCATGGAAAATGATTCGTCCATTGTGGGTTGACTAAAGAGGAGTGTGCCATCAACAAAAAGGTTATGTTTATATGAGCAACTTGTTGGAGCTCTAAATTTTTGGCAAAATTTGGAGTCCTATATAGTGATAAAACTCTTAAAAAATGGCATCCTAAACTCAATGCCCAATAATTAATGATATAATGGAGTACATGAAATGGAATAAAAAAATATATTAATTTGTAATTAAAAGTTGAGGGATTAAGGAAGGAAACTCTGAGACAGGAACAATCAAAATTCTATAAGCGAAGATTTCAGAGTTGCTGGAATTTTGACCTTCTGTAAAGATGATGTCTACAAAAAATTAAAATGGTCAAACCTTGAAAGTATGAAGGAGACCCAGTTCAGAAAATCATATTTCCTATCTTCAGTAAAAATATTATGTTCGTACAATCTATTTTATATTTTTAACCAAAGCCAAATCCGAAAGATAGGTAGTTATTAGTTAGTTTGTTGATTAGTTTTTTCAAAAGAAGTTTTTAAATTTTAACATAGGGTGGTGTCCCTTCACCCTAAATGGGTGTAAAAACCATTCATCCACATATATATGTGGTGTAAAATGTAAGCAAAATAAATACAACAATAAGATACAATATTTTATAGATTGGGTAGTTGGATCAAAAACTTGTAACATGAACTTGGATGTACCATTTTTTCAAAATCAATAAAGATAAGTGCTTTTTCTTTCATCTATGGGAATTGATTAAATTTCATTTTTGATTAGTCCCTTGGATAAAATCTTTTGATTTTCTTCAAAGTGATAGTTAAATGTTGCATACTTTTGATTATATTTAAAACTTTATTATTAATTGGTCTTTTCATCTTGCATAGTTAAATTCAATTGATTTGTGGCCACAATCAATCGGTCTGTCATTTGAAAAGTTAAATTAAATTCAAATAGCTATAGATTTATCTTGAGATATATATTCATTGGAACACCTTTTAAGTGATATGTTTCTTGCAAACTGTCTCTGAGGTTGTACATAGGGTTGGGATGATTTTGACTCTATTTCTCGTGATAGAATAAGGCATTGATCTATTCATTAATTGGATTATGGTTGTTCAATTTTTTGTTTAAAGTTTTGTGATACACTATCCATCTGTTCTTTTCCACTTATACATATATTTTCTAAACATTCTTTTCAATTACTCAAAGTTTTTTCAGTCTTGTAGTTTATAATATATTATGTTTAGTTTGATTTCTCTCAAGTGCCTTTTCCATAATTGAGAGAGAGGGTTTGGAAAGTTTTCTATCTACTATAAAAAATCCTTAAGACTTGAATGATAAGCTAAGGTATAGGCCTACCAGCCTTGGTCCTGCAAAGCCATAATTGTAGAAGTTACAACCTTGGCTTGGTTGTGAGTTGTTAGTTGGCCAAATCACTTGGGTTTCCCAGCATTGGATTGGAAATCCATAGGAAATCCAATCTATTGGTTTGAGAGCCAACACATTGGTGACTCTACTGGGGAGAGTTTCTCACAATAAGTATTGTGAAGTTACCCAGAGTTTCATATTCCGCAGATCAGAGAACAATTATACTAGTTTGTTTGAAAGTGCACTCTGCTAGAAGGAAGAATCCACAAGACCAACAAACAAAATTTTCCTCGAAAGAGGTGGTGACTTTAAGTAAAAATTTTCAATTAGTGACTCTACTGAGGGAGAAGACTTAGAAAGAGATGGTATTTTTCCTCTTTGAAGAGGTGGACAATTTTGTTTCAGTATGTTTCAGCGATTTCAAAGAACACCATTTATTCCAGATGGAATTAGGCCATTGGATCGTAGGAAATTTTAGTGCATCCCAAATAAATTATTCCCTAAACTTTCACAACTTGTACCAAAGTTCCATGGAGAATGGGATGAATCAACATTGCAACACTTGGATGCATTTTACATATTTATAGAACATTATGATATTTGTGAAGAATATCAAGTGATGAAGTTATTTGTCAGGACTTTAAAGGACTATGCACAAAAAAAATATGAATTGTTACCTACATAGTCCATTTCATCATGGAGACAGTTTGAGCAATGATTTCTTGATATGTTTCATGATGCCAGTGGTGAAGAAAACAAAATGTGTTATGACAAAAACATGTGCTATGAATAGGAAGAGGATCCAAATTACATTATGGAAGAGGAATCTTACATGTCCCCTTTGGATACATTCTTCAATTTGGAAAGATACAAGAGATAATCTGCAGTACATTTGTTCATGAGAATGATAAAAAAATATCGGGAAATACCTTAAGATAATAGGCCTCTTGGAAGGGAATTAATGGATAAAGTTCGTGAGTTGGGAATCTACCATGATTCTCAACTGATAGTTTTTCTTGATCAAATATGTGAAGAGTTGAGGGTAGAAAGGGATGAATATAGGGAAAAATTTACAAGTACTCCAAATTTGAATGTAATTGAAATCTGTGATGAGGCTAAAAGGGTTCTTGTACATGAAAAGAATGATGTCATGGAGGAAGAGAATTTGGATCAGGTTGAAGAGGAATCTATACATGATGATATTTGTATGGAGACAGGTATCAATAACCATGATGATGAGGAAGAAAACCTTCTCAGTACTGAGGAAATTTCAGATCTATTAGATATTAAATATCAAAAATATGTTTAGAGAAATGGTCATTTTTTCTTCTCAATCCACTATAGTAATAAAGTTAATGGATTAGTATATACATTCAAGAGGTACCAGATCAAGAAGATAATAATCTCGAAGAATCAGATGAAAAAGATGAAATAGAACAACATACAAATATGAACAGAAAAAAGTTTTAGATGAAGAATCTCATGAGGGTATCCCTAAAATATCCATGTTCTTAAATCAATTGTTTGAATATGATTTTCTATGCAATCAAGTCCACGAACATCATGATGAAGGTAGCAGGTCTAATAATGATTTTGATGAAACCCAAAATATGTATTTAGAAGGTGAGATATCATTTAGTTCATCCTATGAGTGAGAGTTGTATTAGACTTGTGAAGATGAGATTGAAATAGCCAAGAATAATAATGAGAATATGTTGAAGAAAATTTCTGAAAATTATCCAAATATCATACCTGATTAGATTCTTGATATAAAAGAAGTTGTAGTTCTTGAATATGAGCTATCTTCAAAGCCTTTATGTGAGCATAAATAATATCTGGAGATTGGAAATGGGGCAGATTGTGTGCAAGGAGATATCCAAAAATAAAAAATTAATTTAGATGCTTGTATGAATTATCAAATGCATAGGGATCCTCCTTTAAGCAAAGAACACACTGCACCTGATGATTTCTCAAAGGAAAACACAAATCAAAAGCGAAAGACTACATTGATGAAGTGGAACCAAAAAGTATTCTATATAAGGATGATACATCTAATACAACAAGGGATCATATGTTAGAGCTAAATAATTCTAAAACTTGTCTATTTTTAAATATTCTAGTTGATAAGGAAAAGGAATGATATAATATCATTTTTAGGAGATTCAAAGTATTGCATGATCATAATCAGATCTTTGATAGATGAAAAGAATAATATTCATTTTGGTGGCCAGGGGCCACCAAATTAAGTTCAGACAAATATTTTATTAAGAGGATAATAAAATAATGGTCTTCTTCTCTAGAGATACCTGGGATCTCTCTATGCTCATAGGGAGCATAGGTCCCCAGAAAGGGCCTTTTGGAGCTCTAAATTTTTGGCAAAATTTGGAGTCCTATATAGTGATAAAACTCTAAAAAAATGGCATCCTAAAATGCATGCCTAATAATTGATGACATGATGGAGTACATGAAATAGAATACAAAAATATATTACTTTTCAATTAAAAGTTGAGGGATTAAGGAAGGAAGCTCTGTGACAGGAACAATCAAAATTCTATAAGCGAAGATTTTAGAGATGCTGAAATTTTGACCTTCTATAAAGATGATGTCCACAAAGAATTAAAATGATCAAACATTGAAAATATGAAGGAGACCCAGTTTGGAAAATCAAATTTTCTATCTCCAGTAAAAATATTATGTTCATACATTTTGTTTTAGATTTTCTACCAAAGCCAAATCCGAAAGATAGGTAGTTATTAGTTAGTTTGTTTATTAGTTTTTTCAAAAGAAGTTTTAAAATTTTAATATAGGGTGGTGTCTCTTCACCCTAAAGGGATGTGAAAACCATTCATCCACATATATATGTGGTGTAAAATATAAACAAAAGGAATACAACAATAAGATACAATATTTTATAGATTGGGTAGTTGGATCAACAACTTGTAACATGAACTTGGATGTACCATTTTTTCAAAATCAATAAAGATAAGTGTTTTTTTTTTTCATCTATGGGAATTGATTATATTTCATTTTTTATTAGTCCCTTGGATAAAATATTTTGATTTTATTCAAAGTGATAGTTAGATGTTGCATAAATTTGATTAAATTTACAGCTTTATTATTAATTTGTTTTTTCATCTTGCATGGTTAAATTAAATTGATTTGTGGCCACAATCAATCGATCTTTCATTTGAAAATTTAAATTCAATTGAAATAGCTATAGATTTATCTTGAGATATATATTCATTTGAACACCTTTAGAGTGATATGTTTCTTGGAAACTATCTCTGAGGCTGTTCATAGGATTGGGATGATTTTGACTCTATTGTCTATGATAGAATAAGGCACTGATATATTCATTAATTGGATTATGTTTATTCAGTTTATTGTTTAAAGTTTTGTGACATCTTATCCATCTGTTCTTTTCCACTTATACATATATTTTCTAAACATTCTTTTCAATTACTATTTTTTTTTTTAGTTTTGCATTTTATAATATATTGCGTTCAGTTTGATTTTGCTCAAGTGCCTTTTCCATACTTGAGAGAGAGGATTTGTAAAGTCTTCTATCTACTATAAAAATCCTTAAGACTTGAAGGATAAGCTAAGGTATAGGCCTACCAACCTTGGTTGTGCAGAGCCATAATTGCAGAAGTTCCAACCTTAGCTTTGTTGTGACTTGTTAGTTGGCCAAATCACTTGGATTTCCTAACATTGGATTGGAAAGTCCATAGGAAATCCAATCTGTTGATTTGAGCACCAACACAACCTAAATTCACTAAATTAATTCCCTTCCAGAGGCCCACTGCATTAGCATTGGAGATTTCCCTACTAAGACCTTCTTCCATGATGATGAAAAGGAAAGGTGAAAATGGATCTCCTTGACGAATAACCCTGGTGGAGGAAAAGAAACCCCTAGGCTGACCATTTATGATCACTGAGAATGTGGGAGAAGAGATACATGAGTGCACCCACTTAATCTAGTTAGCACGAAAAACAAATCTAGTCAAAACCAATGTTAGAAAGGCCCAGTCAACTCGATCATAAGCCTTCATCATATCTAGCTTTAAAATCATGGCAGGATTACGAGCCAAGGATACAAAATGTAAAATTTCATGTGCCAATATGGCACCTTCAGATGTTTCCATGTGTGAGACAAATCTCCTTGTTCCTCGGATATGATATTTGGGAGATTTTGGGCTAAGTGAACAAAGATGGCCTTGGTAAAAATATTATAGAGAGAATTACAGAGGGATATAGGATGAAAGTCTAAAAATTTCCTAGGATTATCTTTTTTATGGATCAAGGTAATCCATGTATTGTTAAGTTCCTTTAAAATGATTTTGTTAATTCTCGCCTCCTCAAGTGCTAGTAAGAGATCAATACCAACAAAGTCCCAAAATTTTTGGGAAAATAACATGGTGAACCCATTAGGGCCTAGTTCTTTGTCAGATGCCATTAAGAAGACAACTTATTTTAGTTCCATTATCATAAAGGGTGCCATCAACATGTCATTGTTCACTTGGGATACACTCAAAGGGATAAAATCCAATATTAAATCAGTTGAATCAGATAATGTAGTTTTTTTTTTAGTAAGTAAGGTTCTACAAAAGGTTATCCCTTCTTCAACAATTTCATTTTCATCCTCAACAATTCCAACTGAAGAATCAATGCTAATAATTTTATTTCTCAGCCTTTTCATTTTCTCAAAAGCATGGAAAAATTTAGTGTTCCTATCACCATCTGAGAGCCAAATATCTTGAGATTTTTGTTTCTAGTAAGCCTCCTCTCTCAAAATAAATTATTCTAAAGCTTCCTTGAGACGTATTTCTAGAGACAAATTATGGGAATCCATCCCATGAATTATAATATAGTCATTTAAGGTATTGAGTTCAGACTAAATCCAATATTTTTCATGAAAGATATTCTTAAAATGGTTAATGTTCCATTCTTTTATTTTGGATTTTAAGAGCTATAGATGTTTGACTAGCCTAAAGAGACGTGTCACCTTTAGAAAGGGGCCATTCTCCCACCAAAACCTGAGGATGGGTAAGAAAGAGGGGTTTCTAAACCACATAGGTTCAAATTTAAATGAAACCTTCCAATGAGAAGATGATTCTACTAAATCTAAAAGGATGGGGAAATTATCAGAACCCAAATAAGGCAGAATAGAAAAATGATAATCTCTATCCACATTTAGCCAACAATCAGAAAGGAGAAAGTATTCAAGTCTTTCCACAATATGAAAAAAATGAGATCTTCTATTTTTCCATGTGAATCTACCAAGCTTGGGTGTGATATCTAAGAGTTTACTGTCAGATATGAACTTATTGAAATCCAACATGACATTGGGTGAGGAGAAAAGATCCCCTAGTTTTTCACCATTACTCAATATAACATTAAAATCACCACCCAAGATGCGTATCACCTAATGAAGTGACCCAATTATATTTCCAAGAAGATCACACAACTTATTTTTATCCACAATACTAGTAGGAGCATATATATTGAATAACCAAAGAGGTGAGTCTGAATTAGAAATTTTTAATACTGAAAAAATCCAATATTTTCCCTTGGATATAGGTTCCACATACACCTTATTTAGATTCCATAACACAGTCAACCCACCCGATGCTCCCTCAGAGGGGCCATCCAAAAATTAGCCAAATTCCATGCTGAGAAAAAAGAAGAAGTCACCTGGTCAGATAGTTTAGTTTCTTGCAAGAGTGACACATCAAACCTCATATTAGCTAATTGGATCCTAATGAGACACTTTTTGTTAGGGGAATTTAATCCCCTAACATTCCATGATATTATCCTCATTTGTATAGAGGGGAAGAATCACTTCCCTCCTCTGCTGAGTCTTTTTGATGTTTGAAGTGGTAGCACTAGCATACTTAGGCTGGAGACTCCTTTTGGTGTGAGAGGCCCTTGTGGAAAGTGGGATAAGAGAAGGTTTCTTCTTAGCCTTCTTTCCAAGCTGCAGTGCAGAAGGAAAGGTAGTATGGATACTCGCATCAATCTCATCCTTGAGTTTTGAATCAAAAGAAGGCCAACCTCTTCATTTTGTAGAAGACTTTGAAGAAGTCTTTGAAGATGGGGGACAGAAAATAGAGCACAGTGAACCCTTACCCCCACCCTTTGTAGATAAAGATGGAGAAAAATGAACTGGAACCTCATGAAGAGAAGAATCAAGATTAGGAGAGAGGAGATCATAAGGATTTATAGATGTTGGAATTTCCCATCTACATTCTAGCCATGATAGAGAAGCATCAAAAGTTTCATTGACAAAATCAGTAACATTTTCATCCAATACCACATTTTCCTTGGACACAATATATTGAATATGTCAGACCAATTCATTTGTTGGCTTAATGATAAGAGATTTATCCTCTTGAAGAAGTGTAGAGTCGGTCATGAAGGCGACACTAGGAGAGAGAGGAACCTGCTAAACAAAGGGAGGGGTGGTCTGCATGCAAGAAAGGGGGGTTGAAGATAGAGGATGTGAGAAGTGGGGTGACAAAAAGGACAGGGAAGAAGCAGAATGATAAAAAAAGAGAGGGGGAAACTAGCATAGTGAACAGGTGGAGATGTTAGGAATAACAGTCCACAAGACAACTGAGAGGGGGGGTGAATCAATTGTGATATAGATTTTTAAACTTTATACTTTATAAACCAAATCTGCAAAGGTAAATGATAACACAGTAATAGAGAACACCAAAACACAATATTTGTTGTCAAGGAAAACTTGTTAAAGGTAAAACCTTGGTGGGAATTAACACCCATAAATAATGTACTGAGAGTATAGTATCCCTGTTAAAAGATATTAGCCCTGTTAGGAGCTTGTTACAACATTACAGTACACAGTCCCTATTAGGAGACATACCCTGTTAGGAGTCAAAGGAAATAGTAGGCTCACTACCAAGGCACACTACCCAAAGAAGGTTAAAGCCACCCTCAAGGATTTACAATCCGCGCAAGTGTATAAAGAAAATACATAATCAGAGAACTGTCTGCCAGCAATTGTCTTTGCTTGATTAGTTCCAATGAAGTATCAACTCTACTTGCATCCATCAGACAACAAGCTTCACAACTTTCACACATTCCTTCTCTTCTTTTCTCTGTCACACTTCTCCACAAGAATATATCTTCCATATATACCCTTACACAATAGCTTATTAGGTCGGCCAATTAAGCTTTCCTAATACATAATTAATTAGGTCGGCCAATTTAAGGATTTCCATCATACAAATAATTACATAGCCCCTTTCTAAGATACACACGGTATCTAAGACAAGTATACAACATTTAAAATTCATTACATATACTTCCAGATCTGCAATTCATGCTCACAATTAATTCCACATGCTACATGTCTGAAGTCGGCCAGGAAACAGGTCTTCTCCAGAGTACACACCACAACTGACGTCATCAGTCTTCAATCAACAATCAAAAACAACTTATTATTCTAACATATGTTGGCTGTCCATCAGTAAGCTTGAAAGTTTTGAAATATCTCCATCAGAAAGATATACTCAAAACACAGAGACTTGCTCTATCCATAATCACAGTTGCAATCAAGAGAACCAGCCTTCACCAAATGCACTGTAACATCCACAGAATGTAACATAAAGTCAAGCGACCTTAGAAGTAAGGTCAAGACACATCCTTCTGCATAAATCCAACTTCAATCCTTCTGAGTCATCCTTACAGTGTCCGTACACTCGTTCCAGTTAAGTAGTCAGTCAGTCTTCTCCATAGAAGTATATGTTGACATTAGTGACAAAACATGAATATCAACAGCATGATCAATAACCAAAACTGATATCATCCAACAATCTCCCCCTTTGGCATTGATGGAAACATATAGGAAAATCCATATGCATCAACCCAAAAATAATCTCTCTCAATACAATCTTCTCAATATCCTCAACATGAATTTCCCAAAATAGTAGGGATTTTCTCATAGATTCCTTCCCCCTTTGGCAGCAATGGAAAATGGTGCCATAGTTCACCTGTAGTCTCCTGTAAGATGTATCTTTTTCAAATCTTCATGTCCAATCAACTAGGTGCAAGATCACCTTAATGTATGCCACTATTTTCTATGATCACTCCCCCTAAGGACTAGATCCATACATCAAGTCTAGAGAATGATATGGCTCTGAGATCCACTGGACTGATGCACATTTGCATCATTTAGTTTTCACTGGGAGGGGCCATCACCCCAAGCATGCTGCTAAGATATTCAAAAGCATATTTTGGCAAAGGTTTGGTAAATATATATTCTATCTGTTCCTTTGTGCTAATATACTCTAGTTTGATCTCTTTGTTTGCTACCTTCTCCTTTAAGAAATGATACTTGATGGAAATGTGTTTAGTCTTTGAGTGCATTACATGATTATTTGACATATTCACTGTGTTGGTGTTATTACAATGGATAACCTCTGGTTCTTTGAAAATTATTCTAATGTCCTTCAACATTTGTATCATCCAAATAACTTGTGTACAACTTATTGCAGCAACAACATACTTTGACTCAGCAGTAGATTGAGTAATACAGTTCTGCTTCTTGCTCAACCAAGAAACCAATCTCTTTCCAAGGAAAAATGCACCACCACTAGTGCTCTTCCTGTCATCCACATTACCTGCCCAATCAGCATCAGTAAAAGCCTACAATGTAAAATCATCAAATTTTTCATACCATAATCCATACTCTACTGTTCCTTTCAGATATCTGAAAATTCTTTTCATAGCAGCAAAGTATGTCTCTTTAGGATCTTCCTGTTATCTAGCCACAATTCCAACTGCATTGATAATATCTGGTCTAGTGTGTGTGAAATATTGTAGACCTCCAATCATTGACATGTACTTAGTCTGTCCAACACTTTGAGTCTCATCACTTCTAGTTAGTTTGTTCCCTGTTACCATGGGTGTACAAACAAGTTTACAATCTTCCATTCCAAATTTCTTCAACATTTCCTTAAGGTACTTGGTCTGAGATATAAATATGCCATTTTTACTCTGATTAATTTGCAAACCAAGAAAAAATTTCATCTCACCAATCATTTACATCTCAAACTCATTCTCCATTTCTTTAGCAAACTTCTTACCCATTTTATCATTTCCTCCAAAAATGATATCATCAACAAAAACTTCTATAATTAAGATTCCATCTTCATCAATTCTTAAATACAAATTACTGTTTATATTACCCTTTTTGAAACCAAGATGAAGTAGATGTTTATCCAATCTTGCATAGCATGCCCTAGGTGCTTGTTTCAGTCCATACAGTGCCTTCTCCAGTCTACAAACCATGTTTTCATCATTTGTCAAAGGAAAACCAACAGGTTGCTCAATGTACACTTCTTCTTCTAGGTCACCATTAAATAATGTTGATTTCACAACCATCTGATATACTTTGAAGTCTTTATGTGCAACACAAGCAAGGAATAGTCTCACAGCTTCCAGTCTAGCAATAGGTGCAAATGTTTCTTCGTAGTCTATGCCTTCTTATTGTGAGTAGCCTTTACATACCAGTCTAGCCTTGTTTCTTACCACTGTGCCTTCCTCAACCATTTTGTTTTTGAAAACCCCCTTAGTGCCAATCACATTCTTTTTCTTAGGTCTTGGAACCAACTCCCAAGTATTGTTCTTCTTTATCTATTCTAGTTCTTCTTCCATGGCTTTAGTCCAAGATTCATCTTTACATGCTTCATCATTAGTCTTGGGTTCAGCTTGAGAAATCAAACAGATCTCATCTCTAACTTTAGATCTAGTCATCATGCCTTTGCTTGCATCACCAATAATTTGATCTTCAGGGTGGTTTTCCTTGACATACCTTGAAGTCTTTAATGTCTCAGTAGCTTCTGCCTGTTCTTCTTCTTCAATCTCATTCTCGATCATCAAGGGTGCTTCAGGTTCAGCAACAACTTCTCTTGATTCTATAATCTGACCACAATCATACATTCTTTCCTGAATTTGAAATTTCTCATCTATCCTCACATTGGCGCTTTCAATTAGTTTCCTTAGTCTCATATTAAAACATTTATATGCTTTACTCTTAGTGGAATAACCAACAAAGATTCCTTCATCACTTCTAGCATCAAACTTTCCTATCTCATCGTCTCTTTTGATATAACATTTACTACCAAATATTCTGAAATATTTCACAATCGGTGTATGATAAAACCATAATTCATAAGGAGTTTCATTTGTACCTTCTCTGATTTGAATTTTGTTTAATGTGTACACAGCAGTGCCAACTTCTTCTCTCCAATGAACATGTGATACATTTCCTTCCAACAACATAGTCCTAGCAGCATCTATTAGAGTTTTGTTTCTTCGCTCTGCTATCCCATTATGTTCTAGAGTTCTAGGAGCTGAAGTCTGTCTATGTATTCCATTTTCTTCACAATATGTATTAAATAGTTCTGATGTAAATTCTCCTCCTCTATCCAATCTCAAACATTTCATTAAACCAGATTCATTCTCAACTTTTGCCTTGAATATTTTGAATTTTTCAAATGCCTCAGATTTCTCAGTCAAATATGTAACCCACATCATTCTAGAAAAGTCATCAATAAAAATTATAAAATACCTTTCACCATAGTATGATCTTGTTCTTGTAGGGCCACATAGATCTGTATGCACTAGATCCAATTTCCCTTTTGCTGAATAGGCTTTGCTCTTGAAGGTGCTTCTAGTTTGTTTCCCCATAACACATTCTCTACATATAGTGTTAGATGGAATAACAATTTTAGGTAGATCTCTTACTACCTTTGTCATGCTTTCCTTCACAATGCTGTCAAAATTAACATGAAAAAATCTTCTGTGCCATAACCAGCTGTCATCAATCTTTGCAATAAAACAAGAAGCTTCAGATGTGTTTAGTTCAAATACATTACCTCTAGATTTAGTACCAGATGCTATCAAGTCTCCTTTTTTTTTTCTCTTGATAGTACACTTTCCGTTTATGAAGTTCAGTTGATAACCCTTGTCCACTAGTTGTTCAACACTCAACAAATTGTACTTAAGTCCATCAACAAGTAATACATTGGCAGTGTTAGTCTTTCCATCAAAATAATATCCAACTCCAATAATAAGCTTAGGAGTATTGTCACCAAATCTAACAACACCACCATCATGTTTCTTCAAACTTACAAACTTATTTTTATCTCTAGTCATGTGATGTGAACAACCACTATCTATGACCCATTTAGATTTCTTTTCAACTCGAGATACTAATGCTTTTTCCTCATGCATAGGTTCATCATCCTTAATAGCAATGAATCCAATTTCATCAAAGTTATCATCCTCATCATCAGATATTCCTTCACTAGCATAATAACATTCCTTATCCTTTGAGAACTTAGACTTGAAAAACTTAGGTTTGTGCTTTGGAATTCTTGTAGGACATCTAGATGCAAAATGACCAATCTTATCACATGAAAACCATTTCAAAGGTAATTTACCTTCAAACTTACCCTTACCTCTCTTTTCTCTTCTAGTAACCAGTGCAATAATTTCATCTAGATTTCTTTCTTCTTCTTGTATCTATTCCCATTCATCAGCATAGGCTCCAAGTTCCTCTTTTAGATCACTACTGCTTGCGCTTGCATTACCAGATAAGGTCTTCTTGTTCTTGTGAACGGTTGCCTTGAATGCTGACTCTACTTTAGGTAAAGTGTCTCCCAATTCCGCGGCCTCAAATGTAGTTAGTTTGCTAATCAACATCTCTCTGGTGAAATTTGGTGTCAAAGGTATGATCTCCTCTATAGCCTGAACCTTGGTTCTGTATGCATATGTCAAAGATCTCAGTATCTTTGCAATTACTTCTTCTTCATTGTAAGTTCCTCCAGAGTTCCTAATACTAGTCACCACCTCAGTAATTCTTTGTGCATATTCTCTGATGTTCTCATCTTCTCTCATCTTTAATGATTCCATCTTTGTCTTCCAGGTCTGTAACTTTGCTTGCTTTGTAAATTTGTCTCCAACATATAGTGCTTCTAGTCTTGTCCAGATTTTGTGTGCAGAATCCAAGTCCTTTAATTCAGTGAATTCTCCTTCTAATAGAGCGCTGATTAAAGATTCCCTTTCAACCATATTACATGAAAATAACTTGTTCTGATATTCACAAGCCTTATCTAATTCATCCTCAGTTGCTAACTTTTATTTCTTCTTTTTGATCATCCAGTAGTCAAGTCCTAGACACATCAAATGTGTTGTCATCTTGTTCTGCCAACTGTCAAAGTTTTTAGGATCAAACTTCGGACTATCCTTCCTGTAGTAAGTCATCTTCAGGATCACCTCAAGTTGTTAAACTTTCTCTCTAAGGACCAGTAGCTCTGATACCAATTGTTAGGAATAACAGTCCACAAGGCAACTAAGAGGGATGGGTGAATCAGTTGTGTAATAGATTTTTAAACTTTATACTTTATAAACCACATCTGTAAATGTAAATGATAACACATTAATAGACAACACCAAAGCACAATATTTGTTGTTGAGGGTACCCTGTTAAAGGTAAAACCCCGGTGGGAATTAACACCTACAAATAATGTACTGAGAGTATAGTATCCCTGTTAAAAGATATTAGCCCTGTTAGGAGCTTGTTACAACATTACAATACACAGTCCCTGTTAGGAGATAGAACCTGTTAGGAGTCAAAGGAAATAGTAGGCTCACTACCAAGGCACACTGCCCAAAGAAGGTTAAAGCCACCCTCAAGGATTTACAATCTACACAAGTGTATAAAGCAAATACATAATCTTAGAACTATTTGCCAGCAAGTGTCTTTGTTTGATTAGTTCCAATGAAGTATCAACTCTAATTACATCCAAAAATCAATAAGCTTCACAACTTTCACACATTCCTTCTCTTCTTTTCTCTGTCACACTTCTCCACAAGAATATATCTTCCATATATACCCTTACACAATAGCTTATTAGGTCGACCAATTAAGCTTTCCTAATACATAATTAATTAGGTCAGCCAATTAAGGCTTTCCATCATACAAATAATTACATAGCCCCTTGCTAAGATACACATGGTATCTAAGACAAGTATACAACATTTAAAATTCATTACATATACTTCCAGATCCGCAATTCATGCTCACAATTAATTCCACACGCTACATGTCTGAAGTTAGCCAGGAAATAGGTCTTCTCTAGAGTATAGGCCATAGATGACATCATCAGTATTCAATCAACAATCGAACACAACCCATTATTCTAACATATGTCGGCTGTCCATCTATAAGCTCAAAAGTTTTGAAATATCTCCATCAGAAAGATATACCCGAAACACAGAGACCTATTCTGTCTCTAGAATCACAGTTGTATTCTAGAGAACCAGTCTTCACCAAATGAATTGTAACATCCACAGAATGTAACATAAAGTCAAGCGACCTTAGGAGTAAGGTCAGGACACATCCTTCTACATAAATCCAACTTCGATCCTTCTCAATCATCCATATAGTGTCCATACACTTGTTCCAGTTAAGTAATCAATCTGTCTTCTCCATAGAAGTATATGTTGACATCAGTGACAAAACATGAATATCAACAACATGATCAGTAACCACAACTGATATCATCCAACATGAGAAGGATGGGATATAATGGTTTCAATAGACTTAAGTGGAGGGGACATCCCTACATTGGGAGCTATAATAATGTCAGAGGACTGAAGTGGAGGGTCCAACGCTACATAGGGAGCTATAATGGTGTTAGAGGACTGAAGTGGAGGGTCCAACCCTATATAGGGAGTTATAATGGTGTCAGAGGATTGAAGTGGAGGGTCCATCCATACATTGGGGGATAAGGTAGGAGTAGTAGGGGCATAAAACTAAAAAGAGGAGCTATGTAGAGAGGATAATGGATGGTGAAGACCAGAAGGTACCTTAGCCAACTCATCCATAGGGTGGGACTTAATCGAATAAAAATTACACAAACTATCCTTGGGGAGCTGAATGAATAGATCTATATCAATAGTAATGTTTGGATTAATAGAACATTAGGAATTATTAATCATAGGCTGTCTCCAAGGACCAATAGGGGAATCAAATTTACATGTGTTTGGAACAACAGTCGAATGGGGAAGAAGCACACAAATTTTTTTTGCGATACAATTACTGACCATATTTTGATCTATCCTAATGAAAGTGCCTAATGAATTCCCAATCTCCGTAAGGATACAAATATCATTAAATTCATAAGATAAACCAGGTAGGGTAACCCAGGTGGGAATCAATTGAAACAATGTTTAACCCAATTGAAAAATGGTTTCCATTCAGCCATTAGAACCACATTATCATTCACATTGAGAAAAGGCTTGGTCAAAGCTAGGGTTTTAGCATCCTCAAAATCAAAGATAATAAAAAATATATCAGAAGAAAGAACTTGAAAATACATCATTCCAAGAATATGTATTTTAAGCCGATTTTCTAGTTTTGAAAAAGGAATAGCTTTATCCCAAACCTCAATAATTAACCCTTTTTTTTTGAATTAATACCATGCCAGAGATTGAGAACATTATCTATAATAATGTGAGGGATTTGAACCCATACATTTTTCACAGTAGTATAATCATGATTACTTCAACCGGGGGAGGAGGCATATATATATCCTAAGAGGCCGATTAAATCCCTTGTTTAGTACATGGGGCGTCAGACATCATAGCCAAATCAACACCTTGTTTCAAATATGTAGGCGTAACCTTTCCATTATTACCTCCCAAAATCTCAGAAACAAAAAGATGTATTTGATACCATTGGCCATAAAACACCATGATTATCCCTATTAGTAGTGTCAGCAGTCATAGAAAAAAATGGAGGGGTTTTATTTCTAGAATCCTCCCACACCTTAGTGTGTTTCAAAACCCCAAAACCATGATTAGGGTTGGAAGGCCAAAAATGTTTAAGCCTTATGTTATTCTGCTACCTCCTAATTTGCCTCACAGCTCTAGCCATGGCTGGAAGAAATCGATCCTTCATTTCCACACCAGAATGACATACATCTTGCCAGCAACCATCCACAAATACCCATTGAGGATATGAATAATTGACCTGCAAATCTATGTTTGATGTAAACCCTAAAAATATCTCAAGTGAATACCCAAATCTCACCATTTACCACCAAGAAAAACCCATTATGGTCGATAATTAGATTGCACTAGTGAAGATTTAGCTTGCTCAAGTGAAGATTTAGGTTGCACTAGTGGATTGTCATCAAGTAACATATCAACCCATCTAAAGTATGCCCTGCCCATTTTTTCCCATATTGGAAACTAATTTTCATAAGATTGAAGATTCTTTCTCATTAGAATCTTCCCCATTTTATTCAACCAAATCTGTAGCATTATCCATTACTAAACTCTGTTCAATAAAATTAGTTCTATAATAATTGTTGCTCTATAAAAATCATCAATTTTCTCACCCTTTCTTGATACAAAATTTTCATCCTTTGTTTGTGTAGGAGATATTTGGAAACACCTTTGTTTTTCTAGCTAGAGAAAGATGATGATCAATTGTGTTACTATTGAATATAGTATTATTGTCTTTTCATAGCTGAAAAATAATTTCTACATGAAAAAATTCCAAAATTATTTGTATTTTGTATCTAACATGGTTGAATCCCCTACTAGAATTATTTTTGAAGTGAAAAAAATTGGGGTGAAAATAGTAATGAATCCATTTACAGGTACTCTAGGCTCAAGCCCAAAACCATAAAAGGTTCTTAATACTCTTAGACTATTGGCATGTCAGGGATAGAGGATGAGCAATTCCCACGTAAAGAAGCTAATTACCAACTAGTGAACCTAGGTATACAAAAATTCTAATTTGTCTTAAGTATTAGGTCAAAACGTAGGCCAACAGACTCATATCTCAGCAATTTTTGAGAGCCTCAAGTATGACTTCATTTGGAGAAAGAATATGGTAACCAAGCCAAGGTTTGTACTAGAAAATAGAAAGGTTTGCATTACATTTAAAGATTTCCATATGAGGGCACTTGAATTCCAATTTCATGATTGGATTCATGAGGAATGGTAATTGACTCACATTAATGGACACACAATTTGTGTGGTTGAAGTAGACTTTAGTTTTCAATTTCTGTCATGAGAGCCCATTCCTTGTCTTTTTCTGTCAAAGATGTTGGAGATAACTCTTTTTCCTCTTCTGAAAAGTTTTAAAATTTTAGTCCAATGCAACTTAGCAAGGGGAACCAAATGAAAGTTTTGAGTGTGAGACC
Source organism: Thuja plicata (assembly GCA_018584345.1). NCBI lineage: Eukaryota > Viridiplantae > Streptophyta > Pinopsida > Cupressales > Cupressaceae > Thuja > Thuja plicata. The sequence continues at coordinate 309,206 of MU224536.1, forward strand.
ACCACAAGGATAAATATTGATTGTAAAGCTATATGGTAGACTGAAATCTATCATTTCATTCCAATTTAAACCAAGTGATTCCAAATGCTTTTAGCTACAAAAGTTTCTATGACCTTAATAGACACCAAAACATTTAAGAGGGAATGAAACTCAAGATCATACTAGGCTCTTTTAGCATTGGGAGTTTCTTGGGAGATGAAACATATAAGAAGTTGTTCCTAGGTGATTTTTTTACTAACCATTTAGAGAAATACTTTTTCTTAGAAAAGCACTTTCAATCTAAAATGACCCAACCTCTCCCAATGAAGTATGCTATCCTTAATACTGTCATTGATTGCATTGAAGGATATGCTAACATGGTCTCTTTGAGCATTCATGTTTATGCATCACATCTTTAACCCAATGTTATCTTTCTTACATATGTTTAAATATTTATCTTGTTAGATGCACTTTATTAATAATACAATCAATCCCTTGGAAACAAATACCACTCAGTCCCATGAAACTTTATGAAACCCCTGACATCTTATGAATTAGCACAAAGTAAGTCTAACAATTTAGTTTTCTTGCAATATGTAGGTTTTGAACACGTCCAACAAGAACAATAGTAAAATTGGGTGGTAGCGATAATTTTAGAGCACGACTAGAACTTCCCTATCAACTACCAAGAAAAGAGGCTTGATGGCCTAGCAAATACTTTTCTTATCAGTTTCATAGATAAAATAGTTCAAAGCTTAAAGTAGGTGACCTAAAAGTCAAAGGAGATGCTCAAGAACTTGAAATTTTGACAATGGTGAATCCAAGACCAACTATACTAGACTAACCATGTAGCAAAATTATTTTCAGGTAAAAAGTGGCCAACCAAAAAATAGATGTTTACAAAACAATTGGGATTTAATCAGGAAAATTTATGATTATCAAAAAATATAGAAGAAAGAGAAAAAATCTCTGACTTTTAATTTTAAAGGCATTTTAATTGAATAGAGATATTCAGAGCTAATTGAATGACAGTGTACGTCCTAAATTTTTTCATTTATGTTCATATTTCCGAACACATTCAAATGCCACGACAATATAAAAAGGGAAATTCTATGTATACTTTGTTGGAACTTTCAAATTTTGAGAAAATTTTAATGTTCCTTAGGGAAAGTTATGTCTATGAAGTGTCCTTAATAGTCATTTACTCTATCATACTTCACAGGTTATCACAAAGTCCTTGTATTTTATCTCTACACAAAGTTCTCTTATATATATA
>MU224536.1:310510-354533 GCA_018584345.1 Thuja plicata
TATATATATATATATATATAACCACACATATTTACATTGAAAATTAAGATATTGTGCCTTTTGAATGTCTATTATATTTCATCTCATGAAGCATTACAGGGTTTGGCACTAAAAAATCACATTCAAACATAATTTTGAACTATGTTTTATCGAACTTGAAGGAATGACAGTACAAGTCATTTTCACTTCGATAAGACAAAACTCATTTTTGTTGCATTAATCCGTATTGAAGAAAATTCAATCATCGGGTGAGAAGAAAAAAAGTTCTATCGATAAGACAAGTTACACCAAAACAAGGTATATCGAACAACGCGGTGTGTGGTCACATCGAAAAGCACAAATTTCAGTGGAGTTGTGACATCTACCAAGTTAGAAAATGTTACATCGAAATCAATAATTTCATAGAAGCCTTTATTGATGAAAGTACAAACATGTTCTATGACAATAAGGTTTTCGGCAAAATACCATAAGAAGTAAATTCAATATGTTCTATCAAAAAAAGAAGTTTCATTGAAAAGAAGTCAAATGAGACAATGTGCATTTAAAATATTTTGTCAATGATGGAAAATGTTGCCTTTATTGAAAAGGAACCTTATCGACGATAGAGGGGGTATCGAGTAAAGAATCGAGCAATGTTTACAAAATATATTTTACATCGAAATTCTATTTCAATGGATAAATCATTAGGTCCCACCAAAAAATTGGATTAAGGTGATATCGGAGAAAGGAATGAATTACATCGACAGCATTTATGTCGAAGAAACCATTTCATTGTTCCGTCGACGAGGTTAGCGAACAAAAAAATCCATCAATAAAGCATACTACAGGTTTGACGGTAAGGAAGTTTCATCGAAAGGAAGATATCAATATAAGTTATGATCACTCCATCAAAGTTACTTGTCGATGAAATATAAAATATCGGTGAAACAAAAAAGAGTTCAGTCATTCTGTCGAATTTTCTCATCGATGAAATGTGAACATCGTTAAAAATGAAAGAAAAGAGAGAAATCAAAGGCAAATGTTAGATCGAAACAAACTGTCGAGGGAACGATTCATCCTTTGATCAAAGATGTTACAAATAGAGATGACATCGAAGAAGCAAGTGAACATTCCATCAAAACTGGGAAAAAATATATCAGCTGTGAATATCACAGTGTTGATAAAGATCACATCGACATAAATTTTGAAAAGAAATTCATTGATGACCGTTGTAGTACAGCTTGTGTGTAAATTCTTTATACTGAACTGTGTGAAGATAAATTCGATTTTCTTGAGCATTTAGAAGAAGAATTTAGAGGTGATTACATAGAAAGAGGAAAGCATTGGTTGAGCAGTTTCCATGAAGCACATTTCATGCCGGAAAAATCAAGTAGGTTTCTGAGTTATCACTGGTCATATTTTGTTGATTATCATGGAAGCTTCATCTTCTAAAAAACCTAGGGCTAAGAAGCAAAAATACCCTCACAAACCGGATAGTGGTGAGGAAATAAAACCAAAACAACACAAAAGAGAAGGAAGACAATTAAACCAAGGTTTTTTTAGATCAATTTCCTCCATATGGGAAAAGATCAAATGAATTAAGATCGGGGGTAAAGGGTTGGATGAAAATTTGAAGAACTTGGTGATGTCTAGATAAAACTAAGAGGGCACGACTTGTTCATGTTCTATTATAAATGGAAAGATGGGGTCGAACCTATAAGTAATCCTTGGAAATTAAATTCGGGAAATATAGTTGTCCCAAATGTATTTGTGAATGTTAAACTGATGCAGGTACTTGTAAAAATATATGATCCCAAAACAAAAAAAAAACATTTATGATATCAAGGGAAATTGTTTACTGCCAATAACAAAGGAATATATAGAATGAATATTTGATTTGGACTAGGATTGTGAGACTCGCATTGATATTCACAAACTCAGAGAGAAATATTTTACCATAGAAAATGTATATAAAAGGTGGAGGTTTCCCCTGCATAGACCTAGAGTAGAAGGACCCCTCTCTGTATTTGAGGAAGTAGACAAGCCCCATATGATGTAAATTTATTACATTCCTATGTTAGATACACATATTACAGGATAAGGAATGTTATTGGACTAGATGCTCCTTTGTTGATGAACACAACAACCATAGTTCTTTCTTTAGACATTCAATCAAAGGATCCCCATGTTAGTCCTGAGATTAGATTACTGAGAGCGGGGGGGGGGGGGGGGGGANGGGGGGGGTGAATTAGCGACCTATCAATTAATCCAAACTTCTCTATCATAAAACTTAAACCAACATTCACAAGATTAACCTTAATAAAAACAAATGAAAATAATAGGCATCCAAATCCATCCACATAATTGAAACACATATTTATATAGTGAAAATACAAATAGGGAAAAAACCACGGTGGGGATTAGTATCCACTAAATTATGTACTCTTCTAAAGTACGCCCTGTGAGGAGCTTAATCCTGTTAGAAGTTTACAAAATCACTGTTAGGTGCCACCCTGTTAAGGGATTTATCTTAGGCCTTTTAGGACCTTTACTCTATTAAGAGTAGCCTTGTTAGAGGAATTTAAACACTTGATAAAGTGTCACCTTGTTAGAGGATTTACAACAAAGATATGTTAGGATCTACCCTGTTAAGGGATTTAACCTGCTGCAACTGTTAGGGAACAACAAAAAGAATGATTTGTAGAACAAAAATACCTCTGCTTGATCAAATCCACTAAAGCACACTGAGCATACCTTACTCTTCCCTAGCTTGATTGCAACATGCACCTTACACCACACTTCTTCAACACACGATCAACACTTTTAACCTTTAGCTTCATCCATTATAGACTAAACTTTTAAGTCCACCACCTTAATCAAACACTAAATTAGACTTTCAAGTATCCCACTCAAATCCAATGTTCCACATAAAAAAATTAAATGTACAAAACATTTTTCCAAGACCGCATCGACCAATACAACAATTTACATAGAATGTTGTGTCAAGGATTCAAACACAAGCTTCCTCAAGAATCTTCTCCACATGCTAGCATCAAGAAATGTGATGCTAGATCATCACCTCCAATCATGAAGAAATATCACCATCTTGTGACTAACTCAATCAATTCCACCAAAACCTTAACACTGATCACTGATCAAATATTTATCACCTATCACTCAAGAACACAAATACTATAACTTGTTAACAACTCTATCTCTGCTCACCGATCACCAATCTTGCACATTGGTCAATCAAATTAGTTACAGTTGGAAATATAGCATCTGAATACTATTGACCACCATATCCTGTGAACACTCCACAAGATACAACATAGATTTGAGAAGACATTCAAATCATCTAACATCTGTCATTAACTATTTAGCAGTTGCACTGTTATAATTCAACTGATCATAACTTTCTCATAAGATCACTTCAGTTGTAGGAGTCATGCATTAGACATCTAGAGACACACCTAAGTCTCTCATAAATATATCAACCACCAAAACTCACTACAACCCTTCATTCATCATAACTATGCTTGAAAATGTACTAAAAACACAAAGTCAATAGTCGAAATCAATGACAACATAATATCTGATCATCCTATAATCAAATCTAATAATGACATCTCCAAAAATCACTTACCATCACTACATCAGATATACCAACAATCTCCCCCTTTGGCATTGATGAAAAAACTCACTTCCTATTGATACAACATGATATAATAAAAATAAAATGTTTCCACTTCTGTCTTCCACTTGTTCTGCAATTACACATTCTCCCCTTTATATTCATACATTATTCTCCCCCTTTGATAACAATTCCAAAGGCATCAAATAGACCTGATATATGCTCTACTGAACCTGACTAACCAAAGCACATGACTACTTATACTGCCCCCCTAAGGAGTAGCCCCACAACATCATTCCTAACATAAAAATATTTAGTGAATACACTTGGATTGATGCAACTACATCTTGTTCTAATTCAACTCAGATAAGTGAATGATCCCCAACCTACCTCTTAGATACTCAAATGCATCCTTAGGTAATGGTTTAGTGAAAATATCAGCAACCTTCTCCTTAGTTGGAACATACTCCAACCTCACTTCATTTTCTTGTACATGTTCTCTAAGAAAATGATATTTAATAGCTATATTCTTAGAGTTAGAGTACATCACCGAGCTCTTTTAAATATTTTTGATTAAGGTAAAAATAGGTTTTGAATGGTACCTGAAACCATTTACATATTAGAGAAAAATATAAACAACCACAACCCTTACAAACATTGAAAGCATGCTAAACATCGGTAAGCATGACCCTATTCAACCCCGAAAACCCAAAAAAAGACCAAAAAAGAAGCCAAAAAATAGTTTCTAGCACAACTACCAACAAAAATAAGGAAGCTACTTAATTATTTTAAAGGCTTTCTCAGCCTCTTTCTGCATATTTTCCATCATGTCGATGGAGTCTTTGAGGGATTTCAGCTCCTTAGGAATCTCTAGAACTTTCCTTTTGTTGCCGCTTCTGGTTCTGGTTCCCGGGCTTGAGCTCCCAACTTTATCTTTCATAGTGAAAGTGGTATTCTCCAGCATGCGGCTCTCTAGATATGCATACAGTGCCTTAAGATTTTGCACTGAGAATTTTAGTTCCTCATCGCTATGCTTGAGAATAATACTTATCATATACCCATTGTGGCTAATTTTATCTTTCATATCTTTCAGCTTCTCCTCCACCAGGGCAGTTATTGTGGCCGTTATCTCTTCATTCACATTGTTATTATTTACCTTCTTCAAAAGATCCTTTTCCAGCTTATCCAGCTTAGTTTTGAAGGGCTCCATAGCTTCTTCTATCTCCTTCAAATGCTTCTTCATTTCACCCATATCCTTGCTAATCCACTCCATATTTGCGCCATGTTCCTCATTATTCTTTGGAATTCTGTCATCAATGTCAAACCTGACATTTGGGAAGCCTGATTCCAATCTCTATTTTTTTCATTTTCTATCCCCAACCCTAAAATTTGGCTGCTCGTCCATCTCCTCGTATTTTTCTTCATTCTCATCTTCTTCTTTTTCCTCTCCTTGGTTTTCTTCTTCATTTTCCCTAGTCTCCTCTTCCTCATTATCAGGAATCCCCTCCTCATTCACATAGGTTTTCTCTTCATTCATTGAGTCATTCTTCTCGACAGAATCCTCCTCATTGTTTTGAGGTTCTTCCTCCTCTTTCCCAGACTCTTCTTCCATTTTCTCATCTTGAATATTCTCATCATCATTACCTTGAGGAGCTAGGGTTTGGTCTTCAGAATCCTATCTTTTTCTAGATTTTCCTCATTCTTTCTCAAGTAACCCTCTTCTTCGAATCCACCTTTTTATTATCCAGCTTGTTCTTCTTCTCCTTCCCTTTAACCCGTTTAGGAATGGGTTCCAGAATGTGGTTCCTGACATATTCTGCAATTAGCAAAATTAACCCTTCATGCAGCACTGGATTGCTGGCCTTCTTCCTGTGCTCCATAATGCTATTGTTCAAAGAACTAAGCAAATAAAAAGGAAATGAAACTTTCTTGTTATGTCTAAAATGATTAGCTAAAACAAAATGAAGATTGTAGATTTTCGAGTAGCGCTCATCAAGAGTAAAATATTCTATCATGATAGTCAGAATATCAGCCCAATGAATCTTAATCTTTTTAATATCTACATAATCTCCAAACCCTTTTCTTAGGAGAGCTTCTTCATCTTCGGACTTAGGGAAAATCTTAAAAACTTGAGTTCCCCTACGGTTACTATCCCTATAGAACTTCATTCCTTCTATGGACAGCCCCGTAATCTCAGAAATAATGCTTAGCGTGAGCGAGAAAGACTTACCCCACAAATTCACCTTGTCGTTCTTCCATCCATCCACAAAATTCTTGGTTACATCTTTATCCCAACCATGAAATTTTTCCATGTAATGAGTAACCCCTCCGCGCTTCAGCTTTCTCCAGACTTTTTTATTCTATTTCCACTCAGTGTAGTCCAGAGGCTCCTCCCTTTTAAAACCGCCTCCCATTTTCACAGAGTGAATTTTCTGAAAATGAGTAGGCAGAAACACCAAACTCTTCTGGTTTCTCTATTTTAAGATGCTAGAAAATACCCACAATCTATGTGAGGTAATGTTATTCATGATTTTCACTTCCCTCGACTAACAACTTTTATTACCCTTGCACTTAAGTGTCTTGTTCATCATTAACTCTCGTATTAATTATTCCTTCATTGTGATTAAGCTTATCGTACTTGATAAGACTTAAGATATCAAACTTGAGATCCACTTCCCCTTTCCATGATTGCGTGACATCATTATGGACCCCCACATTAGGAAATCCATCAACCAACTTATTTCCTTCATGATATACGTGGGAAATATAAGAATCCTAAAACATTAGCAATAATGTTTTGATTTTATCAATTATATGGGCAATTGTCCACGAGGCCTCATTCTTGCCTTTAATGCAATTTATTATATTTAGAGAATCTCCCTCCAACCAAAGTTTTGAATATACCAACTCTTTAGCCAGAGTCACAACTTGAAGAGCTGCCATGGCTTCCGCAATATGGTTAGTCTGAATCCCCAGTGGGGCAGCAATAGCTCCCAGACAATTTCTAGCCAAGTCTCTGATTAAACCACCAACACCAGCTCTTCCTGGATTCCCTTTCACTGCACCATCAAAGTTACCTTTGACCCAACCAATCGAAGGAGTAGTCAAAATGGTGTTATTCCTCCTAGTTAAGTCTTTATCTTTTTGTCCCTAAATCTTGCTGTTGAGAGTATCAATGAAGACCTGGGTGTTCTTAAGAGGAGAATCTCTAGGGAGAGATCCTCTGAAATTTTCCATCAAGCTTCTGCTAATTTGGTTAGCAACATTCTCATGGGAAGAGATTTTTTCTCTGAAAAAATCTTTTATTTATTTCCTTCCAAATTCTCTAGGTAAAGTGGGGAAGGAAGAGATTCTAGAGATCTTTTGGTTCTTTTCCAGAGAAGGGGCAAAACCATTGTTTTACTAGATCCTAGATATTTTAGGGTTTCACCCATTCTAGATTGCTTTGTTTGAAAAAAGAATCCCACACCTTTCTAGTGTAAGAATAGTGAATCATCAAGTGATTGCAAGTCTCAACTTCAGAGAAACACAGAATACATCTATTGGGCATATTAAATCCACTTTTGCAAAGATTGTCCCCAGTAAGAATTTTTTTCTGAAGAAGAAGCCAAAAAACATGTTAATTTTAGGAATAAGTTTATTGTTCCATACTTGAGATCTGATGGGATGATCTTCCTGGATATGGAGGAGGGAAAAGGCCAAAGAGATAGAGAATTTACCATTTTCCCCAGGGCCCCAAATCAAGAAATCTTGTTCGTTATCTCTTAAGAACCATTGATTGAGTTGTTTATTGATAATTTTGAGATTTACATCAAAAGAGACCAAGTCTATTTAATCCTCATTGATCCAATAATTAGAGACCATTTCCCTAATTATGTCTTTGTAGTCCAGAATAGCAGGCATCCATTCCTGATTCTTATTTAGGGCTATTTCCTTCAGCCATTTATCATTCCAGAAATGAATCTTCCTATCATTTCCCAGCTTCCACCTAACTCCTTTTCTAACCAGGTTCTTGCCTTTACTGATACTATTCTAGACAAAGGACCCTTGGATGTCTACAAGATTCCTTAATATATCCTCTAAAGAGTGAATATTCTATTTACTCTTGAGAATATAATTCCATTCCTTTTCCTCTTCAAAGATTCTCCAGCGTTGTTTGGAAAGAAAGGCCTTGTTAGTATTTCTTATGCTTCTTATTCCAAGCCATCCAAACCTCCTTGGTTTGAAAACCATTTCCCAAGCCACAAGGCTAAACCTTTTATTCTCTTCAACACCAAACCAAAGGAATCTTTTCTGGATTTTTTCTATCAACTCAGCATACTTCTGTGGAATTTTAAAGAGAATTAGAGCATAAACTGGAAGGTTTTGTAGAGTTAATTTTAGAATTTGAACTTTTCCTTCTTGACTCAAGGTAGCTCCTTTCCAACCTGCCAATTTATTGTGAAATCTATCAAGGATTCCATTCCAGAAAGACTCATCAATTTTGTGACAAAGGGGAAGGCCCAAGTAAGATGCAGGGAAAGTCCCTATCTTATATCCAAGAATAGTAGATATCTTCCTTTGTCTATCTTTAGGAGTATTGCTAAAGAACATGGAACTTTTTTCCCAATTAATAGATTGACCTAAAGCATTAGTGTAAACATTCAGAGCCTTTTTCATGTTTCTTTCTTCTTTCACTGAGGCTTCCCCCATCATGATAGTATCATCAAAAAATTGTTCATGCGAGTATTTCTGCAGACCAAAGGAGGGATGAAGACCTGAAATCTGACCAGTGATAACCAGACTGTTGATATATCTCCCTAGGCTTTCAATGATAATTGTAAAAAGGATGGGGGAAATTGGGTCCACTTGCCTCAGGCCTCTAGTAGGTTGAAAAAAATTAGACGATCCTCTATTAACCAAAATAGAGGAGGTCACAGTAGAAACCAGTTGCATAATAATTCTAATCACATCCTTGTCGAAGCCAAAAGATCTTAAAATATTAGAAAGAAAAGACCAGTCCACTCTGTCATAAGCTTTCGACAGGTCCAATTTCATCAAAAACCCTTATTTTTTGGAAGCTTGGAGGGAATGAATATTCTCATGAAAAACCATGATAGAGTCCAGGATCTGTCTACCTGGAACAAAACCATTCTATTGGGGAGAGATCAGGTTAGAAAAAAAACTCAACAATCTAGAAGTGATAACCTTAGAGATAATTTTGTATAAAGAATTGCAGAGACTTATAGGTCTAAAACCATCCACCGTGTTTGCTCCAGGTTTGTTCGGAATGAAAGCTATAAAGGTGGAATTTAATTCCCTTAAGATAGATTGTGCACCAAATAACTCCTTAACAGTAGAGCAAACATTCCTACCAGTTATATTCCAGAAGTGTTGGAAGAAAAACAATTGGAAGCCATCCGGGCCTGGGGAATTTTCTCCTTCAAAGGATAAAATAGCCTTCTTTATTTCAATATCTGAAGGGATGGCTTTGAGAAAAGTATTAGAATGATTATCCACTTTGCTAAGGATCGAAGCAAGTAATTTACCTTCATCAACCATGTCAAGGTTATGGTCCTTAGATAATAGGGTGGAAAAATACCCCAACATTTCTTCCCTAACATCCTCTTCTTTAGAAATGTTCCCTCTAGTAGTGGACAGGGAATGAATCTTGTTAATAGCCTTGTGTTTGAGACCACTAAGGTGGAAAAATCTAGTGTTCTTATCTCCCTCTTTCAACCAAAGATATTTGGATCTTTGCCTCCAGAAAGTATCCTCCTTAGCTATAATGTTGTGGAGGTCTGCAACAACATTATTCTCTTGGGTTTTTAAACTTTCCGATAGGTCGTCTCTTTGAATTTCCTCCTAGATATATTTCAGGTCCAATTGGATTTTGTTAAATGTTAGTAGAACTTGTATTTTCACAATAGATAAGCACCAGTTCAGTTACCTTCTCTGAATTCCTTCCAGAATCTTCTTGATCCATACTATATGCGTACATTTAATTGCAGCAACAACATACTCATCTTCAGTTTTTGATTGAGATATACAATTCTACTTCTTCCTTGTCCAAGATACATGCCTTTCACCAAGAAAGAATGCACCTCCACTTGTGCTCTTTTGATCATCAACATTACCTTCCCAATCATAATTAGTAAATACATTCAAACAAAAATTAACTTTATGTCCATACCATAGACCATAATCTTTACTTTAACCAAATGAGACTCCTTAGGATTAGAAGAAACTCTTTCCACTAATCCAACTTCTTGTGCTATGTCTAGTCTTCATTTCACTACATACTATAGCTTACCGATCATGGACCTGTAAAGTGCCACATCCACCTATTTAGAGTCATCTTCCTTTGATAGTTTGAATCTGGTTACCATAGGGGTACCAACAAGTTTTGATTCTTCTAACCCAAAATTATTCAATATTTCCCTTACATATTTGGATTGACTTATTTAGATACCATATTTCATCTATTGAACCTTCATTCCAATGAATAATATAATCTCACCGATCATAGACATCTCAAATTATTTCCTCATCTCATCTTCAAATGATCTTCTCATCTCTTCATTGCCACAAAAAATGATACAATTTACAAATATATTGGCAATTAAAAACCTATCATCTTTCTCAATCTTCAATTACATATTATTGTTATCACTTGTCCCGATGAAACCAATTTGAATTAGATATGAATGAAAAAGTTCATACCATGCCCTAGGTGCTTGCTTCAACCCATACAAAGCTTTCTGTAATTTGCACACCATGTTCTTACCTTATGAATTGGCTAATCCTTCAGGTTGTTTAATATATACTTTAAAAAAAAAACCATTAAGAAAAGATGACTTAACATCCATTTGGTATACCTTGAATCCTTTATAAGAAATATCCTTACACCTTCAAGTCTGGCCATAGGTGCAAATGTTTCACCATAGTCCAAGCTTTACTCTTGTGCATATCCTTTTCACATAAATATTTCCTTATTCCTTACCACTTCACCTATTTCGTTCATCTTGTTTCTGAATATCCACTTTGTGCCAATCATATTCTTGTCTTCTAGTTTGGGTACTAATGTCCATGTATTGTTCTTCTCAATCTGATCCAATTATTCTTCCATAGATTTCACCTAATCTTCATCTTTCAATTCATCTTTCACCAATTTAGGTTCAAATTAAGATAAAAAAACAAGTACCTTCTCTCTCCTTCCTTCTTGCTAGCACACCAACATTTTTGTCACCAATAATTTGATCAGGGGAATGATTCAACTTCACATACTTTGGCAATATTGGTTCAGTTATAGGATTTTCTTCTATTTTTGGTACTGGTTCCTCCTCATCAACTTTTCTATCCTAATATTTAGCATCTTTCTCATTGATTGTACATAAACAAACCCTTAATAGTCTTCAGGTTCCTTCTTGCTAGATTCGTCATTTTTCTCAGAAAATTCATCTATTCTTACACTGACACTTTCCACTATCTTATTTGTTCTTTTGTTCAAGCACTTGTAGGATTTTTACTTTGAGGAGTATCCTAAGAATATCCCCTCACCACTTCTTGGGTCATAATTTACTATATTTTCATCTCTCTTTATGTAGCGTCTACTCCCAAATTTTTTGAAATAACTTACACATGGTGATCCAACATATCACAACTCATAGGGAGTTTTGTTTGTACCTTTCTTCAACTAAACTTTGTTTAGTGTGTCAAAAATAGTTCTCATGGCTTCTCTCCAAAATATCTATGCAACACCCTTCTGAATCATTAAAGTTGTAGCACAACCAATGATAGACCTGTTTCTTCTTTCAACAATACCATTCTACCGAGGTGTTTTAGTAGCTGACATTTATCTTTGTATTCCCTCTTTTTCACAATATGTAGTAAATTCATGTGAAGTAAACTCACCTCCTCTGTTAGATCTAATACATTTGAGGGTCTTACCAGTCTCCTTCTCCACTCTGGCTTTTTATCTCTTAAACATGTGAAAAGCTTCAGACTTATCCCTTAAAAATATAACCATGTCATTCTAGAATAATCATCAACAAAAAACATAAAATATCTATCACCATAGTAACTCTGAGTTCTCATTGGACCACATAGATTGGTATGAACCAAATCTAAAATACCTTCAGAAGAATATTTTTTACTAATGAAACTAGAACTAGTTAACTTCCCAAGCTAACGTTCTTTACACATTACATTGTCTAGTTTCACTAGGTTAGGCAAACCTCTCACTATCTTTATCCTACTAACTTTGATTAGGTTATCAAAATTTACATGACAAAACCTCTTATCCAATAACCAAAAATCTTCTATCTTAGCAATCAGACAACTTTTAATAGTAGAATTTAGGTGGAACAAGTTACCTTTAGTTTATTCACCGATAGCGACCAACTCTCTTGATTTCCCAATAATACTACAACTACCTCCCTTGAACTCCAAACTATACCCTTTGTTATTCAACTAAGAAACACTTAACAAATTGTATCTCAGACCATCAACCTAGTAAACTGTTGGAAATATACTAAGGTTAGGTGACTGAGGCGCGGGNGGGGGGGGGGGTGGGGTTGAATCAGGAACCAATAAAACTTAATCTCTTTAATCCTTTATTAAATTATCTAATCTAATTGCATGCATAGAACAAAAAAGTAATAAACATCCACAACACTTGACACAATATTTGGTTACCTAGAAACCTTCCAAATAGAAATTAAAACTGGGGTGGGGATGGTACCCACAAGGTTTATTACTACAGTATAAATTTAGCCTGTTAAAGCTTACAATTTACCACTTCTAATGGCCTGCTCTGTTAGGAGCAATAAGGACTGTTAGGTCCACCTTGTTAAAGGATTTTGGTGATGCACCTGTTAGGATAAACCAGTATATGATCTTCTATGCAACTCTGATTTTCTGAATAAGATCCTTTGATATAAAAACTAATCACCTGAATGTGATAGATGTGTCTCTATTGTGCCTTTACACTTATGTAATCATCTAATCAAACTACCTATTCATATTCGCATATATACTTATTACACACCTATTTGGATAAACAAAATACATTACATATATATCTTATCCAAATCAAATACTTCTGTAAATCAGATTCTATGATATACAATAATATCAAACAATATAAACAAAGTTGGCCCAATATTGTTACTCGGGTCCATTAATCCACTCGGGTGATATACTGGCACTCGGGCAATATGGTGTCGCTCATGCAACATAGTAAACTCTGGCACTCGGGCTACACTATGTACTCAGGTCACATTGATCACTCAGGTAATACTGATTGCCACTGTCTGCTCGGTCGATACTGCCACTACTCGGGCTACACTACAACTTCTCGGGTTGCACGACAAACTACTGGCTTGGTCAAAACTATAATGACTAAGTGTTTTGGCACTAATTGACAACATGTCTTGTCATAAGGTCTACAATTTCCCTCTTTTGAATTATTGACAAAAATACTTATCATATCCAAAATTTGATCAAACTGCTAAGTCAAAAATCCCCCTTACCATCTGCTTGGGTACTTGCTCAGGTTTTGACAACTCTGTAAGTCGGTTACAACTGACTCTGTTTTTTATTTTTCAAAATTGTTTTTGTAACTCTGTTATATATATATATATATATATATATATATATATATATATATGTATTTCCTTATATGTATATATAATAACTTTCCCCCTTGTTTTTTACACAAATGCCAAAAATATATCTACAAGGTAATACTAAAGTAGGATAGGAAATCACTATGTACCTTCAAAATTTGAGACAAAGTATTGTCCCAATTGTCTTTCAACACCTTCATGATGTGCAACTCAATCTGTATCTCTGCTGACAACTCCATCATAAGATCTACAACTATAAAGTTGTTGTTATGTATGAGTGTCTTGGCATGAGCAATATGTTTCTACATTACATCCATGTGTGGAAGGAGTTGGCTCTACATAGCTGTAAGGTATTCCCTTGTTCTTTCTTCTTCCCTTAGTAATTTTTCTTGCATGTCTGTTAGATAATTGATCTTCACAAAATGTGCTGAACTCAAACTAGGGTTAAGTGCCAACTGGTTTGCACTTTCCTTCAAATTTGTGTCTATCTTTGTCAGCTTGGTCTTGCTTTCCATGGTAAAGTTTGAAATATCACTCAAATTTACAAATAATGCCACTACATTATTTACTATGGTTTCTACAAAGCTAATGTGAGTGTCTAGCTTCACTTGATCTATTGCAATTTTACCTGCAACATTCTCTAAAAATTTATTCTCAAACTTCCTTTCTGCTTTTTGCTGTAGTTTCTATTGACCACTTAAATATTTATTGAACTTGTGGAATATTAACAATTTGATCCAAAATAGAGTCATTCTCATCAACTTCTATATCTAGTGCATCTAGGAATATACCTTTTATGTCCTCTAGCACTCTATTTCTCTTATTTTCTGCTTGGAGCTTTTGTTGTGTAGCTCTTTTATTCCATAGCTCCCCTAGTATATCCATCTGCTCTACTGTCAAGTTGGTCTCATCCCAATTTGGAATCACAATATCTTCCTCAAGATCAATATCATCACTATCTATTTCCTTCCCTTTTCCTTGGACCTTGGAATTAGGTGAAGGAACAATTTCCTTACCTTTTCCACTATCATCCTTGACTTTAGTATCCAATGAATCATTAAAGTTTGTTGCACCAACTATAGCATCAATGCTCACTATAGAAACATTAATAGTGAGCTTCCGTGACTCGGTTAGGCTTAGACCAGTAGTAGGTGGAGCTTGATGCTCGGTTCCTACTAGTCCAAATGTAGATTCTATAGTTTTATCCTTTCTCAAAGATAGGATGTTCTATATACGTGACTGGGGTAGGGATGCCATCACTTCTACTTCTATCTGTTCTCCATTGGATTCTTCAATAGTTTCCACCTTAGGTAATTCTTCATCATTAGTGTTTACCTTGGGGTTTGTACTTGGTACCTCTGCCTTATCATCTCCTTTGATTTCAAAAATAGACTTCCACACCGTTGTAGTAGTCTGCACAACATCTTCTATTCTCTTGTTCAATATTTGAAAGGTCCTAAACCTTGGAGTGTGATTGTTCTCATATTTGGTCATGGCCTCTTTAACCTCTTTATTAGTCATAGTAGGCATGACTTGATTTAAGTTTTGTTCTCTAATATCCTTTTCTGTTTGAATTGCTCCAGGGAATAGATATTTCTTTGAATAGATCTTCATTCATATGACTTTTCAATTCAGATGGATCATACTTCCATCTTGTCATTTTCTCTACAAATGCTTCCTCAATCTTCTTTTATTCATCCTTAGTTCTCAAAGCATATTTCAATAATTTTAGAGAACTCATACCACTACCTCCTTTTAGTTCTTCAATTTTCTTCTCAAAAGTAGGTGGGGGTTTCTTAAATATGACTGTATCTTTTTCTTCATCTTCCTTAGGCAATATAAGTTTCCTTCTATATCTTCTTGTAGTGATGACATGGGTAGAGATATTTTTCTTCTTTGGGGATACCTTCTTCTTCTTCTTAGGAGGTTATGCTTCTATCTCTTCCTCTTCCTTTTCAGGTTCATCATCTTCTATCTTAATTTCATTTTCTTTGCTTTCAGTGATAGAAGGAGGAGAGTCTGAAGTCTTGCCATAATTTTTTTCAAACTTCTCTAACCTCTTCTTTCCTCTCTTCAAGATCTTAGGAATCTCAATTTCCAAAGATATTTTGCCCTTTGCTTCCTCATAAGTACCAAAGTATGTTGCTTTGGGATCAACACGCTCATTCACAAGAGCCTCAATGATATCTTTTGTCTCATCAATGTTAACCTCATATGCAAGAGGTTTCACCCATGCAACCCTAGGCTTGACTTCCTAAATGTATACTTTATCACAATCAACTAGGAAGAAAATATCATCTTTGTAGTCTTCTACCAAATTTTTAGGGATCCTATATCTATTCTGCATCTTCTATCTGAAATCCTCAAAGTATGCATCCATGATGCTCTCAAAATTGTCTCCCAATTCTGCTATGAAATCATTTATCTAATAAACTATGGGTCTATCCTTCTTCCAAAAAATTGTGCCTTTGGAAGGGAAAAACTTTTGAATATAAAAGAATATGAAAACTAGAAGTGAAACAAACTTACATGGATTGGTCTTTGATGCCCAGATGCTTTCCATGTTCTTTCTCAATTAGATGAGCTGCAACTCGGCAAGGTCAAATGAAAGGTTGTTCTTGACCACTTTGTATGCCAAGTCCATAGCCTCACATGGTATGCTATTTGGTCAACTAGAACTATAGATTTTGTAAACAATTACATGAATCCCAAACTTCAATTCCATGTCTGTAACTCCATTTAATCTCATGCGTCTTCTGTCCCACTCGACAATAGTCTTCTTGGCTAGGTCATCCTGGGGTAGGATTTCGGTAGCTTTTGGATTGTCAAGCATAGGATACCCTGTAAAATAGTGTACCATTGTCTTGGTGATCTTCACTGGTTTCTCTAGCCATAGATGCATGTCGTGAACACAACTTAGAACAAACCTAATCCACTTAATCTGAAAGTTCTGTGACATATGCATGATATGAGTCAAACCCTTGACTTCAAGGTGTTTATGTTTTGGCTTCAGATTCCTGGCTTCACATAGTTTATCATATGCTTTATTCATTTCCAATGCACCTAGCTATTGAATGGTGCAATGATAGAACGCTCGGATATCGTTGATCAACAGTACCTTTAGAAGAATTAGGGAATGAGATCCCATCAGATCTATCTCCTCTGCAATCATTGGATGAAGCTTAAAATTTGGAGGTTCGCAGACAACATTCCTCACCAACATCTCAGATCCTTTGTTAACCTTGCTACCAGATGTAGATGCCATAATGCTTGGAGGTTTGATAAAACTTCACAACTTAAATATTTTGAACACAAATTCGCTTTGAATTGCTTAAGGCTCTAAATCGATCTACAAACTGAAAACTTTGTAAATAATAACCCTTCCAATTCATCTTTTATAAGATATTTTACCATTGAGTTTTCATTAAATGCTCTGTACATGGTAGTTGGCATAGCTTGGAATGAAGCTCAAAAAAAACTAACCTTGCATCTTCGAAATCATACAACCTGACTTAACTTGGTTAAGCCTGAGTCACTTGGTTGCAACTGAGATCCCGACTCGGTTAAAACCATAATGTGTCCTAGTGCATAAATATGCTTATTTGGACTTGCTAGCATGTCTGGAATTGATGTAAGATGGCTTGTATGCATAGTTTTAGTTGTCTCCTTGCATATTTATTCAGAGATGGTAGATCCACCCAACTCACTGCTTTAGGTGCCATTCAATCCTTCATTGTTTTGATCTGAATTCTTAGGATATTTCCTTACCCACTACTGACTCATCTGAGTTCCGATTTTAGAAACTTTTGCTTTTCCTTTCTCAAAACTAGTATCTACTTTTTCTCTGTTCACGCAACTCTTTCTTAGATGACCGATTTGTTTACACACATAACATCTCTTAGTAGGATTTCTTTTTATGAGGTGAGTCTTTGCACAATTTTCACCAATATGCCCATATTCACCACAATGACAACATCTAATCCATGTGTTGTAATCCCAACCAAAAATTTCTTTAGCTAGTTTTTTAGAAGGGTTCCATTTCTTAGTTCTACACTCGGAAGACTTGTGACCTTTTTTGTTACAATTGAAACATTTTCCTTCAAAATTAGGTTTCTCAGTGCATTCACTTGCCCTATGTCCATGTTTGTTGCATCTGTAGCATTTACCATTAAACTTTGACTTTCCATTGCTCCAACACTTATTTTTTGTGTGCCCTAACTTGCCACAATGATTAAAAGTAGGTTTCATGTTCTTTTGAGTTCCTTGTTGTGAGGATTCACGTTGTTCAGTATAACCTAATCCAGTCTGTCCATTATGTCTGAATTGATTTTTCTGTATCAATTGATCCATGCTTACCTGTGAATTCATCATACTCTCATTGGTTTTCTTTTCAGTATTGACATCATTATGCAGTCTTTCATTTTTAGTCCTTAGATTGATAACTTCTTGATTTGAACTATTGAGTTGATTTATCATATCTGCTTGCTGAAGTGACAAATGATGGATTTCATTTTCTTTTTCCTCTAATCTTGTAATCAACAATATTTTATCTTCTTGTGCCATTTCTCTGTCATTTTCTTCTTGATTCTTTTGTTCCATGACTTCACATATTCTGACTGAATGTATTTCTTGTTCTTTTTTCAACTTTCTGATTTCTTCATGTAAATTGAGATTCTTTGCAAGTAGGTCTTCAATTGCTGCATGAGTTTCTTCTGAACTTTTTTCTTTGCAGAAGTCTTCAATTCTTTCTTCTATGTAACTTTTATCATTCATCTACACTGCTAAATATTTTCTTCTTTTCAGGGAAAGAGAGAGATGCTCCTCCATTTTTTTGATCTGATACATGGCCACTTGTAGATCTATCTTTTCATTTTCAATGGATTTCTCCAGTTTGTATATTTCCATTGCCTCTGATCTTTTCTCAAGCTATTAAACATCTATTAAGAGAACCTTCCGCTCTAATACCAATTGTTGGAAATATATTAAGGCTAAGTGACTGAGAGGGGGGGGGGGGGGGGGATGAATCAGGAACCAATAAAACTTAATATCTTTAATCCTTTATTAGATTATCTAATCTGATTACATGCATAGAACATAAAATTAATAAAATACCACAACACTTGACACAATATTTGGTTACCCAGAAACCTTCCAAATAGAATGTAAAACTGGGGTGGGGATGGTACCCACTAGATTTAGTATTGCAGTATAAATTTAGCCTGCTAAAGCTTAAAATTGACCACTTCTGATGGCCTACTCTATTAGGATCAATAAGGACTATTAGGTCCACCTTGTGAAAGGATTTTGTACAATACAATTAAGTATGCAAATCTGTTAGGAGATTTGTAAAGGACTGTTAAGTCCACCTTGTTAAAGGATTTTGCTGATGCACCTGTTAGGATGAACTGGTAGATAATTTTCTATGCAGCTCTGATTTGCTGAATAACATCCATATATATGAAAAATAATCACCTGAATGTGATAGATGTGTCTTTGCTATGCCTTTAGACTTTTGTAATCTTCTAATCAAACTGCCTCTTCATATTTGCATATATACTTATTACACACCTATTTGGATAAAAAAATACCTTACATATATAACTTATCCAAATCAAATACTTTTGTAAGTCGGCTTCCTTGATATACAATAATATCAAACAATATAAACAAAGTCGGCCCAATACTGTTACTCGGGTCCAGTAATCCACTCGGGTGATATATTGGCACTCGGGCAATATGTTGTTGCTCAGGAAACATAGTAAACTCTGGCACTCAAGATACACTGTGTACTTGGATCACATTGATCACTCGGGTAGTATTGATTGTCACTATCTGCTCAGTCAACACTGCCACTACCCAGGCTACACTAAAACTGCTCGGGTTGCACTACAAGCCACTGGATCATTCAAAACTATGATGACTAAATGTTTTGGCACTAATTGACAACATGTCTTGTCATAAGGTCTACAATACAACTACCTCTTTCTTGATTTCCCAATAATACTTCAACTACCTCCATTGAATTCCAAACTATACCCTTTGTTATTCAACTAAGAAACACTTAAAAAATTGTATCTCAAACCATCAACCTAGTAAACATCATCACTGTTTGTTTTATCATTCAAATAAATAGATCCTTTACCTTTTACCAGATAGGGAGCATCATTCCCAAATCTCACCAAGCCTCCATCACATTCTTCCATATTGATGAATTTTCCTCTATCACCGGTCATGTGATGAGTGTACCCACTGTCAATAATCCATTTACCACTATGATTCATATTATAAACCAAAGATTTCTCACCTTCTTTTGAGGTTTCTTCCTTTACTGCAACAAACACAATTTTTTCTTTATCTCTTCCATCATATTCCTCATCGGTAACACCTTCCTCAGCTAGGTAGCATACTTTCTTGTTTTTGTCCTTGAATCTTCTTGGCTTCTCCTTCCTATCATTGTCACGACATCTAGAAGAAATATTTATAATTATATTACATGCAAAGCACTTCAAAGGTATCTTACCCTTATATTTACCTTTCCCTCTAGGTAGCCTTCTAGCAAATAAAGTTTCCAATTCCTCCCGCTCTCTTTCTTCAGATAGGATATAGTCATAATTAGGATAACATGTTGAATAATTATTAGACATCTCCTTTCCTTTCCTAGACGGTGCAAGATTCAACGATGAATTGAAATCAACTTCAACTTTAGGCATTCTTTTATCATAATTGCTTAACTCGAATGCAATTAATTTCCCTATTAATGCATCAAGAGTAACAATAATAGTTCCTAGATATTTGAACTCTTGTATAGATGACACTCTAATAACATACATTTCTCAACATTTTGCTTACCACATCCTCCTCAAGAAGATTACTACTAGCACCTTAGATAACAACAACAACTTCTTTGATTCTCTGACTATATTTCTCACTTTTCTCATTTTCTTGCATCCTCATATCATCACACTTTCCTCTCAAACTATCAACCTTTGCCTTCTGCACACATGGATCTCCACCATAGATGGTTTTTAACTTTTTCCACATCTCATTAGCAGTATCCAAGTCGTTGATATGAACATACTTTGCATTTGAAAGAGTACTAGCAATAGCTTTGATATTAGAATTATGTTCTAACCTTTTCTTCAATTGATATGTGGTCAGGGTTCTTGAAGGGACAATATAATTATTAACCACATGATCCCAATACTGATCACCCATACCTTTAAGATAGAGCTTCATCTGACTGCACAATACTGAATAGTTCTCTCTTGTGCATTTAGGACCTTCCTTTCTCACCATCTTCTTATCTTTACCTCTTGCTATTAAGCTTCACCACAATAGAGGACCAAAGCTCTGATACCAATTGTTAGTCCAGAGGTCAGATTACTAAGAGGGGGGGAGTGAATAAGCGATCTACTAATTAATTCAAACTTCTCTATCTTAAAACTTAAACCATCATTCACAATATTAACCTTAATAACATAAAATGAAGATCATAAGCATCCAAATACATCCACAAAATGACACACATATTTATCTTGTGAAACCCAAATAGGGAAAAAAACATGGTGGGGATTAGTACCCACTAAATGTTGTACTCTTCTAAAGTACACCTTGTGAGGATCTTAACCCTATTAGAAGTTTACAACAACATTGTTAGGTGATACCCGGTTAAAGGATTTACCTTAAGCTTGTTAACACCTTTACCCTATTAAGAGTAGCCTTGTTAGAGGAATTTAAACAATTGACAAAGTGTCACCTTGTTAGAGTATTTACAACAAAGATCTATTAGGATTTATCCTATTAAGGGATTTAACCTGCTACAACTGTTAGGGAACAAAATAAAGAATGATCTGTAGAATAACACTACCTCTGCTTGATCAGATCCACTGAAGAAAACAATATCTTCTATTTATACCTTACTCTCCCTTGGCTTGATCGCATCATTCACCTTACACCACACTTCTTCAACACATGATCAACACTTTTAACCTTCAATTTAATCCATTGCATACTAAAATTTTAATTCCACTGGCTTAATCAAACCCTAAATTAGAATTTTAAGTATCCCTCTCAAATCTAACATGTCACATAAAAAAATTAAATGTACAAAACATTTTTCCAAGACCATGTCAGGCAATACAATTATTTACATAGAATGTTGTGTCAAGGGGTCAAATACATTTTGACCAAACACAAGCTTCCTCAAGAATATTTTCCACATGCTAGCATCGAGCAATGTGATGCCAGATCATCACCTCCAATCACGAAGACATATCACCATCTCATGACTAACTCAATCGATTCCACCAAAACCTTAACACTGATCATCGTTCAAATATTTATCACCTATCGCTCAAGAACACAAATACCGTAACTTGCTAACAACTCTGTTTGTGCTCACGGATCACCTATCCTGCATACCGATCAATCAAATTAGTTGTAGTCACAATTGTAGCATCTGAATACTGTTGACCACCATATCCCATGACCACGCCACAAGATACAACATATATTTGAGAAGACATTCAAATCATCTAACATATGTCATTAATTATTCTAGTAGTTGCACTATTATACTTCAATTTATCACAAATTTCTCATAAGATCACTTAAGCAGTAGTGGTCATGCATTAGACATCTAGACACACACCTAAGTCTCACATAAAGATAGAAAACATTGAAACTCACTGCAACAAGAGGCCCATTAACTATTCTACCAGTGGGTCATTTACCCTTGGGACAAGAGGCCCATTCTTGTGGACATAAATGAGGCATTTGGACATTTGATGGTTCAACATGTTGGAAGGACTAATCCCAGAGTAACTGCAAAACTAAATTTGGATGTTGCACAATTGAATCAGGCTTAGGTTGAATATGTATTCAAATGCATAAATACATATTAAGATTTGTATGAGAAATCTGAAGAGGAGGAGCATCAATGGAAAGAGAGGGCCACAAAACTCATTGATAAAGAGGTTTTCTACCCACACCATTGAGAGAGGAGAGACCTCAAATGATATTTAATAGGAGAAGAGAGTAGTGATTTCCATGAAAGATACAACATATTGGAGATAGAAGGCACAAAATTTTGAGAAGATATTAAAAGAAAAGGAGATGAAGGAGCAAAAGACTATTTATGAGTTAATGACAAAAGGAATTGACTACCGCTTCCATGCAATAGAGATACAGGGAAATAAATTATGGGGGAATTATTCAAGTAATTTTAAGGCTTTAGAATAACATGTCTGATGAAGGGACAAATTGACAGGGAAATTGGAAATGAAGGACTCTTTATCCTTTGAGGATCTTAAGAAGGGTAATGAATTACTCAATAAAAACTCTAAATTATATGAAGAATTAAAGGAGGATATGAAGTGATTAGATAGTGATGATATGCATGTTATTCCATCAATATTTGATGAAGGAATGCATGTTTCATTAGAGAAATGGAAAGATAAAATTAACAAGTATTTCTCTCTGGTCATGGTGAAATTGCAGGATGAGGAGGATATTGCACTTTATGTGACAAAGGATGCACATAAGCTCTATAGACATGAGTATATGATGGTACATGTTTTAATTTACATCAATATCTATAAATATCAAGAATACATTAATCATCTCAGGGTTGTTAATCTGGTTGTCTTAAGGAACAATTAGTTATTTCTTAAAATTATGTTTATATATCAAGAGGCATGTTTTTTCATTAAAAGAATCATATATTACATATATAAGGAAGATAATTTTGTAATGTTCTAAAAAATGCAACCAGTCAAATCCTATTTTACAAGCTATACAATACTTTTCAGTTTTACAAATCGGTACTTTTGTTCTTATTTGAGTTGTGTGGGAAATATTTATCTTGATCAGTTCTCTGTTATTATCATTTACGATAAATTATTTCTATCTTAAAACCACATGTGAAAATTTATATGTTGTGATCACAAGTTTGAAAAAAAAAGATACATCTGAGATAAAATTTGGCTAGTTGTTTCTTGTTTTGATTGGTCTTTCACATGAAGGTTAAATTTAATCAAACTTGTTGTAGTTAAAATATATAACAATAACATTGTGGGTTAGATAGTTGATAGACTTAACCGCTGGAAGATTTAAAAATTATCTCTTAGACTTATACGTAGGGTTTTGAGAAGGTTGAATTTATAGCCCAAAGGAGAAGAAGACACTGGTCCATGTCATAAGATAAATTCAGAACATAGTCAGATTAGAGTAGGAGCAGTTTAGGATAAATAGAATCAAAGTTAATTAAGATAACAAGTTAATTGTAGAAGTTTATCAAAGAATTAATATTAGCATAAAGATAGAAGTAAGAGCTAATAAGAACTAAGAAGTAGAAGAAATCAAGTAATTAGTAACAAATCATTCTATTTCAAATATATGTCACTTTGAAGTAGAAAGATATAAGATACAATATGATATAAGAAACATCAACTTGAAGAACCAATTAGTGAAAAAGTTTACTTTCTTAGTGTGCGTGTGAAAATGGGTACCTGCAAGTTGCACGACAAACACACGCTTCAATAGATCCTTATATGATTAGCAAGTTAGAAAACCAAAAATTTGAAAACAATAAGCAACTATGCTAACCTAAACCGATCTATTGCCTTCTAGTAGGCAGGAGTATGAGCTTTCTCTCAGGTCATCACAAGCTAAGTGACTACACACTGTTCTAAATGAAGGATTTAATCTAGATGATTGATATAAATGATTGATTAGCTAAATTAAAAATGTAAATGCGATTTTTTTTAATCCAAAGCTAATTATGATTTAGTTTTAAAGAACCAAATTGAAATATGAGAGATTCAGTTTTAAGCCCAAAACAAAGTGTGCTCTAAGTTAGATTGATTTGCATGCTTAAAACAAATTAACCATTAAAATCTAAGATAATGAAAGCTACAATGCAAGAAAACTAGAATGTGAAATGCAGCATAATAATGATAATACAAAAGTTAGGATCCTTTGTGAAGGAAAAGAGTTTCTCTTTTATAGAAATCTCTCTCGAATCGATGGTCAAGATTGAAAGAAAAGAGTGGATCAGATTCAATTGAAGAAGCACAATCCATGTGCAAGTGATGTGATTGGTCGAGAGATTTAGTTGAGTGAACTGACTGATCAGTCTTTGTGGAAACTTTCATATTCAGTTCTCAGTTAACTGAAATGTTTCCAAGATGATAAACAGTGGAGAATCAGTTAACTGAGTGGAACTAGATTGTTTCCAAAATGATAAATCAGTTAACTGGATTTGATGATGTCATATGCATTTTTAATAAATTAAATGATTTTGAATGCATATTTGTGTTTTTATTAATTAATTTAATTCCCTTTTTGATATAATTGATAATTTTGCATTTTTATTTAATTAATATATCAGAATATCAATTAAATGATTAGTATAAAGTTTATTTGCCAATGTAATATGAATTTAGGGATTAATTCATTAACCAAGTATGATGATTGATTAGGACCTAGGGTTTAGGTTAGATCAGTTCAAATTTGATGAATTGCTTGTTTGATTTAGGACTTAGAATAATCAAGATTAGGGTTTCTTGATTAATTATTGAGATTGGGGGTCTAGGTTTTATGACCATTTTTAGGTGATCATAGTTAGGTCCTATAGAGCCTAAAGAGTAGGGTATTTTAACCATAACTTGGTTAATCATATTTTTTGGCCAAGTCAATTGGAAGGATTTGAAATATAATTTGGAATACTCTTAGATCTTTCCGATCTTTATTTGGGAACCAACATATTGGAAACTCTACTAGGGATTTAAATAAGTAATATTGTTGAATTATCTAGAATCTTTGGTGACATAAGAGGTGTAATTTTCTGGAAGTAAGGAACACAAAAAAAATTCCTCATATTAAGGTGGGGACCTTAAGTGAAAAGATAATCTTATTTGTATATAAATGAAAAGATAGTTTGTTAATCCAAAAGAACTAGTCTAAGACATTTGAGTCTAAAGTATTTTAATTCTCCATCTTGTATGTTTGGTAGGAGGTTGTTAATACACGGTCATACTATTAATCATATAGAGTTGGACTAAAGAAAAAGTAGAACCAAACATAACAAAAATTAATCAAATAACCACAATACTAAGAACAATCTATTCAAATTCGACGGTGAAAGAATATTCCTTGAAAGAGAGTTTGGGATGTCCAAGTTTTATACAGATGAGAATGTATTCCCTGTGTCTAGTGAAAGACAATTAGAATATGAGATGAATCTAACCTAGGTAAATAAATAATATAATGAACGAACGTATAAAAATGGTAGATTGAGGAAACCCCCTAGTTTTAGCTCCCCTAAAACATGTTAGTATTAAGGAAACACACACAACTGAGGGGGGGGGGGGGGGGGAANGGGGGGGGGGGGGGGGGGTGAATCAGTTGTGTCCAAAACCCTCCAAAACCATCAAACTATTAACCAAATTATAAACTTAATCTTATATTCGAATGATAAACATGAATTCAAGATCATAACACAGTAATCAACACATAACACCAAGATTTTTGACGTGGAAACCCGGTTAAGAGAAAAACCATTGTGGGAGTCAAACCCACAAGATGAATATACTATATTAGAATCACTTACCTTGGTAGGAGTATTACAAAGGGGAACACACATGCATTCAGGAGCACTGCCTGGAGTTCATATCTCAAATATAACAAGGGCTTGAACCCCAAGAAGGCTTACTAGATTACAAAAATCTTTGATTACAATTCACAGTGGACAAAAATCTATATCTCACAAACTAACAAACAACATATTTCATATTCCAAAAGAGTTCCAATGAAGTCCATCAAATCTCTTCCTCAGTTGTAGATTCCACTCATACCTCTTCACATTCACTCTTCTACACTCTCACAATCATAAATCAATACATCTTTTATATATTACATCAACTTTATTTCAACTAGGTCAGCCATAGAACTAATTACAAAATATTAAATAATTACAACTCAATACAAAATGTGATCCATTGAATGCCAGCTAAGACATAGAGATAATTAATAACAATATCCTTGAATATGTTCCAGATCCATAAATTAGGCCATGATCCTTCACAACACGCTATGCCATCAAGTTGGCCAAGAAAAATTAAGAACAATAACACGCCACATGAAATTATCCAAATCTAATCACATAACCCAATGAGATCTAGAAACACAAATAGGAAATGATCTAGAAATTTAAAAAAAATATGAAATGCCACAACATCAATAGGAATAACTGTCTCAGAATTCATACTCATCTCTACGCTGCTCATCAGGAAGATTAATCAACAACCACTATCATTAAAGAAAAATAAGTTTCCAACATCCAAACCATGAACTACTCAAGTTGAGGACACATCCAAGTCTTGAACTCACCACCAGGTTAACAAAAAAAGAATATTATATAATAGATCCACATCGATCCAATAAATTAAACACCGTCTCTTCTTGAACAACCAAAATACTAGAGATTCATAAATCCTTCATAGCTCACCCAAATCATTATGAAAACCTCTACAATTTGATATACATCAACTAAAGACATCAATGAAACCATTTTGTACCTTTACAATATATGATCTTTAATGTAGTAATTACACCCAAAAAATATCTTCACTGAACATACTAGGAACATTGTCACCAATAGTAGGAATATGTTGACATCAATGTCAGCACATATATGCACAATAATCAACAATCTCCCCCTTTGGAATTGATGACAACATATAATAGGAAAAATTAAATCAATGGACTACCAAAAATATCCATAATATCTTTCAAAGTTTCTCTAATAAACCTTCTCAATCATAAAACAATATATCCCATATGATTATCTCTCCCCTTAGTCTCATACTTGTTTTTCACATCAATTTCTCTCCCCCTTTGACATCAATGAAAAAGGAACATATATGCACTAAGTCATAGAATCCAAAAATATGAATAAACACATCTCTCAACATATCTCATAAGACTAACCACTACTCCCCCCTAAGGAGTAGCCACCAAAATATTAATCTATAATAGTGATGATCTTTGTACGTACACTATACTAATGCAAGTTAATGCATCTCTATCTTTGATTAGGGGGGAAATAACCCCGAGCTTACCTCACAGATGCTCAAAATTATCCTTTGGAAAGAGCTTCATGAAAATATATGCAATCTTCTCTTTTGTAGATACATATTCAAATATGACTTCTTTCTCAATGATATTGTCTCTTAAGAAATGATATTTAATATAAATATTCTTTGTCTTTGAATGTAACACATGATTCTTTGAAATATTGATATCACTTGAATTGTTTCAATGAATAACAATAGGCTCATCAATACATACTTTGATATATTTGAATATTTGCTTCATCCAAATCACTTGTGTACAATTAACAACAATAAAAACATATTCAACTTCAACAATAGATTGTGAAATACAATTTTGTTTCGTACTTGCCCATGAAACTAATCTTTTACCCAAAAATTATACTCCACCACTTGTGTTCTTTCTACCATCCACATTACCTACCCAATCCACATCAGTAAATAAAATCAATGTAAAATCATCATCCTTTTTATACCATAAGACATAATCAAATGTCTCGTTCAAGTATCTGAATATCCTTTTAATAACAACAACATGTGATTCCTCTGGTTCTACATGAAATTGAGCAACAATAAAAACAACATTCATAATATCTAGTCTAGTTTGTGTCAATTATAGCAAACCACAAATCATTGATCTATATCTTGTCTAATTTTCCTTAGGTGAATCATCATATTTTGTCAATTTGTAACCAGTAATAATAGGAGTACCAACAGGTTTTGCATCATCCATACCCAATTTATACAACAATTCCTTCACATACTTGGACTGAGATACAAAAATACCTTTATCAGTTTGTGTAATCTATAGACCAAGAAAAATTGCATCTCACCTATCATGTAAATCTCAACCTTTTTTTGTATCTCATCTAAAAATTTCTTACTCAACTTGTCACTTCCACCAAAAATAATATCATCCACAAAGACTTCAACAATCAAAATATTATCATGATCAACTTTTAAGTATAAGTTACTATCAACAGTACCTTTACTGAAACCAAGTCTCAATAAATATTTATCTAACCTTGCATACCAGTCTCTAGGTGCTTGTTTCAACCCATATAATGTTTTCTTCAATTGGAAAACCATGTCATCTTCATCAGTCAAAGGAAAACCATCAGGCTGTTCAATGTAGGCTTCCTCTTCCAACTCTCCATTCAAGAATGTAGACTTAACATCTATTTGATATACCTTGGAATCTTTGTAAGTATAATATGCAAGAAGAATCCTAAAAAATTAGATTCTAGAAATAGGAGAAAAGGTCTCCTCAAATCAATACCTTCCATTTGTGAGTATCCCTTGCAAACAAGTTTGGATTTGTTCGAAACTACTTCACCTTCTTCATTCAATTTGTTCTTGAATACCCATTTAGTACTAATCACATTCTTATCATTAGGTCTGGGAACAATAATCCATGTCTTTTTCTTCTCAATGTGTTCCAACTCTTTTTCCATTTCTTTAACCCAACTTTCATCTTTGCATGCTTCATCAACATCTTTAGGTTCAATCTTAGAAATCAAACAAATTTCATTCCTAGCAATTTTTCCTCTAGTCTGAACACCATGATTCTTATCACCAATAATATATTTTTTCTAAATAATTTATCTTTACATATCTTGGAGTCTTCATATTTTTATTTGTAGAAGACTCCTGTGTTTCCACTTCTTCCTCATTTGCAACTTCATTATGTTCCACCGAACCATTCTGATTATATTCTTGCACAATCTAATTGTCTTCTTCATCACCTAATTAATATCTGCAATATTTGATTTGTTTATGAAAATTATCATCCACTTTAACATTTTTAATTTCAATTACATTCTTCAACCTTTTTTTATAACACTTGTATGATTTTATTTTTGTAGAATAACCAAGAAAAATTCCTTCATCACATATAGGATAAAATTTTCCTAAGTCTTCATCTCTTCTAATATAACATTTGCTTCCAACATTTCTAAATTATTTCACTATAGGAACATGACCATAAAAAAGTTCATAAGGATTTTCTACCAATTCCTTGCTTTATTTGAACTTGATTCAATGTATAGACAATAGTACTAACTACTTCTCTCAAATAGATATGTGAAACATCTCCTTCAATCATCATAGTTTTAGAAGTGTCTAGAATAGTTTTATTTCTTCTCTCTACAATTTCATTCTATTGTTGGGTTCACAAAGAAGACATTTGTCTCTTTATTCCATACTCTTCACAAAAGTATTAAACTCAGTATATGTAAACTCTCCACCTCTATCTGATCTCAAATATTTCAACTTCAGACCTATCTCAGTCTCAACCATAGCTTTAAAAATCTTGAATTTGTCAAAGTATTCAAATTTATCTTTCAAAATTGTAACCCACATCATTCTAGAATATTTATCAATGAATAAAATGAAATACTTGTCCCAATAATAGCTTCTTATTCTTTCAGGACCACATAAGTCAGTATGCACTAAATCTAGCAATCCAATTGAAGAATAATTCTTTCTTGTAAAAGTAGATTTAGTCAACTTACCCAATTGAAATTACTTACACATCACATTAGCATACTTAAATATTTTAGGAAGATCTCTAACTACGCTTGTAGTGCTTATCTTCACAATGTTATCAAAGTTCACATGAAAAATATCCTGTGCCACAACCAACTATCATAAAGCTTAACAATTAGGCATCTATTCTCATAATTGTTAAAATGAAACACATTAACTTTAGTCTTTCCTCCTAATGCAATCTCAAACCCAAAGCTTCCAATGATCTTGCACATTCCATCCTTGAATTGGAAGTTGTAACCTTTATCAACTAGTTGTCCGAAACACAAAAATATTGTACTTCAAACCTTCAACATATAAAACATCATCAGTATTGTTCTTACCATCAAGTGTAATGAAACCTCTACCTTTGATCATATAGGGGTTTCATCACCAAATATTAAAACACCACCATAATACTTCTCTAGTTTCACAAATTTGTTTTCATCTCTGGTCATGTGTTGTGAACAACCATTATCAATTACCCATTCATCCTTCTTATCCACATGCGAAACCAAGGCTTTTTATTCATTCAAGAAACTAGGATCTTCATCTTTAATAGCAATAAAAAAATATCATCTTCACCGTTTTCAGATTCATCATCAGTTACACCTTCATCAACAACATAATAACATTTATTTTGATATTTAGACTTGAATTTCTTAGGCCTGTACTTAGATTCTTTATTTGGACATCTTGAATCAATAAGACAAATCTTATTGTATGAAAAAAATTTCAAAGGTAATTTTCCTTGATACTTACCGGATCCCTTAGGTAGTTAGAGCTTCAAGCTCTTCAAGATTTCTTTCTTCTTCAATTTCTTCCCATTCCATAGTATATCTAGATAAATACTTAGATGTACTTTCTTGAGGGTCATATCTTTGCTTATCCTTAGAAATAGTAGCTTTAAATGCAAATTCAACTTTAGGAAGACTATCTCCAAGTTCTCTCATTTTAAAAGCAGATAACTTACCAATCAATTTGTCTCTTGTTATGGTTTTCACAGTTATGATTTCTTCAATAGAATAAAATTTATGATTTTAAGAAGGGGGAAAATATCTCAGTATCTTAGAAACAATCTCATTCTCATCCAATTTTCCACCAACGTCGTTGATTGCACAAACTAATTTGGTCACCTTCTGCACAAAGGAAGTAATGTTCTCATCTTTGCTCATCTTCAATGATTCATATATTCCCTTTCAAAATTTGTAACTTTTCTTTCTTCACAAATTCATCTCCTTCATGTAATTTCTCTAATTTTACCTATATCTCATTTTCAGTATCTAATTCCATAATATTAGTGTACTCAACATATGACAAGGCACTCAACAAGGCTTCTTTTGCTCTAATATTGTAATAAAAATTCTTCTTCTCATTAGGAGTCATAGTAGCAAGATCAGAAGGAGGGGTGTAAGAAATCTTAGTGACATCCAAATATTATTCTCCAATGAAACTAAAGTGTGTAATCATCTGACCCTTCCATATAACATAGTTTGTACCTTCAAATCTCAAACCATCCTTCATAAAGGATTTCATTAGGATCTCCTCAAGTGCTCAAGATTGAAAAAGAGAACTTAGGTATGATACCAATTGTTAGAATCAAGTGAGCACACACAACTAAGAAGGAGGGGTGAATAATTTGTGTCAAAAAACCTCAAACTATTAACCAAATTATAAACTTAATCTTAGACCTGAAAGATAAACATGAATGAAAGATTATAACATGGTAATAAACACATAACACCAATATTTTTGATTTGGAAACCTGGTTAAGGGAAAAAACATGATGGGAATCAAAATGACAAGATGAATGTACTCTATTAGAAGTACTATACCTTGTTAGGAGTATTACAAAGGGGATTTGACATGCATTCAAGCACACTACCTAGATCTCACTACTCAAATACAAAAAGGGCTTCAACCCCAAGAAGGCTCACTACCTTACAACAATCTCTAATTACAATTCATAGTGGACAACAATCCATATCTCACAAACTGACAAATAAAATATTTGATATGCCAAAATAGTTCCAATGAAGTGCATCAAATCTCTACCTCAATTGTAGAATCCACTCATACTTATTCACATTCACTCTTCTACACTCTCACAATCACAAATGAATACATCTTTTATATATTAAATCAACTTTATTTAAACTAGATTGGCCTGGGATCTAATTACAAAATATTAAATCATTTCAACTCAATACATAATGCAATCCATTGAATGTTGGCTAAGACATAGAAATTATCAATAAAAATATCCTCAAACACGTTCCAGTTCCATAAATCATGCCACGATATTTTGTAACATGCTACGCCACCAATTCAACCAAGAATAATTAAGAATAGTAACACACCACATGAAATCATCCAAATCCGATCACATAACCTAATGTGATCCAACAACACAAATAGGACATGATATAGAAATATCAACAAGCAACATGAAATGTCATAACATCAATAGAAACAACTTCATCTTAGAATTCATACTCATCTCTTCACTGTTCATCAGGAACATTAATCAACAACCACTGTCATTAAAGAAAAATAAATTTCTAGCATCCGAATCATGAAATACTCAAGTTGAGGACACACATCCAAGTCCTGAACTTATCACCAGGTTAGTAACCATGAATATTGCATAATAGATCCACACCAATCCAATAACTGAAACACTGTCTCTTCCTGAACAACCAAAATACCAAAGACTGATAAATCCTTCATAGCTCACTCAAATCATTATGTGAGCCTCTGTAAGTTGACATAGATCAACTAAAAACATCAATGAAACCACATGTACCTTTGCAACATCTAATCCTAAATGTAGTAACTGTACCGAAGAAATATCTTCATTGAACATACCAAGAACATTATCACCAACAATAGGAATATGTTTTTGATTAAGGTAAAAACAAGTTTTGAAAGGACCCCAAAACCTTTTACAAAAGACTAATAGAGATAAGAATCGTAAGCACATAAAAAAATAGAAAGCTTGCTATGAAAAACGAGTAGGATCCCAACAAACACCCAAACCCCCAAAAAAGGAAAACAAAGAACTGCCAAAAAAATGCACAGTTTCGAGTACAGTTTCCAGCACAACTTCCAGCAAAGTTTCCAAAACAGATAAAAAAATACATCATACTTTGGTAGGATTCCCCCGCCTCCTTCTTCATTTATTCCATTTTGTCAATGGACTCCTTCAACACTTTTATCTCTTTTGGAATCTCTGGGACTTTCCTTTTAATGCCACTTCGGGTTCTTGTCACTGGGACCAAGCTCCCTGCCTTGTCATCTATAGTAATTGTGGTATTTTCCAGTAGACTACTCTCCAGGTAAGAATATAATACTTTCAGGTTTTGAATAGAAACTTTTATCCCTACATTATTGTGTTTGAGAATGATACTTATCATGTGCCCATTGTGGTTGATTTGCTTTTTCATATCTTCCATCTTTTCTTCCACAAGAGCATAGACTCTAGCACTGATCTCCTCATCCCTGTTGTTGTTTTTAACTTTAATTATTAGGTCCTTCTCCATATCTTCTAGCTTGGATTTGAAGGGATCCATAGCTTCCTACATCTCATTTAGGTGCTGCTTCATGGTCTTCGCCCCATGGTCCTCTTTGCTTTTAGGAATTCTTTCTACAATATCAAACCCTACCATATCAGGGTCCGTTCTCTATTTTTTCTTATTCCTATGTCCATCCTTTAAGATCGGCTGCTCAATTTGTTCCTCATTTCCCTTACCATCATTCATTTTCTCATTATTATCCTCCTTTCCATCTCCCTCTTTTTGTTCTTCATCTTTTTCCATCTCTTGGTTCCCAACTTCATTATCCCTGTTCTCATCATCATCAGTCATAGGCGTATCATCCTCATTTGTTTGGGTGTCCTCCTTACTCAACTAGTCATCTTTATCACTCACCAGAGTCTCCTCATTTATCTCTTGAGATTCCTCTTCAATCACAGGCATATCCTCCTTCTCCTCTTTTTGAATCTCATCTTTATTACCCTGACTATCTAGGGTTTGGTCATCAATCTCCTCCTGCCTTTCCAGATTCACCTTATTTTTTATTCTTACCCTTTTCTTTGGGCTCTATTTTTTTTTATCCAGCTTAGCTTACCTAGAATTCCCTTTTACCCTTTTGGGGATAGGCTCCGGGATTTTATTTCTAGCATATTCTGAGATGAACAGAATAAGCCCTACATGGAGCATCGGGTTACTCACTTTTTTCCTATGTTCCATGACACTATTATGAAGCAAGCTCAGAAGATAGAAAGAAAATGACACCTTTTTATTGTGACTAAAATGATTTTCCAGAACAAAATGGAGGTTGTAAATTTTAGAGTAGCGACTATCCAGGGTAAAATACTCGATCATCACTATCAAAATGTCTGCCCAATGAGACTTGATTTTGTTGATATCCACATAATCCCCCGTCCCTTTGCTCAAAAGGGATTCTTCTTCTTCAGTTTTCAGGAAGATTTTGAATGCTTGAGTCCCAGCCCATAATTCGTCCCTATAAAAATTCATGCCCTCGCAAGAGAGGCCCGTGATTTCTGAGATTATGCTCATGGTCAAAGTAAAGGACTTTCCCCACATATTCACCTTTTTGTTCTTCCATCTGTCTGCAAATTTTTTTGTTATTTCTTTATCCCATCCATGAAGGTTCTCCAGATACTGGGTCACCCCACCCTTCATCAACCTCTTCCAGAATTTATTCTTTTGTTTCCACTTTGTACAGTCCATCGGCTCCTCCCTCTTCAAACCACCCCCCATTATGCTCGATGATTTTTGAATGTCCAGAGAATAAGAAGGCTGGAACACAAAGCATTGAAAGGAAATACTATTTGATGACATTAAATTTTACCATTATTATACTTAAAGGGGAAAACATGATAAAGTTCATCGGTATAAGCATAACCGGTGGACAACAAGCATACTCGACAAGACAAAATGTCTAACGTGAAAATGCTAAGTATAGAAATTATTGACGACAAGAAAAATTGACAATACAGTTTTGAGAACATTGCCGATGCAGCAGAAAAGGCATACCCAATGAACAGTTCAAGTAAGGAACACTGATGAAGAAGAAAACTGACAGACTGATAGAGCAACCTGACCATCAGAACAGACAGTCAGTTACGAAACTCGCAAAAAACACGTCAGATAAAGCAATGTAATTCTATTTATAGAGTTTTTATTTGTTTTAAATCTTAACTTGAGGGTCAAGAAAGCATATTATAAATGTTTTAAAGAATCCTAAAGGATCTAAAACATATCTAACTAAAGATCAAGGTCAAGTTGTAAACCTTGGATCTAGAGTTAATTTGAAAAGCGTGAATCAAGAATAGAGCTAGAAACTAGTATAAATAGATGTTCCATCGTTTGTAATAAGATAGACTTGTAATCATTTGAAAAATGATAGTAGCCATGGAGAGTATCTAAGAAGAAGAAGAGAATTCATGCAAATTTCAGAAATAGATCACAACAGTTATCAAGAACACATGAAGGCTACCGACGAGCAAAGATAAGGTATTACTCAATCACTCAAGGTGATTACATACATACATTGTAAGCTATACAGGATCTGTTATTAGCAATTTGAGATTGCATTCACTATCAGATCAACATTTATATTGTAGTTGCATTCTAACAAGTGCATCACAACATAAATCCTTTTGTATAAGGTGGACTTAACAGTTCTTTGATAAATCTCTTAACAAAGTGCACACCTAACGGTGTTGCTAAAGCTTCAAACAAAGTAGATCCTAACAGGTCTCCACCCTAATACTCCTAACATGGTAGATCATCAAAAGTGATCAATTTTAAGCCTTTACCAGCTCCCTTCTTATCTACAGATAGTGAAGTTTTGTGGGTAGACATCCCCACCACAGTTTTCACTTCCTAACAGGAGTTTTCTGTGATATCATATCATGTGTTATGTGTTATTTGTTTTCATGAATATTTATTGAATGTTTATATATGTAAAGAAGTTATATTATGATTACACATACATAAGCAAAGATGAACAGATAGATAGGTATATACAAATCTGATGACACAAAGGTTAATGGGCCAATCACATAAAAAATTTTAGAGGTACTGATTCACCCCTCCCCTCTCAGTACATCATTCCAATAATTCCAACAATTGGTATCAAAGCTAAGTCTCTTTATTGAAAAGCTTAAAGACTTAAGAGAAAAGATCCACACAATGGAAAAGTATAGACTAGACAAGACTATTGAGAATGAGCAATTGCAAATTCAGATTTACTATGAGTAATAAAAAGAGGCGAGAGTAAGCATGAGAAAGTTACTTGATGAAAGAAAGATCATGGCAACTAGGCTTAATGAAAAAGATTATCAAGAAGAGGAGATCCCAGATTACTTCAACTATGCTAAATCATCGACAAGTAAAGCTTCAGACACATTAGTAGAAGATATCACAAGTCTACAAGAAGTCAATCTACATCTAAAAGAGAAAATCAAAATGCTGCAAATTGGTCAAGAGATTCAGATGGTAAAAATGATTGCTGTTATGAATGATTCAAGAAAATATGAATGAGAGAGAACATTGGCTATTGATGATAGGAGGAAAATAACAGAAAAGCTACAAGAAAAAGAATCAGAGATTCAAAGACTTACTGAGCATCGCCATGAGATTACCAACCAGATTATTATTATGAGTCAAGAAGCAAACGGATTAAATACTAAACTCATTGAAAGAATACATATCATTAGTGAGCTAAGGGAAGAAAATGAGAAACTAAAGCATGAATTCATAATTCAGAATCAACACAATGAATTGATCAAGAAACCTGAAGATAGAAATAAAAGAATGCATGATTTCCTTGATGGTCAAAGAAGAGTCAACAACTACACAGGAATAGGTTACTCCGACAATGGAGAGTGATCTAATCAATCAAATCAAAATAATGTATATGCATCTCCAAGAACCAAGAAGATGACATGCAATCACTATGGAAAACTAGGCCACACCTCAAATGTTTGCAGAAACAAAATGAAAGGCATTCCTCAATCACAATCTAATTTCATTGGTAATTGTTATAAATGTCACAAGCAAGGACACAAGGCATATGAATTCAGATCTAAGGTGACAAATCCAAAGAAGGAAACCTATATAGACAAGTACTGTCCTACTTGCAAAATGAATGGACACACATATCAGGAATGCTAGAAAAATAATAAGAAGGCATGGGCACCAAAAGAACCTGATAATGGCTACAAACCAACAAGAAAAGGTAACTCATATATTTGAGACTATAACACATGGTAAATTTCACAGCATGTGGAAGGTATGGTCATATATCCTCTAACTATATGAGAAAATGGACTAAAAAACCAAGAGGATGGTTCAATCCTAGAATGGAATGTTTACATTGTCATAGGTTGGACATGTGATAAAAGATTGCAAAGATCAACTGACAGAAACAAGTACTTATCCCAATAGAAATACCATTGATGACATCAATAAGATGAGAAATAAGATGTGGGTAAAATCCACAAACAATGAAGGTGCTGGAACAAGTAATCCAAATGATGATGCCCCATCCAATGGATCTGGTGGCATCACCATTTCCAACTAAATTGCACAAGTAAGTATGGAACTGCATTATGAAAAGTTATATTATGCATCGGTTCCATTTACATATTGATCATATAGACAAATCAGCATTATTAAAGATGCACTATATTTTCACTTGTAAATGTTATTGAAAAGCAACCATCGGTTATTGGGTACAAATATGAATCAGTGAACACACACAGAAAAGTTAACACTACTTATTGGAATGCATCAGTCATTACACAAAGGCCAAGTGGCTAAGTGTAAACCGACAGACATCAGTGATCCTTGAGCCAACAAAAGTTGTCTTTACCACTTTACCGACAATCATTGGTGAAGTCATCAAAGCCTCTAGCAACCCCAACACTTTACGCCTACACCAAAGATGTTATTTATGCCTCAACCGATGAACTTAGTCTTTGTATACTAACGAGTTGGTGAGCATTAATGACAACTTAGGGCACAAAAGTTATAAAAGTCCAACGATTGAACTCATTTTGCACCTGTGATTTACAAGCAACCAAGAGAGCCAAATAGAGTGATTGAAGAGAAAAATTGAAGAGTGACCTTAGAAAGATTCTAACACCACTCAGAGGATTCACGGGAAATCATAGAGATTCAGTATGTACCTGCATTCACCGACCGCACTGTTTAATTTATGAAAAACCTTAAATTTCTGAAACATGATGGCATCTACTTCAAGAGTTGAAAAGATGAAAGAAGATAAGAAGAAAATGATCAAGCTTGTCAGCAGAGGCACTTGTTTTGAGCCTAAATACAAGTTGCACCCAGAAATCGCATCACAACCTAATGATTCTGGAGCATTCTCCAGAATCCCACCTTGGGTTTTACTAGTAGAAGATGTAAGGTCCTATATACACTGTAAGATCTTGGAATTGGGAGATCTAGACCTAGATAATGCCTACAGGGCACTGTGTGATGAAGCTGGAAACTTGAAAGAAGAGCACAATCATCTGGAAGTGAAAGGACTGAGGAATGCATTACACTTTCCTAGAGTTTTCAAAATAGAATGGATAAAGATAGTTCTCAGTAGAATGCATAACTAGACTTTATGTTTTAATAAGCCAAAATGAATAACAAAGGATGTTATTCATGCAATTACTGGATATCCTACAACTGAAAAACCACAAGCTCACAAGCACCCATCTCTGAAGGAAGTAGAAAAGCTAACTGGTGCAAAATAAGAAAAAAGAGCTCTCAAGGTCAACACTATCACTGACAAAGAACTCAAGTTTGGTGCATGTGTGGTAGGATACAAAATATTCCAGGCAAGCAAAATGAATAACATAGAAAGCACTGCTATGAGTACAGCATACAAAATCATCAAACAAGGAAAGAAGATGGATCTTGCAGAAATTTTGTTGAATCAACTTGAGGAGAACATGAACACCATAAGATCTTCAAGAAAAAACACTTGTAAGTTTGGTTCCCTCATTATGTGCATATTATTTTACTTTGAAGAATACTTTCCTTCCATAGGCAAAGTAGTATGGGATACAACCAGACCTGCAACCATACAAATATGTGAGCATATAGAGTCACTAGGAATAGACTTTGATGATATAATGAATGAGTATTTCAAAATCATTAAGGAAATGTTGCAAGCTAGAACAAGGATACCTAACGGTTTGATAGAAGAACACAAAGAGGACATATGTTTTATGGTAGATACTAATTTCACTTATATCCAAGTAGTAGTACGTAGGAAGTCCTAGCTTTCACATTTAGAGTATGAGATCAAATCAGGACAAGCCAATGAGTGCATCAAGACACTATTGAATGAACCAATTGACAACAAGCAAGAAAGATTTGGCACCTATGAGGAAGCCAAAAAAAATATCAAGACAAATCTTGTTGTCAAGAAAATTGTAAACAAGAAGGACAAGATGGTTAAAAACTTAACCAAGAAATTTGTAGTTACAGAAGAAGGTGAAGAGGAAACAAAGGGTAAGGAGGAACAAACCAAAGGACAGTCATCTATCAGTGAAGAAGAAGAAAAGAATGACTCAGAAGGTACACAGTCAGATTCTCCACCTCCTACTACACCAAATAAAGCAAGAACAACAACTGCTTCAAGAACAAGAAGCCAGACTGCAAAAGAGTCAACTCCTTCACCATTAAAGAAAGGAAGAGTGAGGATATACAAGATAAAACCAGCTCCTCCAAAAGAAAAATAGACCCAAAGGAGGAAGATGACTAGAACTAGAGAGGATCTAGAAGACTCAGCTATGGATGAAGCTGATGTAGAAATACAAAAGGAAAAAGAACCTTTGGTCCCTACAACAATTGATAAAATATGCAAGAATATTTTAGAATCGCAGTCTATTTCTGATCCTAACATTAGGAAATAGTTAAAATTTAGTACAGAGGATCAAAATAAGATTGAAGAAGAAATAATTGCTCAAATGTGAAAACATCATTATGTTCCACTACAATTCTCAGAATATGACGTTCCCAAAGAACTATCAGAGAGATTGTTAGCCAGATGGCCTTTTGCACTACATCAGGAAAAGGAAATAAGAGAAAGAATACTTGCTACTCTTATGTATTCTGATACAAAGAAGGAAGAAATTACTGAGATGATGAAGAAGTATGAAAAAAAATTCTCACCAAAAATTAGAGCATATGAATTTCTCAAGTGGAAGCTAATTGATCTTGATCAAAATAGCATTAAGAAGTGGTGCAAGATACTCAAAAGTCCCACTAATGAAGCTATCCCGGAGAAGGAAAAAATCATCATTAAAGATGTACAAGATGACACATCTATGGAATTGGATAGAGAAGAGAGTGATCCAGCAGGCCCCAAACATACTGACGTTGTAGATGAAGTATGGCTAGCCACTACTCTTGACAATACTCAAATTGAGGAAAGTCGAAATCCACCAAATCCGCTTCATATTGACTTGAGCGGAGAAGAAGAAGTTACCAAAGAAGATTTGACAATAAAAGGTAACATAACTGATGATATCAATGATGAATCATGGTTAGATAACATTGTTAATGACATTATAGGAAAAGACTGGTGCAGGAGCACACCTAACTCAACCCTTAGCTCTTTATTTCTGGCATGTACTGACTCTAGCCAATTCAGGAGAGTGTTTGTGGACCTTAGAAGGTCATTTTTTTCCCCTAAGATGGATATGACTAGGTCAATCCATGTATAGATATGTTTCTTAGTTGGTTTCCTTTAGTTGTGTGTGTATGTGAGGTAGTGGGTAAGCCTCTAGAAATCCAACCAAGGCATCGAGAACTTTGGATAAGCTGCTTGGAATCCTGGCACTCGACATACACTGGTGCCTAGAAACTCGGCCTACATTGCCCAGCAACTTGGCCTACATTGCCTAGAAAATTGGCCTACATTGCCTAGAAACTCGGCCTACATCGCCAAGCAACTCGACCTACATTGCCTAGCAACTCGGCCTACATTTGTGCCTAGCAACTCGGCCTACATTTGTGCCTAGCAACTTAGCCTAGATTTGTGCCTAGCAGCTCGGCCTACATTTGTGCCTAGCAACTCGGCCTACATTTGTGCCTAGTAGCTCAGCCTACATTTGTGCCTAGAAACTCGGCCAACACTAGAGCTCGACTTTCTTTATTGTTGCTCAGCAATATTCAGTCGTAACGACCTGTGAAAAGAGGATATTGTCTTTTATGGATAGTATGGTTAGTGTAACAGTTCCTGAAGAGATTCTTGCGAAGGAGTGGACCATTAGGGTTGTTTCCTATGAGAGGATGGTTACTAATAACATCTAGAGCATTCATTTTTGGAGACCTAGAGAGTAAAGATAGAAGAAAAGAGAAGCTACAGGAAATCACAGAGTGGTAGATTATTGTACTATTTTGTTTTGTTTCCAGTAATGAGAAGTTGCAGATAGTGTGTTCAGTGGATATCAAAATTCTTTGTTCATTTTGCATGCAAGTAGATTAGTTACTTTATTTTCTATTTTGTAAGTTTTTTGTTCTTCACTCGTTCTGGGTTGTAAGTAGTAATGGCCCCTCGAGATTCCTGAATCCATGGTGAGAATCATGTGTTGGGATGGAAGTCAAGTGGAGCCCTTGTACATAGTTTCCTTTTTGTTTTTGTTAGGAGTAGCAACATGTGTGAATCTAGAGATCTTACCCTAGGCGAGCTTGGAAATAGACCGGCTAGGGAAGAGAATGAAAGTAATGTTCTGAGAACATTGATTGAGTGAGAAGAATGAATCTATTTTTGTCAGTTCAACAAGAAGAAGATGAAATGCATTTTGATGTGGGACTGAGTCTTGAAGATGAGGTAAAGTAGAGAGTAGCTTACCTCAGTTAGGGTTGTGAATACCCTAAGGGATCTAGGAGAGAGATCTTAGAATAGAGCCAAGCTGGTTCTGTAGTAGCAACAAGACTTCTGTCCACATCAAATTGGTATCAGAGCCCTAAAAGATTTGGGCGTGTGTTGTTTGGATATTATCTATAGAAACTTATATCAACTCATCCAAGATGGTGACCAATGCGGAACTCGCAAAAGATGTTGAAGAGAAAAAGGAGGAGAATAGACTCCTAAAGGAACAGTTACCTGAAATGGAAACTAAGTTGGAAGAAGTGTAGCTTAGGACTGCAGTAGTTAGTGAATGAATGAGAGAAGTTTATGGAAAGGGTAAAGCAGTGGCAGATGAAGACATTATTCCAGAGCCAGACCCTATGCTTCAAGAAGAGCCATTCTTGAAAGCATTGAAGGCAATGAGTGGTAAGTCCTTGGAAAGCATGCCTCTATTTAGTGGCAAGATGGAACCGGAATTAATCATGGAATGGATAGAAGGTCTTGAAAATCACTTTGACTGTGATAATGTGACCGAGGCTTAGAAAGTAAGAATAGCCAAGACAAGGTTGAGAGGAACTGCTCTCACTTGGTGGAAGTTTGTCCAAGATGAGAGGGCAAAAGAAGGAAAGAACCCCATAACCAGTTGGAAAGGTATGGTGGCCAAGATGAAGGAAACTTATCTTCCTGATGATTATGAAGTGTAGTTGCAGAAAAAGAGACAAAATCTGAGACAAAATGATTTAGAAGTCAGTTCCTACATTGAAGAATTTCACAAACTATGCTTAAGGTCGCATGTGATGGAAGAAGAAAGCCTAAAAGTTTCTAGGTACTTGAATGGACTCAAGTGGAGTATCCAAGAGGAAATTAGTCTCTTAAACCCCAAAAATATACACCAATGTTACTAGCTAGCCCTCGAGGTGGAGGAAAAATTCAAGAAGAAGCAAGATTCAAATAGAACAGGAAGAGGAAGAGACAATAGAGGTCATAAACGAGGATATGGAGGAAGAAATCAGAGTGAGTCCAAACACACTGAGAATCAAGGAGAATCCAGTAACACAAGAGGTGGTTACAACCGTGGAAGAGGTTCAAATAATAGTTCAAGAGGAAGAACTAATAACCAAGGAAGAGGATCTTACTTCTCTTCAATGAAGTGTTACAACTGTCAGCAATTTGGACATCCTACATATCGGTGTCCTGAGAAAGGCTCTACTTCTCAAGGAGGTGGAAAAAGAGTTAACTATGTCCAAAAAGAATCAAGTTGCAGCAGCAAGCCATCTAAGGTACCATTAGAATCAGAAGAAGGTGAGAACCTCATGATATGAAGGACCTTAATCAGAGAGCCAAGTAAAGAAGAACCAAGCCAAAGGAAAGCACTCTTTAGAGTGAAGTGCAATATTACAGGAAAGGTGTGTAGAGTCATTATTGATTCAGGCTCAACTGATAATATCATTAGTGAAGAAGCAACCAACAAATTAAATTTGAAAAGGATTCCACACGAAAACCCATACAAGGTTGCATGGCTCAACAAAGGACAACATGTGTTTGTAGGAGAACAAGCATGGGTAGAATTCACCATTGGCAAGTATAAAGATATAGTTCTATGTGACATTCTTCCCATGGATGCATGCCACCTTCTACTTGGAAGGCCATGGAAATTCGACAGCCAAGCCATACATGATGGAACCAAGAATGCATACTCATTTAAGAAAGATGGAGTGACTTTCAAAATTTAGTCACTAATAGAAGAAGGAGAGGTGAAAACATCAAGTCCAAGTGTACTCATGGTTGGTGAGAAGGAGTTCTTGAAGACTCTAGAAGAAGGAGAAGGAGTTGG
Source organism: Thuja plicata (assembly GCA_018584345.1). Classification (NCBI taxonomy): domain Eukaryota; kingdom Viridiplantae; phylum Streptophyta; class Pinopsida; order Cupressales; family Cupressaceae; genus Thuja; species Thuja plicata. Next base: position 354,110 of record MU224536.1, read on the forward strand.
GTTTGCTTTAGTATTAAAGCCAAAAGATGAAGTTGTTGTCAAGAAATCAGGGATACCAAAGGAGGTAAAAGAAATACTTGAAGAGTATAAGGATATTGTGAATGATGGCCAGTCCACTCCCCTACCTCCTAAGAGACTTGTTAGTCACAAGATTGACTTCATACCAGGAGCTACCTTACCCAACAAAGCTTCCTATAAGATGACTCCTCAACAGAATGAGGAAATAGCCAAACAAATTAGAGGGTTATTAGACCAAGGCCTAATTAAAAAGAGCATAAGCCCATGTGCAGTCCCTATTATTTTAGCACCTAAGAAAGGAGGATCTTGGAGACTTTGTACTGATTCTAGAGCCATAAATAGAATCACCATTAGGTATAGGTTTCCAATACCCATAATTGAAGACCTAATGGATTGTTTAGGGGAG
>MU224536.1:359094-372665 GCA_018584345.1 Thuja plicata
TGAGGTAATAGAAATACCCAAGTGGGATGTATCTACTTTAGATACTGAATCACTTCAAAATTTTGGAGTAATGTGTCAGAGAAAGGCAATACAAGAGAAAATGAAAAAGGCACATAGGGAAGCCCAAACACTTGAACAGGCAAGGGATATTCTACAACAAATTGTTCTAGATGTCAAACTCAAAGATAGCATATTAGTCATGGAACAAATAGTAGTTCTTACCGATGCCATCACAAATCAGAATGTAGATGCAGAGAAGGCAATGGAAGAATAGACAGGGATGAAGTATCAACATAAAATAGTTGAGAAGATCAGCCAAGAAGTGACAGAGAACAAGGTAAATCTATATGAACTAGCAAGTGAATTAGAACCTATGATTATTGAAGCTGTTACTTTAGTTCAAAAATTGTGCACATTAGAAAATTTCACTAAAGAAAATAGTGAAAAGCTGTCACAATTAGATTCAAATCTAACAGCTAGTGCACTGAGTTTAACCTCTGATGCAAACACTATAAAGCTGCATCATGAAAAGATTACAGAGGTAAAAAGATTGCGAAAAGAAATATAGGATACAGAGACTCAATTTAGAAATGAGGTTACAAAGCTTCAAGCTCACATTTTTCCAAACCTCGCCACTATGCAACAACATATTACAGATGCAAGAAATCTAATCACGACCCCAGAGATGTCTGTGGTAGACAACATATATGACATGCATGTGAGGATATCACTTGAGCATTTGGCTCTTGATAATTTAAAGGAGAAATGGGAGAAAATGATGGAGGAAATCAAAGCTTCACACTCTCACATTTTTGAAAAGATGTAAGTACCTTTGCCCTCATTATCAAAAAAGGAGGAATGTATACATATGTAAAATATACTTTAGTAAGAAAAAGGAGGAATGTATACATATGTACAAAATACTATATGAGGATATGTATAATGTATGTACAGAAAAGATAGACATGTACATAAACTTACACTTACCGCCATATGCATAGGGGGATTCATTTCATGACTAAGGAAGAAGTATACACAAGTGTACATACTAATGCATCAAGTATGTTACACATATCAATTTTTGATACTAATGTCAAAGGGGGATATTGATGACATTAAGTTTTTCCATTAGTATACTTAAAGGGAAAAACATGATAAAGGTCATCAGTATAAGCATAACCGACGGACAACAAGCATACCCGACAGGATAAAATGTCTAACGTGAAAATGCTAAGTATAGAAATTACCGACGACAATCATAACCGATGATACAGTTTTGAGAACATCGCCGATGGAGAAAAAAAGGCATACCCAATAAATAGTTCAAGTAAGGAACACCAACAGAGAAGAAAACCAATAGATTGACAGAGCAGCCCAATCATCAGAACCGACAGTCAGTTACAGAACCCGCAAAAAGTGGATCTGACTTTACACGGCAGATAAAGCAATGCAATTCTATTTATAGAGTTTTGATTTGTTTTAAATATTAACTTGAGGGTCAAGCAAGCATATTATAAATGTTTTAGAGCATCCTAATGGATCTAAAACACATCTAACTAAAGATTGAGGTCAAGTTGTAAACCTTGGATCTAGAGTTAATTTGAAAAGCGTGAATCAAGAATAGAGCTAGAAACTAGTATAAATAGATGTTCCATCATTTGTAATAAGAGAGACTTGTAATCATTTGAAAAATGATAATAGCCATGGAGAGAATCTAATCAGAAGAAGAGAATTCATGCAAAGTTCAATAACATATCACAGCAGTTATCAAGAACACAGGAAGGCTACTGACGAGCAGAGACAAGGTATTACTCAATCACTCAAGGTGATTACATACATACATTATAAGATATACAGGATCTGTTATCAACAATTAGAGATTGCATTCACTATCAGATCAACATTTATATTGTAGTTTCATTCTAACAAGTGCATCACAAAAAAAATCCTTTTGTAGAAGGTGGACTTAACAGTTCTTTGATAAATCTCTTAATAGACTGCACACCTAATAGTGTTGCTAAAGCTTCAAACGAAGTAGATCCTAATAGGTCTCCACTCTAATACTCCTAACAGGGTAGACCATCAGAAGTGATCAATTGTAAGCCTTTACTGGCTCCCTTCTTATCTACAGATAGTGAAGTTTTGTGGGTAGACATCCCCACCATAGTTTTTACTTCCTAACAGGACTTTTCTGCGATATCATATCATGTGTTATGTTTTATTTGTTTTCATAAATATTTCTTGAATGTTTATACATGTAAAGAACTTATATTATGATTACACATACATAAGAAAAGGTGAAAAGATAGATAGGTATATACAAATTTGATGACACAAAGGTTAATGGGTGAATCACATAAAAAGTTTTAGATGTATTGATTCACCCCTCTCCTCTCAGTACATCATTCCAATAATTCCAACACTGTTGTGATTTTTTAGTTTCAAAATGATCGTTAAAACCCACAATCCATGCGAGGTCACAATATTCATGAATCTTGCAACCCTCGACTGACAACTATCATGACACTTCATCTTAAGTGATGATCTCATCATTAATTATGTTTATTAATCAAGCCTTCAATATGGTTAATCTTATCATACCTGATAAGACATAAAATCTCCATATTGAGATCCACTTCCCCTCTCCATGATTGGATGATGTCAATTTGAACCCCCACATTAGCTAAGCCATCTGCTGGCTTATTTCCTTTCCTAAAAACATGGGTTATGTGGCTTTATTTTAAAAGGAGCATTAATAATTTGATTTTATCAATTATGTGGCTAATGTTCTAAGAAGCCTCATGATTACCCTTAATATAGTTTATTATGTTAAGAGAGTCTCCCTCCAACCAAAAATTTGAAAAACCCATATCTTTAGCCAACATAACAACATGAAGGGCTGCCATTGCTTCAGCAAGATGACTAGTCTAAACTCCCAGAGGGGCAATGACAACTCCCAGACAATTTCCAGTAGAGTCTCTTATGATACCTCCCACTCCAGCTCTTCCCGGGTTCCCTTTAGCTGCCCCATCAAAATTACCTTTGACCCAACCAATCAGAGGAGCTACCCATCTTGTGTTTTCCCTCAAGTTTAAATCCTTGTCTTTCTGCTCTTGATAATTCCTCTTAAGAATATCATTTATACTCTGAGTGTTCTTAAAGGGGGGAGTCTCTAGGAAGATTTTTTTTTAAATTTTCCAGCAAGCTTCTGCAAATACTGTTGGCCACTATTTCATAGGATGAGATTTTTTCTTTGAATATTCTGTTGTTTCTTTCCTTCCAGATTCTCCAAGTGAAGTGAGGAAGGAAAAACCTCCAAAGGTCTTTGGCCTCTTTACCATTAAGGGGGCAATGCCATTGTTTAACCATATCTTGGAAGTTATTTGGTTTCAACCAGTCCAGATTGAAATAATTGAAAATAGAGTTCCACACTTTACAAGTATAAGTACAATGAATCATAATATGGTTATAATTTTTTTCTTTAGAGCAACAAAGAATACATTTGTTATCATACTAAATCCCCTTTTACAAAGATTGTCCACTGTTAGAATTTTGTTTTGAACAAGGAGCCAAAAAAACATGTTAATTTTAGGTATAAGCTTATTGTTCCATACCTGATAACTAATAGGGTGATCTTCCTTGGGAAAAGAAGGGCTGAAGTAGAAGAGACCATAATTTTTCCATTAGCCTCCAGACTCCATATCAAAGAGTCTTGTTAATTTTCTCTTACAAACCAACGTATAAGATACTAATTGACCGAATTGAGGGATTCATCAAAGGAGCTAAGGTCCACCCATTTCTCATTGATCCAGTAATCAAAAACCTTCTCTCCAACTATAGCTTTACAGTCCATAATTGTTGGCATCCATTCCTTCTTCTCAATAAAAGCTTCTTCCTTCAGCCAGTTATCAGTCTAGAAGTTTATCTTCCTGCCATTTCCCAGCTTCCATATTATCCCTTTTCTAATCAGGTCCCTTCCTTTCCTAATACCATTCCAAATGAAAGAACCTTTGATATTCAAAGGGTTCCTTAGCACTTCCTCCAAAGAAGTCAAATGGTATTTTCTCTTGATAATGTCATTCCATTCCTTCTCCTCTTCAAAGATTCTCCAGCACTGTTTTGCCAGCAAAGCCTTATTAGTATTTTTTATGCTTCTGATACCAAGCCCTCCCAACTTCTTAGGTTTACACACCACCTCCCAGGCCACAATACTTAAGCTCTTCTTCTCTTCAACTCCTAACCAAAGAAAGATTTTCTACATTTTTTCAATCAAGTCTGCATACTTCTGAGGAATTTTAAAGAGACTGAGTGCATAGACTGGAAGATTTTGGAGAGTAGATTTTAGAAGCTGAACTTTTCCGGCTTGACTTAGAGTAGCTCCTTTCCATCCTACCAACTTGTTGTGAAAATGGTCAAGGATACCATTTCATAAAGAATCATCCAGTTTGTGACAAAGAGGGAGACCCAGATAGGAAGAGGGAAGATTCCCTATCTTGCAACACAAAATGGAAGATATCTTCTTTTTTCTTTCTTCAAGAGTATTGTAGAAGAAAAGAGAACTCTTCTCCCAGTTAATTGATTGACCAAAAGCATTTGTATAAGTATTCAAATCCTTTTTCATGTTCCTTGCTTCCTTAACAGTGGCTTCCCCCATTATAATTGTGTCATCCATAAATTGTTTGTGGGAGCACTTTTACACAGCAAAGGAAGGTTAGAGACTAGAAATTTCACCTGTCATAACCATACTATTGATGTATCTCCCAAGGCTTTCCACCATTATAGAAAAGAGAATGGGGGAGATAGGATCACCTTGTCTCAAACCTCTTGTGGGGTGGAAGAAAATGGAAGAACCCCCATTAACAAGCATTGGAGAAGTCACCATAGTCACCAATTGCATTATTACTCTTATCACATCTTTATCAAAGCCAAAAGAACTAAGGATATTTGATAGAAAAGACCAATCCACTCTATCATAGGATTTTGACAAGTCTAATTTCAGAAAAAATCCTTGTTTTAGAGGCATGAAGAGAATGAATATTCTTATGCACCACCATAATAGAGTCCAGGATTTTTCTTCCAAGAACATACCCCTTCTGTTGAGGAGAGATAAGATTAGGAAATAATATCAGAAGTCTATAAGTCATGACCTTCGAGATGATTTTTTATAAGGAGTTGCATAGACTTATTGGTCTAAAGACATCAACCGTGTCCGCTCCAATTTTTTTAGGAATGAGAGCTATAAAAGTTGAATTAAGTTCCTTGAGGATTGATTTAGTTCCAAAGAATTCTTTAACCACTAAAAAAAAATTTCTCCCAATAATGCTCTAGAACTGCTTGAAGAAAAACATCTGTAACCCATCAGGACCTGGAGATTTCTCTCCTTCAAAAGAAAAGACAACCTTCTTAATTTTTGTATCCGAGGGGATAGCTTTTAGGAGAACATTAGTAGAATGATCCAGTTTACAAGGAATCGAGGGTAGTAATTTCCTTTTTTCTTCTAAGTTAAGATTTTGATATTTAGATAATAAAGTCACAAAATACCCCATTATTTCTTCCCTTATTTCTTCTTCTTTAGTTATTTTACCATTGGTTGCTGATAAGGAATGGATTATATTTATTGCCTTGTGTTTTAGAGAAATAAGATGGAAAAATCTAGTATTCTTATCTCCTTCTTTCAACCAAAGAGATCTGGATCTCTGTCTCCATAAAGTCTCCTCTTTAGCTATAATATTGTGAAAGTCTTCAAGGACAACATTCTCTTGAGTTCTCAGATTTTCAGATAAGCCATTCCTTTGAATTTCCTCCTAGATTTCTTTCAGTTCCATTTGGGTTTTATTTTTGGATTGGAAGTTGTCACCATAGATTTTCTTGTTCCAACTTTTAACATTAGCTTTCACATTAGCCAGTTTATTCACCACTTTGAACATTGTTGTTCCTTCCACATTAATATTCCACCATTCCCTTATTTTATTTTCTAGATTAGGATGGTCTAGCCACATCTTCTCAAATCTAAAGGGAGCATTTCTTTTGCCTATGAAAGGAAGAACATTAAAGGAAATGGGGAAATGATTTGAACCAATTCTGGTGAGGGAAGAAAGGGCACATGAAAACTTGGTGTACCATTCTAGATTAATTAGAACCCTATCAAGCTTGACTTGAATGAGATCAGCTCCCACCCTACGATTAGACCAAGTATAGTTGATCCCTTCCAGATCAACATCCAACAATCCTTCATTAATAATAAAGTCCATCCAATCTACTCTACTTTCCACTTGAGATAAGTTTCCTCCCATTTTATCTTCCTACTTTAATGGGGTATTAAAGTCTCCCATTATAAGAAATTTTTTTTCCTGACTAAATTCTATCTGATCAGGCAATTTCTTCCAAAGCTTAAGTCTTCCAGTTTTTGTGTTGGGAGCATAAACATTGATTAAGGTCCAAGAAAAATTATCCTTTAAAATCTAGAAATCAGCAACAAGGAATTTTTTTATCCTCTTTTAGGAGCTGATAGTCAAAACAAGATTGGTTCCAGAAGATAGCCAATCCTCTAGAAGCCCCTTCAAAACTACTACCAAAATAGTTCCCATTTTTTAATAGCTTCAAGTTCTCTATTTTATCTTTACTCATTTTAGTTTCTTGGATCAAAATAATATCAGGTTTTGAATCTCTTACTAAGTTCCTAACAACATCTTGCTTATGAGGACCATTGAGTCCTTGAATGTTCCATGAAATAATATTCATTTAAGGATTGGGGAACAAACCTGATGGCTAGTGAGTTTTTTTCCATCAGCAATATTCTATTTTGCATCCTCTTCCCTTTGAGTTTTCTCTAAATTTCTACCTTTGTCTGGTTTTGGAGTTCCTATGTTTGCTTTCTGTTTTCTTGTCAAGACTCATGGTTTTTGGCCTCCTTCCTTCTTACTCAATTTCCCCATTGAAGAGCTCTCATCTTTCTTTCCTGATCTAGAGTTCATTTCATAATTAGGGTGGTTTCCTTTGGGGGATTTTAGGCTTTTTTACCTGATCCCTTCTTTGAGTGTCCCACAGTTGACCAAGAGTTTTCCTCTGCTTCTTCCTCTTTCTTCTTTTCCTATTTATCATTCTAGTTATGGTTTTTTGGGGAGTCTATTTTCCTCCCCCTGGTTGGGTCAATCTTCTTCTCCTATTTTTCCTTTGACCTCTATTTTTCTAAATCTTCCAGAGAATCCTCATCTTTAGGGTACCTTTCTTTCTCTTCTTCTTTAAAGGAGTCACATTTTCTTCTATCCTTGAATCATTTTTTTTGGTTTCTACTATGACAGGTTCCCCTCTTTCTTCTACTATTATGTTCTGGATTGTGAACTCGGTTGTCCTTTCTTCAGGAACTTGTATCACAACTTCTTAGACAGATTCCCCTTTTTTCTCCTTCTGATTATTCTCATTTATTTTACCATTCATGTTTTCTTCCATCTGATCCTTATTTCCTTCCAGCATTTTTGGGATGACATTTCTTTCCTGTATTTTTCTTTTCCATTCCATTCTCTATCTTTTGATTTGATCTTGGTCCTTCTTCTTTTCCTTTTGGGTCTTTTGGGGGAAATGTTTAGCCCAATGACCAGATTTCTTACATATAAAGCATGCAAAAGGCATTGATTCATATTCAATCTCTTGATTCCATGTCCCCAGTTTTGACTTCAGGGTTATTACCTGAGGAGGATCAATATTTTGATGTATATTAACACAAATCCTTGTGTAAACTTGTCTTGTTCTAGCTTCTGTCATAGGATCTATAGATAGAAGCTCCCCAAATGATCCTACAATAGCAATTAGAATGTCTTCATGCCAATATTCCAAAGGCATCCCAGGAAGACGAATCCAAACTGGCACTGCAGTAAAGAAGATATCATTATAGTCGAGGCTAGTTGTCCATTTTTGCAGGGATAAGGAGGATTTCCCCATCATCTAGGGACTCCCACATAGGACTTTTGAAAGGTCTTCCCCATTTGAGAATTTGAAGGAGAAAAAACCTTTAGGAATAGCCACTACATCAACTTGACCTTTCAGCCTCCATTTCTTACCCACGAAGGATCTAACTAGATCTATATTCGGTCTTGGACCCAAAAATTTTCCTACCAGAGTAGAAGCCATGATGGAAATCATGTGGTCCACTAACTGATCTAGTATATGAATACTAAACTCTCATTTTTGTGGGTTTGTAAGAATATCCACTTTAGGGAATAAGGACTTACCCGAGGGTTTTATGCCAAAGAGACCCACCCATTTCCCTTTTCCCAAATTAATGAAGAGAACATGTGACTTACCTTGAGATGATTCTCCCCCAACATTCAAATCTTTTGGTTTTTTTTCCTATGGCCCCATTTCTAATCCATTATCCCTACTGGACAGTACCACCATAGATCCTCCAACTTTTTCCACTGATCTAACAACAGTCTCTACACATTCTGTCATAGATCCTGTAGCATATCCCTCAGCTCCTAGCTTACCTCCAATTTCAAAATTCAATTTTTTTTTCTCCTGCCTTTTCTCCTCCTCCTCCCTCCCACTCACGCTCCATTCCTTCTCCTCTTAGTTGAATGACTAAGTTTAGGAGATAACAATAGGAATATGTTGACATCAATGACAAAACATCAATATTGGCACATATATACACAATACTCAACAATATCTCAACAAAATGTCAAGCATGAATTAAGAGGGAATCCAATTATATGAGCAGGAAGCACAAAAAATGAGGACCGAAAAATAATTCCAAACTTAGCTAAATGACCTCTTGACTACAATTGGAAAGTTAAAGTGATGGAACAAAATAGTGGATTGTCTCAAGAAATAATGAATATAATAAATTAGATAAATATCCCTGGTGCTACTGCTTTTGAGCACAATTCTCAAAAAAATAATCAAGATGAGAGAAGGCCTGAGGATGTACATGTAGAAAATAGCCAAGGGGGTAAAGCAAGAATTAATAAAAATATGAACAAAGTAAATAATAATTATGTGTATGAGGGATAGAACCAGGGAGGAAGATTCAATCATGAACCCCCACCTTTTAATCATTTCCAATAGGAAAATAATTATCATGCTGGACAATATGATCAGTTTGGTCACCCTTTCCATCATACAAATTTTTAGAAATACAATGCATGACCCCCTCCTTAGATCACCATAATCTCAACAGTCACCATGGTCAATATCAATATATTCCCCATAATCATGGGCACCAATATCAACTAGATCCCCTTGCATTTGTAAGAGGTCCCATGAACATGAACATATACAAACCACTATATTTTATACTGATACTTAGAGCACCTCATGACATAAAAAATGAGTGGAAGACTAATATACCTAACTTTGGAGGAAGTTCTGCTAAAATTGGAGAAAACCACATAAGATAATTTGAGAGTACAATAGAGAATCATGATGTGCCACTTGAAGATATTTATATGAATTTGTTTGTACAATCCTTGACAGATGATGCTAGAGAATGATACAAAGGACTACCTAATGCCTCAATTAGTAGATGTGTATACTTTACAAGAATCTTCCTTGAAGAATATGGAGATCACAATGATCCTTAATTTTCCCTACATGAATTAACTAGTGTAAAGAAGGGATATAATGAGTCAGTAGCAGATTTCAATAAAATATTTAATAAATTATTGAATAAACTTCCTCCTCACATGAATCCTACTAGAATTTTGCTTGGTATATTACATGGATGCCTTTGAGAGAGAAAATCAACTATTAGATTAGATCTAGGAATCCCCACACTCTACAAGATGCATGAAAAGAAACCATTACGATAGAAAATAATAGAAAAGTTTCTTGTAAAGTTGGAAGAAGGGATGATGTAAAACTCCATAATTGTAGAGCCTAGAAGAAAAATAAAGAGGAAGATAAATTATACAAGGTCATAAATGCTTTGAAAGATTTTTCACAAAAGGTGAGAAAATGTGATAAAAATAAATTTAATAGATATGATAGACCTTAATTCAATAGAAATGATAGGCCGGATATGCCATATAATATCAAAAGCCTGAGGTACCAAAGAAAATTTCTAACAAGGATCCACCTTATCCTTTGAGAAAACAAGGAAATCATATGGTAAATGAGATTTCATGGTGCATATCTTATAACCTATCTCATTCACCACAATAATTTTTAGTGGCCCAAAGCTTGTAGGAATAAAATATAGAAGATGATGACTATGATCCTGACCAAACCATCGACACATTGTCAATTGAACCTTTGGGGGAGTGTGTGATTATGATTCGTTAGAAGATGGGTATGAACCTAATGTGAGCTCACAAAGGTATAATCATCAATGCTACATGAAAAAAGTGTTTTTAGATCGAGAATAAGAAACTATGCCTAGATTGAGAAGGCATACAAAGGAGGAAATTAAAGCTCTAACTATGGAAGTTGTGGTACAAGCTTAAATTCATTACAACTTGAGGAACATGATTATAAACTCTAATCAAGGCAAACTTGTTGAACTTTTTATGAAAGAAAATGGTCCAAAATAAAGGGACACATAACAAAAACCCTAAGAATATTGATACAACTATTAGATTAGTCCCAAAAGGATAACTAAGAGGGGGGTGGTGAATCAGTTATCAATAGCTTTGATACTTTTCTTCTTTAACTTTAGAATACAACAAAGTAAATGCTTAATCAGATAACACAGTATACAACACACAATTTGATTACGGGGAAACCAAATGGTAAAAACTCCGGTGGGAATTAACACCCACAATGAACTATACTTGATTATAGTAATCCCTGTTAGAAAATATTTCAACCTTGTTAGGAGTTTTAATTTACAATGCAATAAGTATAGTGACCTGGTTAAGGGTCAAACCCTGTTAGGAGTCTTTTACAAATAACCTTGTTAGGGGTGGTGGACTCACTGTCCAAAATCTCACTGCTTGATGGTGAAGGCTACAACCTTCTGTATAATAGATATGCACTATATTTTATGAGGAAATGTAGAGTAGACCTCCTGTCTTGATCAGTTCCAGTGAATTACAATCTTTCACTTCTTCTTTACATAGACTCTTGATGAATGAACCAACTCTGATAATCTGCTCTATACATCTTTCTTCTCTTTTCGTATCTCTCACACTTAGCATATCACAATTGACTTGATATAAATATCTTTCTCAAAGTATGAGATCATGGGACCTGTAAGACAACTCTTCATAACATCCTTGTCAACTCTACTAAGCATGCAAGCATAATTACAACCGCGCAAGTATAAACTAAATAGACGCGACACTTCACTAAGTCGGCCTCACCAAATTAACTCTAACTTTACAATCTTCTTGAAACATGTTTGGTGCCTTTAGATGAATATCATCAACTCATAAATAATCATGAATATACACATGCATATCCTAAAGATAGGTGCAACTCAAGAAATTGTTACATACGTCGGCTCTGTACAGATACACTTCCAGAACTGTAACTGCCAATAAAAGAATTACACAACTTGACTGAAACATCATATCTGGATCTGCATGTAAGAACATAACATAATAAACATGTCAAAAACATGTATCTATCCACACAAGTCTTCATATCATCATTCTGATAAGTACATATAGAATTACTACTGTGTATTATATGTTGTCATCAATGACAAACATACAATCAATCAACTACTTAGAATCAAATCTCCAACAATCTCCCCCTTTGACATTGATGGAAACATATGATATCAAAAACATCCTCTATTCATGGTGTCCTCTATCTTTTACAATCTTCTCAATATCCTCATCAAAGATTTCTCTTATACTGCTACAGTTCCTATGACTGTATTTTTGTTCCATGTATATACTCCCCCAGACTATATGCTCCCCCTTAGTACATACTCCCCCTTACTATATACTCCCCCTTTGACATCAATGGAAAAGGGCACCATAAACCATTAGGCACAGGTACTACTCTAGAAGTAGAGTAGTCAACCATTCATCAGTCACTTAATGACTGATGTTCTTGCTACTTCTAAAAAGACTCAGGAGAGGGAATTACTCCCAATTTCTCCCTGAGATACTCAAAAGTATCCTTTGATAAGGGATTTGTGAAAATATCTACAAACTATTCTTTGGTGCTCACAAAGTCCAATTTAACTTCTTTGTCTATAACCTTTTCTCTTAAGAAATGGTACTTGATCTCTATGTGTTTTGTCTTTGCGTGCATCACAGGGTTCTTAGACATGTTGATAGTGCCAGTATTATCATAGTGAATAACAATAGCATAATCAACCTGAATGCCAAAGTCTTTAACCATCTGCTTGATCCAAACCATAGTTGAACAATTTAGTGTTGTTGCAACATATTCAGCTTTTATTGTTGACTGAGAAATACAGTTCTGCTTCTTGCTTATCCAAGAAACCAACCTGTCTCCAAGAAATACTGCTCCTCCTGAAGTGCTCTTCCTGTCATCAATACAACCTGCCCAATCTGCATCAGTATACACATGAAGTTGTACATTCTCTAATTTAGGATACCATAAACCATAGTCTATAGTCCCCTTTAGATATCTGAATATCCTCTTGATTTCCATTTGGTGATTCTGCTTGGCTTCAGCTGCAAATCTTCCAACAATGCCAACTGTATTAGATATGTCAGGTCTAGATTGAGTTAGATAAATGAGTTTACTAATCATAGATTTGTACAATGTCTTATCAACTGCTGTGGAATCATCATCTTTTGAAATCTTACTTCTTGTTATCATGGGAGTGCATAGTGGCTTACAGTCATCCATCTGGAAGGTATTCAGTATTTCTTTTACATATTTTGACTAATTAATGAATATACCTTTATCTGTTTTCTTTACATTCGGTCCCAAAAAGTATTTTATAGGACCAATCATACTCATTTCAAATTCATTCTGCATTTCTTTTGCAAATGTTGTACTGAGCTTGTCATTACCTCCAAAGATAATGTCATCAACAAATATGGAAACTAATTATAATCCATCAGGTGGCTCCCTTGTGAATAGGTTATAATCTGCTGCTCCTTTCTTGAATCCAATCTTGGTAAGATAACCATCAAGTCTCTCATACCAAGCTCTTGGGGCCTGTTTAAGACCATAGAGTGCTTTCTTCAATTTGCATACCATGTCTGGTTCATCTGAAAGATTAAATCCTTCAAGTTGTTCTATGTAGACTTCTTCATTCAAGTCACCATTCAGAAAAGCTGATTTTACATCCATTTGATAAACTTTTTAGTCTTTGAATGTTGCATATGCCAAAAAAAAATTTATGGCTTCCATTCTACTCATAGGGGCAAATGTATCAGTGTAGTCTATTCCTTCTCTCTGTGCATATCCTTTACATACCAATATTGCTTTGTTTCTAACTACTGTACCATCTTCATTCATCTTGTTTCTGAATACCCACTTTGTTCCAATCACATTTTTGTCACTGGGTCTAGGGACCGATTCCCATGTATCATTTTTAATTATCTGATCTAATTCCTCTTTCATTGCATTCTTCCAATCTGAATCATTACAAGCATCTTCAACACTTAAAGGTTCAATCTGTGAAAGTAAACATACCTCTTCAT
>MU224536.1:381214-427558 GCA_018584345.1 Thuja plicata
AAATACTTATCAAGAAACTGAAAAAAGAATTAAGGAATTGTTCTTCAAATGATTTGGGAGAAGTAGTCAAAAATTTGAATGAAGAAAATTCATCTCTGAAGGATCAGATTGAAGAATTAGATGAAAATCTATGTAACAATCAAGACACCTATAATGATCAAGTCAAAGTGAACAAGCAATTAGATGAAGAACTGAAACAAGCAAACATGGAAATCTTGGAGCTAGGAAACAACAAACATAAGATGGAATCTGAATTTATTGCAGCAAAGAATCATATTGACAAGTTACACACAAGAAAGGATCTGATAGAATCTCAGTTGTATGCTCAAAAGGTTAAAGGAGACACCAACGGTATAGGATACAATGAAGCACAAATTCAGATTGATGCCATGCAAGAAAGAATGAAAGCACCAAAGGACATCATAGACACTAAGGAGATTGGAAATCAAACTAAAGACAGTGTTGAACCACCTAAGGATGAATGCAAGCTAGTTGACCATACTTTTTATGCCTATAACAAGCATGGACATATTGCAAGGAATTGTAAAGAGGTAAGACCCTTCAATGGTTACTGTTATTCATGCAATAAATTTGGTCATAGAGCTATGAATTGTAAAACAAGTCAGAAGAACAAGACTCAGAATAATCAAAGAAATTAGAATCAGAAAAACCAAAGAAGTTATCCTCAGAAAAATGTTAGAAGTACTCAGAACATTACATGTTAGATATGTAATTACAATGGTCATTCAGCTACACAGTGCAGATTGGTAACTCACACCAATGAACCAAAGAATATCAGACCTCCTATCATTTGTCACTCATGTGGAAAAGCTAGACACATCTCAAAAATTTTCAGGTCAAGAGCACAGAGACAGGAAAGCCCTAAAGATTCATTATGGAATGAGGTAGGAGAAATCAAATTTGTGAAAGCTATAGAAGATGTGAGAAAGATTTGGGTAGAAGTAAAGAAGGATAAAAATGTTAATGGTGTAGTAGATGCATCTGTTGTAGATGCATCTCCTATTTCTGGTTAGATGACCCTCATGATCATAGGGGGAGCTTGATTAGCTCTGAACCCCTACATGGTTGGTATTCTCACCATCTGAGTATATGCCTTGGATTACCATTGTTTGGTGACATTATGGTGCTGTATGGAAGAGCACATGACCTAAATTGTTATTAGGAACAAGAACGGAAGTTATAGTTGCTTCTTGTGTCTATGCGGCAAGTATTAATGGCGGAAATCTACTTTGCAAATCACCAAGTCCTCACTTGCGATCAGAATAAATGATTGGAGATCATAGAAGCCCTAGTAGTTGTATTATTAATGCATTATAGTTGTTCTTATTAGCGAAGAAAGGAGATTGATAATCGTTATTTGTTAAGAAAATTAATTCAAGTTTTAAACGAATCCCAAGCATGAACACGTCGTTTCGAAAATTAGTTGAAAACTTACTTAGCAATTGAGTAAGCGGTTGGATAATAAAAGGAGCACTTGCAGTCAAGAAAAAAAGCATCATAATTACATTCTTTAGTAGAGATTGATATCAAGAAACTCTTTGAAACATCTTGGAAGCGATTTATCAGTATGCTTCAGTGCATAAATTTCATGAAGTGAAATTGGTCAAAATCTTGTTGAGTAGTGTTCTATGTGAGAGTATCAGTATAGCTGTTGGAGATATATTTTTTTTGGAGCTGACCTGATGTTATCCTTGGAAGTGCATACTTATTATTGATCATCCAAGTGTGAATACAAAAAAAGAGTGTTCACATAAGAGAAGAATTGATTGAAGATACAATTTGAAATATCATGTGAAGGAGCAGATAAAACTATTATGACAGGTCCATAGGATTCTGTGCCCATGGCCAAGGACATGGAGGATACATTCAGGGTTGATAATATTAAAGTATCAATGGCAGAAATGGATAATTATCTAGACAAGTTTGAAGAATCATTTGTGAAAATTCTTTATATCAGCAAGAAGATCTATTGATTTAAGATATCACATAAAAGCAAGCAGAAAAAGAGAAGACTGAAGTGATGGATAGTTCATCATCATTGTTGTCAAGTTTGACACCCATAACAGACTTAGACTAATGGGGAGTAAATAAGTAGGGGGGAGTATATAATCTGAAGGAGTCATGAAAAATAGATTAGATACTGCAGAAGAGAATTATATGAAGAAGAGACTCAGTGAATTGGTTAGCAACTTTACACTTGATCTTAGTTCACTCAAGGTTGGTCAAGCATCCTTGAAAGAGTTTGTAGCAAAAGGCAGAGAAGATAATATCAAAGGGGGAGTAAAGTAATGTATAGAATATGGAGTATGTAATATGATCAAGGTCCTAGCACAAACATGGAGAAAATGGAGAAGCTACAATATGCATTATGCACCCATCCACAAATTGTCAATTCACTGATTGAATTTTGGGAGAAAGAGATCCAGAAGTTGCATATTGCATATCTAGATGTGTATGCTAAGTAAGTACATAGAAGTTTTTCTAAGAACATTTGTCATTAATGTCAAAGGGGGAGTAGAGTATGAAGAATATGGAGTCTGGTATATGATAAGAGGGAGATATAAGATAGAGAGTTTTTATATAAGAGTACAGATAGTAACTTCACCATATTCCTTTGTTGCCATTAATGACAAAGGGGGAGATTTTTGGAAAGTTGACTATACTATTTTATATGACTCTATTTATTTTTTTCATTATGGAAACAAAGTCATATGAATTTTTGGAGTCAGCACACATTATCAGAAGATCAGAAATTGGCTAAGTACAGAAGACTAGATAGTTAGCAGAGTACCAGAAGAACAGAGCATTAGTGCATGTGCATACGACCAAGTTAGGGTATGTGACTTTGAAGATAAGCTTATGAGTATGTGTAAATGATAATTCTAAGAGAGAATGATCAGATTTGCAAGTATGAAGAAGATATAGCCATTTGAAGAGGTACAACCAGTGAATGCCAGAACAGGACAGAGATCATGGAAAGACCCGATAGAGATTATTTTGGTACAGAAGTTGCACATATCCTCAAGACTTGCATCTTTGGATTAGCGATTTTTAGTGATCTAATCATGTGTGGTTAAAGGTGCATGACTTGATTCATCCAGAGAAAGAAGTTAGAGCTAATTTGGTGGAGCAGACTATGTGAAGAGACGCGTCTATTCGTTTTGAGTAAAGCAGTTATAATTAATGTTGCACCAACTTAATGAAGGGTTGTGTTCTTAGTTAAGTGATAAAGATATATGGTAAAAGGTTTCCTAATTCTGACATGTTTGTGTCTTTTGAGGAAGTAATTATAGTAGGTCATTTGTGATCGGAAAAGTTGCAAAAGCCAGAGATAAGAAAAGCAGAGCAGAGTGTTAAAGCAACAAAGCTATATTTGTCATATGTTGATGATATAGATATTGAAGTAGAATCTTTCAGAGTGTAATTAATATTTTTATAGTACTTTATAAGAGGTTAAAGTATTAGCACACAAAAGGAACTGATCAGACAAGCAGTGTCACAACAACAGTTCATCCTGCAGTTACAGTGTGTATCAAAGATCTAGAAGGTTGTAGCCTTTACCATTTGAGCACTGGGCTCTTGGACAGTGAGTCCTTGGATAGTGAGTCCACCAACCCTAAAAGGGTTATTGTAAAAGACTCCTAACAGGGTTTGACCCTTAACAAGGTCACTGTACTTCACATATTGTAAAGACAACTCCTAACAGGGTTAAGGATCTTCTAATAAAGGATCATAAGAAACTAGTACAAAATATTTGTGGGTACTAATTCCCACTGGGGTTTTCACCTGCATTGGGTTTCCCTATAATCATATTTGGTGTTATGATTTGTGTATGTTTATCTTACTTGCATTGATATTCAGTTCAGTACTTAAGCATTAAAGTTAAGATTCAAGATAAGAAGAAAAAGTATTAATAGATAGATCACTGATTCACCCCCCCTCTCAGTGATCCTAATACTAACACCCCACCTATGCACAACCCCACTCCTCTCTACTACTCTCCAGCCCACCACCAATCTCCTCTCCACCCTCCACCTTTCGCTTGGATGCCCCCTCATCTTTGTCGCTGCTCATCTCTGTCGCTATCGGCCACCAGCCACTTCCACCACTGCCGCTTCCTCTCTATGCGAAGCCCACCTAAAACCCTCTAATCCGCCACCATTCACCCACCGCAACCAAACAACCCTCCAAATGGGCAAACCAGAAAAAGACACGTGGAAGCCACTCATTGGATATTTGCACATAGGGATTCTCGGTGCCTAAAATTTGACGCCCTTCCAGCTGTCCCAAACAGGGGTTTTTATTTTTCTACGATACTCTCAGGACTGTCAAATTTAGGCACATAGATTACTGACATTTGCAGGATTTTAAAAAATTCTAGCCTTCACCATATGCATTTTTGGATTTGCAGCTCATTTTCATATCATCATATCTTGTTTGTTTTAACTCCTTTTTTTGAACAATTGTTTTTAATATTTTGGGTAGATTTTCCCAAGGATCACTGTGTTGGAGTTTTATTTTGATTTTTATTGCTGGATTTATGAGAAATCACTATTTTTACTTACTGTACCTGCCTAATCCTTCATTTTGTAGCTTCCAGAGCCTCGTACGGGCTCATACGGTAACGTTTTTGAGTGACTTTTTTTTTGAAAGTGCATAATTTCTTGTCTAGTTTTTGAATATACAATCAGTTTTCTGATTTTTTGGATTTTCTAATGCTGACAAGTTTTGGGCTTGGTTTTTCTCCTAATTATCTTATTGATTGTAGCCTAACAGTGGTTTACAGGATGCTAAAAAAGAAGAATAAAACACAGACTACTAACGAATCATCTTGCAGGTTGCCTTGATCAATAGAATGATAAACATTATGCTTGCATTTTGTTTTTGTTTTATTAAAATAGGAATGCACATGCAAGACTTTTTAAAATGAACTTCTATCTGGTGTTTTAGGGATGGAAATAATGTCAGGAAACTATGCTCTTTCCCTTTTTGGATGATTAGAAATATAGAAACATTTATTATCTTTTGCCATTTGAGATTTGCAACTTTAGAGGGCCTGTCCAAGTGGGAAAAAGTACTCACCCTTAGAGAATGAGCCAAGTGAGAACAAGCTAATGCCAAGCTTATTTGAATCACTATAATTAAAATGCTTGTCAAGGCCAAAACCTCAGAAGATAAGTGGCATTTGAGCTTATACTCAGCTCTCACCTAACACAAAGCAGGGCCTCTGGGTCTCAATCATGTATTATGAACTATTTGTGCTAAGGTGCTCTGTGGGGTTAGAATCCTGAACCGTGCTTGCATGGACACAGAGGATATTCTTAATGAAGACCCTTACTAAAACCTTTTTTAGTTAGTGTCCAAAATCCTTTTCGACTTTTTGATACAGGCATTGTGAGACGCGCATACCTAAGAAACCTCTCATGTACCCCTCTTGTTGAGACAGTAAATTTATCAGGATCCTCAGATCTTGAGAAATTCAAAGCTTGGTAGGCTCAAGAAGTGTGTGTCATGGAGGGGAGCCAGTGCTGCCAAGCTTCTAACTATCTGACTTGAATGGGTATTTTATTGTAAGAGGATTCAAACAAGTATTTTCCATTTCTTGCCACCTAAGAATAAGGTTTTCTTGATGTTCTTGAATATATAAGGGCTTCTTGATGTGTCTAGTGTGAGTGTTCACTGAAACAACAACAAAAACATCATCAACAACAACGATGATCAAATAATCTGGAAAGTTGTACACTTTGGATATTTCTCTATCTTGTCTTGTCTGAAACTTCAACAATCTTGTCAAAACTTTGTCAAATTTGTTTCAAAAACTTGTCAAAACTTTGTCTTTCATCAGTCTATCCTACTACATTCAGTATGTTCTAAAATTTGCATTGTCATAACGCTTCTTCTAGTTCACATGCAACTATAAAATATTATTAGTTCAACCTATCACTATCTTGAGATCTGATGTCGTTACACTTGTCCAATTGACCGAGTCCTTTTTCCTAATCTTATTAGTTATTGTTTGCGTTGTCCTTGTTCTGAGTTGCGAGAGCAGGTTCGTTAACCTTGACTCAAGATCAAAGTTTTTTTCTATCTCCTTCTCAATTGGACATTTATCTCTTGGTCTCTTTGGTCTTGGACTTGGATAACACTTTAGGTATCATCACAATATCAGTCAAGAGAATCAACTTATCTTATGCCAGTACGAACTAGAAGTCATTTTAGAGAATTTCACGAAGAAGACAAACATGGATTCCAATTTGAAGATAAATCCTTGTTTGGAGAGAATCCTCTCTTTGAGGGAGATCCTTAAATTCCTCCTAGATCATAATCCCTGGAGGAAAAGTTACCAAGTCCTAAGATGTTAGAGGAAAGATAAGGTAGAGGTAGGTCTCGATGGATAGACCTCTCCAATGGTACCGACGATCGCAATAGTCAACATTCATTGATTCCATCAGACCCCAGTGAGGAAGAGATTGACAAATGTCTCCAGGATAAGAGGTTCCTAAAACTCATGAAAACAATCCCAATTCAGGATAAGGAACAATATTTCCTTGACCTAGCAGACCAAGGCACTCAACTTCCACCTCACTTCAAAGATGAAGATATCATTTCTAGAGAAGAAGAGACACCGATGACACTCATAACTAAACAAATGCAAACTATGAAAATGGAATTACAAAAACTCCAAAAGGATAAGGAAACACTGAACACAAGGTTTTCTTTAAACATAATCTATCCTTTTCCTTTTGATAAAGATTTGTACTTACCTCCATTCCCACGCGGGGTTGAAATTCCACGATTTGATAAGTACAACAGTCACTCTAATCCACAAGATCACATCTGATAATTCTGTGCTCTTTGTACATAATTTATACATGATGAGACATATCTTTATATGCATCTCTTTGCTCAAAGTTTGAGTGGTCAAGCTATGGAGTGGTTCTCAAAGTTACCCACTAGTATAAAAACTTTTGATGAGTTGATGAATTTGTTCCTATAATAGTACTCTTACAATATCCAACATCTTGTGATGATGATTGATTTATGCAACACAAAGAAAACCACAGGAGAACCCTTTCTGACCTTTCTTTAGTGATGGAGAAAGATTTTTTCTAGATATCCATGAATCATTCCTGAGTCTGAAAAGATGGATATTTTCACTAGTGTTCTAATTCTAGGACTAAACTACCCCCTTCAGATGCAATGTCCACCCTCTTTCAAGAAAATGGTGGAAAACGCGATGAAAATAGAAGATGTGCTTGTTAAAAAGGGTGATATTACCCTCTACAAAGAAAACAAGTTTGGTTCCAACTCCAAAGACAAAACTAAATATTGGAACAAAAACAAGCATGTGGTAAATGATGGAGTAGTTGATTACTCTGCTCCCTAATCAAAACCAGTAGTCTTCAATCTGACAAGTGGCTCCAAGGCCCTAAAAATTGCTAAAAATACCACTAAATCCTCATCTTCTAAAGAGACTAGTGGTATGATGAAAGACAAACCATGGATTAAATGTAAATGAGACTTTGACTCTTTAGGTGAGTCCTATGAATCTGCACTTAAAACTCTACTGGCAAACAAACTGATCACGTTTCCAGATAACTCCAAACCATATGATCCAGAAATCAAACCTAAATAGTGGAGAGACAATGATTTCTATCAATTCCATAGAAAAAAAGGATACTAGACAGAAAATTGCATGAGGCTCAAATATGAGATCGAAGATCTCATTGATAACGAAATAATTGCGATTGATAATCACAACAAGAATTTCGATCATAAGGCATCCAAATATCCTTTCCCGAAACATCTAAAAGGAGAAACTTCTAAGAAAGGAACTCAAATCAATCACACTTATTTTTATGATGACTACAATCTCATAAACATGCTTGAGACGTCTCATTCTGAATATTGCAATGTCATCATCGTCAAGCATAAAGAGAAACAGTCTTGATCAACCAAGGCAGTGACCCAAGCACAAGCAAAGGTCACCCTGGGGTGTTCTAGATCTTCCAACCCTTCATCATCTTCCAATAAACCATCAGTACCCAAATTTTGGGTAGATCTTAGAAAACAAACCACTGTGGGTACCCTAAAGTCTCACAGTCCAAACAACTGACATTGTCCAATACTGTGGACTATAGCGTCGCCGAGAAATTGCAAAGAATCTTTTCCCAAATTTCCATCTTCCAATTTCTCAAACTCTCTCCATCTCACCAAGAGGTCCTGGATAAAGCACTATCAACTACCAATGTCCCTTAGGAATTGGATCTGGATCAGTTTCAATCCATGGTGGGTCACTTGACCTTGCCACATTACCTATCATTCTCAGAAGAAGATGACAATTATTTAAGTCATCCACACAATCTCCCATTGTGTGTCGAAGTCATGATCCATAAACACAGCGTTAGACAGGTCTTGATAGATGGAGGCGCAGGGTTGAATATCTACACATATAGGTTAATCGAGAAACTAGGCTTTTCAGAGAATGTCATTGATCCTAAAAAGAAAATCAATATCAAGGTGTATGATGAACAAGAAAGATCTTCTAAAGGTCTCATAACTTTACCAATCTGAATAGGTCCTGTTGAGAGGGATGTTACCTTCCAAGTTCTGGATCTTCCGCTAGCCTAAAACATTCTATTGGGAAGACCCTGGATCCATGAGATGCAGGTAGTGCCATCAACATTCCATCAGTGCATCAAATTCCCATTCAATAGTGTAGAAGTCACTATTCTTAAAGACACTATTTATGCCTGTAACGCATTAAGACAAGCAACAAATACCCTAGTCCCGCACAACAGTGAGGTATCCAACTCTGAATCAGCTACAAATTTGTTGAAATAAATGGAAAAGAAAATCATGATAATGGACACGGGTATGGATGGATACATAGTGGAACCCGTACTGTCACTCACATCTCATCCTAGATCACCTAGGTCTTATGGAAAACTGTCAAAAGAGATGAAACCAATAGCACCCCAAGAAATATATGATAATAACTTTGTTAAAGCCAACACATTATTAGAAGATGAACAAGAGGAAAGAGCTGCTTTGGATTGGTTATATAAGGAACCTGAAGATAATGAAGTTGAACAATGTGTAATACCCCCTGAAAAATTTGGTGTGGGGTATAAGGTGGCTTGTAAAATGGGTTATTTGGGTAAAGGACCCATTGGACCTAATCAAAATGGACTTAAAGAACCAATCTTTGTTGAATACAGATGACCTAGAGACACAACTAGTCTAGGGTTCTTATCCAAGAAAGAATAAAGAGAAAAGAAGCTCCTAGATAAAGGAAAGGGACGTCAAGTTCATGAAGAGTAAAACACAACAGTAGAAAGCACTGACATACCCATTGGCAATTGGGATGATTCAGATGATTTTGATGTAGAGGATGTGTATCCTTTCGCCATTCCTCCCAATATTTTGGCTCTTCTCTTTGAGGAAGATACACCCCAGTTCAACACTACTAAAGAGTGTATTCTAGAGGAATCACTAATAAATTCTGATCAGTCAGAGACTACTACCTCTAAACAAGACCAAGATACAGAAGAAAGGAGTCTAACCATAGTAGAGTTTTTAGGTAGAACTCATCCAAACCGGGGGAAAAGAGTAGATTTAACTCATGTCCTTGATATGAAACCTAATGATTAAATGGACTCCCATGAATACAAGTTTGACAGTCTTTTAGAAGGCACTTTAGACAAAGAGGTAGATATAGTTCAGCGATATGTACCCATGCTCGAAGTAGGTGAAGGATTAGTGGTTAAGTCGGATGAATTAGGACCTCCTATTTTTGACATGGGCTTCGATGATGCCATTAGGGATCTTTCTAATTTGAACATGTCTATACAAGGTTTAGGTCTAAGACTCTACTTAATAGTCATCGTCTATGATGAACATACCATGAATGCCCTCGAACCCATTGAACCTTTGCCGCTAATGCATCCTGAACTCATTGATTGGTCCTTACAGGAACAACCTGCTGAAATGCCTACATTCCCCAATGACTATACTTTAGCCTAATTTCTTAACACCATTGAACCTATCACTTCTTCCACCAATGAACCTAGTGTGAGCATGACTAAAGCAAACATCAAGTATCTCAGTTATAAAATAAAAATAAGAAAAAGAAAAGGGTCTGAAGGAGAAAACCACATTATCGCGGTTTTAGAACCCAAAACAGTAAAAAAAAAAGACGCATCCAAAGGTGAAAACCTCTCTGAGGCACCTGAGGATGGGATGATTGATGTCTTGCATAGTCATTTATAGGAACAAACATCAGTGCTTATAGAACTAGTTTAACCAATGAATATTTGTATAAAGGAACATCCACACATAATTCATGTGGCTAAATCTTTGTCTACAGAAGAGCTCAAGGAATTCACAGACTTCTTTAAAGAGAAGAAGATAAACTTTGCATGGACATACTCAGATATTCCTGGTTTGGATCTAGATCTTATCATGCACCATCTCTCAATAGCTCCTGAAGTAAAACCAGTAAAACAAAAACTCAAAAAAATGCACCCTCATGTTGCATTACTTATCAAGGCTGAACTAGAGAAAATACTCAAAGTTGGATTCATCCGAGCTATTGATTATGCAGAATGAATTTCCAACATCATACCAGTATCAAAGCCAAACAAATCCATCAGAGTCTATACTGAATTTAGGGATCTCAACAAAGCATGTCCAAAGGATGACTTTCCTTTGCCAAACATTGACATGATTGTAGACATGAGTGCTGGGTATGAAATGTATTCTCTCATGGATGGTTTCTTAGGGTATAACCAAATCAAGATTGCTCTAGAGGATCAAGAAAAGACTGCCTTCACATACACCTTGGGAACATTCTACTAGAATGTCATGCCTTTTAGTTTAAAAAATGTAGGAGCTACCTATCAGAGGGAAATAATAAAAATCTTCCATGATATGATGCACAAAACCATGGAAGACTACATGGATGATACACTTGCTAAATCAAGGAAATGATCTGTGCACCTACAAGATTTAGGCCCAATCATGGATAGAATGGAAAATTTTAAATTACAGTTGAATCCTAAGAAATGTGCATTCAGTGTTACCTCTGGAAAGCTATTGGGTTACATTATCTCAGCTAAAGGCATAAAAGTTGATCCTGAAAAAGGTACAAGCGATATTGGAAATGCCACCTCCTAAGAACATAATTCAAATGAGAACACTCCAAGGGAGAATCTAGTCTATCAGAAGGTTCATCTCACAGTTGGCTGATAGAGCACAACCATTTACCAAGACTCTGCGCAAGGGCATTACTTATCAATGGAGTGAAGAATGTGAAAAAAGTTTCAATCAAATCAAAATGTACCTGGAAAACCCACCAGTACTCATGCCACCTCAACAAGGAAAACCATTGATTATGTACATTTCAGCTATCTCAATGTCATTGGGGGCACTGCTAGCATAGGAAGATGAAAAAAAGAAAGAATGCGCTATCTACTATATCAGTAGAACATTGATATCCTATGAGATGAATTACTCTATGATCAAGAAAGTGTGCCTGGCAGTAGTCTTTGCATCTCAAAAACTATGTCACTATATGTTGGATCACTTAGTCAAATTGGTGGCTAAAATTGACCCTTTGAAGTATCTCCTAAGTAAAGCTACCCTCACTGGCAGATTGGCTAAATGGGTTATGCTTCTAGTGAATTTGACATAGACTATATTGAGTGTAAACCAATCAAAGGGAAAGAAATTGTAGATCAATTGGTTGATGCTCCATTACAGGATAATGAACCAATCAATGTTGAGTTCCCAGATGGATCTATTTTGCACATCACTCACCGATCCTGGAAAATGTTCTTCGATGGCTCCTTCATGCAACAAGGTTCAGGTGCAGGGATTTTATTTCTGGCTCCTCAAAACTATTCCATTCCAAAGGCATACAAGCTCATGTTTCCTTGTACAAACAACATAGCATAATATGAAGCACTGGTAAATGGAATCAAACTAGCTCTTGAATGGAATGTTTCTAAGTTACATGTCCATGGTGACTCTCAACTTGTAATCAACTGAATCAATGATGTATCCAAGACTAAGGATGAAAAACTCATGCCTTATAAATGAATGGTTGATGACTTTAAGAAATATTTCACTTTAATCACATTTCAACAAGTCCCAAGGATACATGACAGAGCAGTTGATTCCATGGCTATACTATCTTCATCACAGCAACAAGAAGATGATTTCCGCTATGAGTTCATAGTGGAATAAATCCATTTCCTTTCCTACAACTCCCCTAAATCCCAAATGGTCTTTTAAGTCATTGAACAAGAATCCTCCCGTTATCACCATGTTTACTCTTACCTGCGCCATGAGGTCATTCCTGATGGACTAACCAGAAATGAAAAACAACACCTCATCCATAATGCCTCACAGTATATTCTTGTGGCCAATGATTTGTATAGGTGAGGATTAGATGGTACTTTTCTTAGGTGTCTAGAAAAAGAAGAGTCCAAACATGCGTTGTCTTAAGTCCATGAAATAATTTGTGGTTCTCAATCTAACGGTCTGAATCTGGCCCAAAAAATACTTAGAGTAGGGTATTACTGGCAAGATATAGAGAAAGAAGCTATCAGGTACGCAAAAAATTGTAAGAAATGTCAGCTGCATGGCAATCTTATACATGCTCCAACAAGGGAGCTCATTCCTTTTGTAATACACTAGCCCTTTCAACAATGGCCATTTGATCTAATCAGGAAGATTCACCCCTCATCTTCTAATGGACATAAGTTGATTATTTTAGCTACTGAGTATCTCACCAAGTGGGTTGAAGCAGTCACACTCATTAAATCGATTGGATAGAAAGTCTCACTGTTCATTCTGAACTACATCATTTGTCACTATGGCATACCTTCCTCCATCATCACTGACAATGAAGGACAATTTAAGAACAACACTATGGATGAGTTGTGTGAAAAATTCAAAATCACACAACACTTTTCTTCTATATATTACCCACAAGGTAATTGACAGGCTGAGGCCTCAAAATAAAAATTTGCTAAAAATCTTGCATCATACAGTTAACAAGTCTAGAAGGGATTGGCACTTTCAGATCAATCCTGCATTATGGTCTTACAAAATGAGCATTCGAACACCTACAGGGGCAACCCCATTTGCATTGGTATATGGGGCAGAAGCAGTCTTACCGCTAGAGGTAGAAATCCCATATCTTAGGGTTTCTTTGCGCAAACTTGTACCATATGAAGAGTATAGAGTTTTGAGACTCCAAGAACTAGAGCTACTGGATGAACATTGGAAAGTGGCCTTTGATCACCTCAGAGATTATCAGAAAAGAATGTCAAGAGGATACAACAAGAAAGTCAGACCTAGAGAACTTCAGGAGGGCAACCTTGTGTTGAGATAAAATCCCTGCAATCAGTCACATAGAGAACATAAGGGGAAGTTGGAACCCAACTAGCTAGGTCCTTATATCATTACTGCATCATTCAGCTTTGGAGCCTATCAAATCTCCACACCTAAAGGAGAACCGCTTCGAGAGCCCATCAACACTCTCCATCTGAAGAAGTTCTACACCTAAGGCGTTCTCAGTGATCAAAACCATGTACATAATAATGTCTTGAAAAAAATATAAAAATTGGAAAATGTCCTAAAAAAATGATCATCTTGCTGAAAACCTAGAAATAGGTGCCTTGATGCATCAATAAAAAAAATAAAAAAAAGAGAAAAATAAAAAAAATTGAAAAAATTGAAAAATACAAAAAAATTTGAAAAAGAAGAAAAAGTGCCTTGGTGAAAACCTGGTAAACATGCGCCATGGTAGCAAAAACATAATCTCTGCTAAGTAGGTGAAAACCTGGTAAATAGACACCTCTTGTACTTAGCACTCCATCTATCAATGCTAAATCTTGGCATCAATCCTTTGCTTCAATTTGTACATAGCTTTCAATCACTCTCGTGACACTCTAATTCTTTTGAGAACCCTCTTGGCTTGAAACTGATCCAGAGTCATAACCTAGGTGCAATCAAATTGGATTTGTCCTTGTAGTATGAGTCAAGTTAGTTATCACCATTTTCTACTAGGGGCATGGGTCCCAAATTTGATCGCATCTTTGGCTTACACCAGAGTCAGTAATATTGTCATTTCTAAAAGACAACTCGCTATTGACACAAACAAGTGTTTCTCAACACCACAATCAAGAGTGTTTCTTAACACTACCTTTGGATGCATCTATGTTTATTAATACACATTGGATATCACCAACGTAAACAATAGATCGATAGCAATCAAGCACAAAGCACTCACAAGCACAATGGTGTTTCTCAACACCTCATACATATACACATCCAAAAAGATTGAAACTGGCTGAAGTATACTGAAATTCTATTCGTATGTTGTCTATTCTCATTGATTTTTCTAATCTTTTCTTTGACTACTAGTTGTTGGTGTGGTCTCAATGATCTAGAAATGTCAAATAAACTGGGTGTGTGTAGTAAGAGCTCTTGCATTAAGGTAGAAAAGCCTCACATCCCTTAATCCTATTTATTTGTACGCCAAGGTGAGGTCAGAACTATCTCCTTGACTGTTATTGCTCTTTTTGTTAGTGCAAGATCACACTCATGGTTATCTTGGCTTTGAATACCTTGATAGTGGTGTACTCTTGCAACATCAACTAGAAACAACATTCAGGTCATCTTGGTTGTTGTGCCTCGATGCTTACGTTGGTTTCCCATATCTTATCTGATGAAAGTCATATTCATATTCTTATGGTCGTAGTGGAACCAGTAAGGATTGTATTGACTCCGATGTTCCAAAAAAGATTGATGATGAAAATTTTCAATGCTAAAGCTTCAGTGACTAAACCTTAGGTTGCATTCATGTTAGTCTTGCATCTACATCTACATTTGCATAGTGTTGAAATCGGCATAATATCGATATCTATCTCCAATGTGAAGGATCTGAGATTCTAATCGATCAATATTCTCATCGTCAAGTGGTCATTTGTATGTGATCATGACACCCCTTGCTAAATAAACTATCCTGATTCTATTTTCAGGATCAAAATCAAAATATGAATTTGACCACTTGCACAACCAATGGAAATATCTCATGTTTTTCTTCTAATCAATCCTTGTATCTTAATTTTGGTCAATCTTGGCCAAACATTACCTCTCATCAAGTATATGTTTTGTCCAAACCACATGTGACCTATTTCTAATCACATCAGTTTCTTCCTAAACTATCTAATCAATCAAATTGCTTCTCATCACTGGAACACCTAGCCATATTTCAATTTCGCTCCCGAGGGGGCAGGATCAGGACATCAACATTCTAGTGATTACATCCTCAATCAAAATCCCATCACTTGGGGCATCTCAGCTTCATCGCATCAAATCAAGTTGTGATCATCTTAAATCAAAGGAAACCTAATCAATGGTCTTATACAGTGGTGAATACACTCGAAACCAGATAAGGTCAGTCTTATACGGGCTATTCATTATTGAAACCAGATACATTTATCAAATTTTCTTCATTGCTTCAAGTCAAGTCAATTTTCTTGCTAATCAAAATATCTTAACGGTAATCAATTTCATCACTTCAAATCAAACTGGTTATTAGTTCAAACCAATAAAAAAGGTTTAAGAGTTCTTAACAGATGTTTAGTTTCATCGCTTCAAATCAAACTGAACATTCTATTTTATATCTTTTAATCAATCTTCTTCCAATCAAGCTTGAAGTCGGTCTTCTGCTTCAAAAGAATGGTTTCATCGCTTCAAATCAAACTATTCTGGGTCTTCTCGCTAACAAGTCTTTGAATCAATGTGATGATCTTTCATCAATTCAAAGAGGGGCAAATGTAATCACCTAAAACTGGTCATCTAAACCCTAGACCCCCAATCTCAACATTTAATCAAGAAACCCTAATCTTGATTATTCTAAGTCCTAAATCAAATAGGAAATTCATCAAATTCAAACTGATCTGACCTAAACCCTAGGTCCTAATCAATCATCGTACTTGATTAATTAATTAATTAATTGATATTATGATATATTAATTAAATCAAAAAGGAATTAAATTAATTATAAAAACATAAATGTGCATTCAAAATCAATTAATTTATTAAAAATGCATATGACATCATCAAATCCAGTTAACTGATTTATCATTTTGGAAACAATCGAGTTCCACTCAGTTAACTGATTCTCCACTGTTTATCATTTTGGAAACATTTTAGTTAACTGAAAACTAAATATGGAAGTTTCCAAAATAACTGATCAGTCAGTTTGGTCAAGTGACTCTCTCGACCAATCACATCACTTGCACATGGATTGTGCTTCTTCAATCGAATCTGAGACAGTCTTTTTGTTCGATCTCAACTGTCGATTTGAGAGAGATTTCTATAAAAGAGAAACTCTTTTCCTTCACAAAGATCCTAGATTTTTATTATCGTTATTATGTTGTATTTTTCATTCTAGATTTCTTGCATCTTAGATTGAATTTCAATTAGCTTATTTCACTTTTTTTTAAGCATGCAAATCAAGCTAACTTAGAGCACACTTTGTTTTGTGCTTAAAACTGAATCTCTCATATCTTCAATTTGGTGTTTTTAAAATGAATCCATTACACATTCAATAGGTGCTCTAAAACTGAATTTTAAGTAGATTGGATTAACCAAAAATCTGCATTTTGCATAATCATCTTAGATAATTTAGCATAGCTTTTAAATCCTTCATTTAGGTCTTCGGTGTAGTCACTGAGCTTGCAATGACCTGAGAGAAAACTCATACTCCTACCTTCTAGAAGGCAACGGGTCGACTCATTCAGACATACAGAATGAATGAATCCATATTCATTTATGTATGCAACTAAAGAACAAGGACCGTGTTGAAGTGTGTTGCTAAGTAAGAAGGCCACTTTTAGCATGCACACTAGTTACCTCACAAGTTAGATCTAAGTACACCACTAGGAGTACAAGACTTAAACAATACAAGAATGAGGTATGGGATACAATTGAGTGGTTTAATGAATTTTCAATAGATTGGGTAGACAAATCCTATAAAATCATGGTATATTTTTTAGAAAATGTGGCCTTAAAACAAAATAATCACATTAAATGGAATATCAAAAATTCAAGTCAAATCCAGACCCTCTATTCCAGATAACATTTGCAATTGGTAGGTTTTTGAGGATGATCATGACTTGTTGAATTTATTGCATTGTGAAGATAAATATTAATCTCAGGAAATTGATTTCAATGCCTATGTAAAAGAGGTTGATGGAAAAGAGACAGTGTTTGGAAAATAAGTAGTGCAATTGAAAATAAACAAAATCCCTAAGGGCCCATTTGTTTTGCGGAATTGACCAGGAATCAACATTTTTGAATTCCCAAAATGTTCAATTCCCTATTTGGTTCCAAAATTAAAAATTGGAATAGGGTTATGCGAATTCTAATTTTGGGTCATTTTGAGCATTCCACAATTCCCCCTTCAGACTTTGAATTGGAATTGGAATTGAGAGTATTATTTTGGGAAGGAAAATGCATTCTCATTTTCGTGTCAATAATGTATATTATATAACTATAAAGATGTATATATATACACATGTGTATATATATAGTATATATATATGTGTGTGTATATACACTCATATGTATATATATACATGTATATATACACATATGTATATACACACATGTGTATATATGTGTGTATATGTGTGTATGTGTATATGTGTGTATATGTGTATATATATACACAAATGTGTGTATTTGTGTATACACACACACATGAGTATATGTGTATACATGTGTATATACATACATGTATGTGTATATATATATGTGTGGGTGTATGTGTGCATATATACACACATGTATATGTGTGTGTGTGTGTGTTTGTGTATACACATGTCTGTATATACATGTATGTGTATATACATACATGTGTATATATACATATGTGTGTATATATACACATGTGTGTGTATATGTGTATATATACATGTGTTTTTATACACACATGTATGTGTATATATGTGTGTATATACACACATGTGTATGTGTATATGTATATGTCTATGTATATATACACACATGTGTGTATATATACACATATGTGTGTATATATACACACATGTGTGTATACATATGTGTGTGTATATACATGTATCTATATATACACACATGTGTGTATATATGTGTATATATATCCACACATGTGTGTGTATACACACGTATGTGTGTGTATACACACGTATGTGTGTGTATATGTGTATGTGTGCAAAAATAAAATTCCAATTCCAATTCTAGTTTTGTGGAACCAAACGCAAAATCTGCATCTTCTCAGTCATCTTCCAGGTGAACCAAACAGGACAAGCCCATATTCTAGAATTCATTTTGAGAATAGCAAAATTCCAGAATTGGCAATTCCAGCATGCACAAATTCCGTGAAACAAATGGGCCCTAAGGGGATAGTGGTGTTAGAAAGATTTTTTAACTAAGATGACAAAATTAACATAAAGGAAGCACTAATCAAAGAGGAGGATGTTGAAAAGATAAAATTGGGAATAGAGAATGCTCCTAAGGATATATACATTGGAAAGAAACTCACTCCAAAGGTAATAGACAATTTGATAGCACTACTAAGAAAATAAAGACATGTTTTTGCTTGGTCATATGATGATATTAAAACATATAGGGAGGAAATATTTCAACATAAAATCACTTTGAACCCAAATTCCAAGCCTTTCAAACAGAGGCAACAAACTATAAATCCCACTTTGGCTCCCAAGATGCAAGAGAAACTCATGAAGTTAAGGGATGGTTGAATAATTAAGCCTATCAAGAATTCAACTTGGGTGTCCAATTTGGTACCAATGAGGAAGAAAAATGGAGAGATCTGGTTATGTGTTGATTTGAGGAATTTAAAAATCTCATCTTTAAAAGATAATTATGCATTGTCGAATATGGAGGCTCTATTAAAGAAAGTGATTGGATGTGAATTACTATTAATGATGGTTGGCTTCTCGGGTTATAATTAGGTAAAGGCGAAAGATTTTGAACAATACAAGACAACATTTACTACACCTTGGGGAACTTATGTATATGTGAGAATTCCTTTTGGTCTAACTAATGATGGGGATACTTTTCAAAGGGATATGAATGTGGCCTTTGCAAAGCTGATTGATGTAATAATGGTGGTATATCAAGATGACCTTACTCCATACTCTAAGAAGGTTGAGGACCATTGCAATCATTTTGAGAATTTTTTTGAAGGCCTTGGAGTTTCGTATATCACTCAACTCAAAGAAATGTCATTTGGGTGTTACAAAAGGAAAATTTTTGGGCCATATAGTATCAAAAAGGAGTGAGGATAGACCCTGAAAGGGTTTCTACCATTGATAAAATTCCCATCCCAAGGATAGTGAAATAAATTCGGTCATTCTTTGGGAAAATAAATTTTGTAAGGAGGTTTATTTACACTTTTGCTAAGATCATAAAGCCCATTTCTAAAATTATGAAGAAAGGTGAGAATTTGGATTTGACTAATGAGGCTCTTGATGCCTTTTTGGCTATTAAGAGGGCAATCAAAGAAGCTTTGGTGTTAAAGTATCCTGGTTTTTCAAAACCATTTCATATCTTTTCATTTTCCTCTTATTTTATAATTACTGCAATCATGCTACAAAAGAATGAAGAGGACCATTGGAAACCAATTGCATTCTTTAGCAAATCTTTGCAATATGATGAACTAAAGTATGAAATAAATGAAAATAAGGCATATGCATTGGTTAAGATAGTTATGTCTTTCATACCATAGTTAGTTGGGGGTTGAAGTGAAAGCTTATGTTCCTAATGCCACAATGAAAGACATATTTAGAAGGATAGAAGTGATTGGAAGGAGATGTAGGTGTATAAATAAGATTCAAGAATTTAACATAGAAATCCAAATTACTAAACTTGTGAGAGGGAAAGGAATAGGAAAACTAATGGTAAAATCTAACTTAGAAGCTGCCCAAGTTAATAGTGTTGAGCTAGAAGATGTTGTTATCAACATAGAGAAAATTCCTTGGTAATCAAATATAGCATAATAATTGAAACATATGAAATGCCCTGATTGTCTAGATGAAAATTAAGAAAAGATAACTGAAATTACAAATAACCAAGTATGTGCTAATAAAAGGGGATTTCTACTGGAAGAATTTGGATAGTGTTTTGCTTTCTTTTAGACAAATATCAGTCTGAGAAGGTGCTAAAGGAAATGCATGATGGTGTATGCGGTGGAAAATTCTCAGCTAAAACCACTTCTCACAAAGTCCTCAAACTGGGATACAATTGGCCAAGGTTTTTTAGAGATGCATTTACATATGTTATTAAGTGTGAAGCTTGTCAAATATTTTTTTAGGGAAGTTGAAGTACCAAGGAGCCTTTCATTTAAGACCACTTCAAGTAGAAGAACCTTTTCAGAAATGGGGTATTAACTTCATAGGAGAAATTATAGACAAATCAAGTGGAGGCCATCAATGGATATTAGTTCTCATTTATTATTTCACAAAGTGGGTTGAGGCTATCCCTACTAGGAAAGAAACTAGTAAAGTGGTGATCAAGTTTTTGATGGAAAATATACTAACCAGGTTTGGTGCTCCCTCTAGAATTATAACTGATAATATCATGTGTTTTAGATCTAATGAGTTTAATAATTTTTATGATGGTTATGACATTACTATCTCATATGCTTCACCATATCATCCCTAAGGAAATGGGAAAACAGAATCAATCAACAAGAACATATTGAAGATTATAAGGAGAATGACTGATAACAACAAAAAGGCTTGGGGTTAAAAATTGAATCTTGCATTATGGGCATATAGAGTCACAACCAAGAATTCTACTGGTAAGTCTCCATTAGATTTGGTATATGGGAAATAAGCTAGGCTTCTATTAGAAAACATGTTACTAGTTTAAAAATTTGTGATGGAAGAGGGACTTTTGGATCCAATGAAGGAAAGATTTGTGCAACTAGAAGAATTGGATGAGAAAAGGAGAGAAGCTTAGCAACATAATTATAAAATGAAGGAGAAGAAGAAAAATCTTCATGATAAGAAATTAGATAATAGGAAATTTCAGGAGGGGGAATGGTTTCTCATGTGGCATGCTAGGAATCAGGATAAAGGAAAACATGGAAAGTTTAAAGCTTTATGGATTGGGCCATATATTATTACATGCAAAAGAGCTTAACATTAATATTACCTACAAAACACATCAGGAGAAATACAGGAATTGTTAGTGCATGGACAATTCTTGAAACACTCATTTTCTTAATAAAATAAGATCTTTTCCATGCACAGTAGAATACGATACATTTTCCACCCCATTTCTATATAGTTCACCCCATCATCCCACTTTTATGCTTGTTCTTTGGTCTTATTTCCCCAGAGATACTTCTAAATTCTTTTTGGTATTCATTGAATACCTCATCCCTAGAAAGGGCCACTGTTGGAAATTTTAAATTTTGAGAAAATTTTAATGTTTCTTATGGAAAATTATTCCTATGAAGTATCCTTAGCATTCATTTCCTCTATCACACTTCACATGTCATCACAAAGTCCTTGTATTTGATCTCTACCCACCTATGAACAAAATTATGGTTCCCTCCCCCCATATTTACCTTGTAAATTAACATATTGTGCTTTTTGAATGTCTGGTATATTTCATCTCATGAAGCATTAAAGGTTTTGGCACTAAAAAATCAGATTTAAACATAATTTTGAGCTATTAAATTTATGTTTTATCGAACATTAAGGAATGACAGTACATGTCATTCACACTTCAATAAGATAAAACTCTCTATCATCACATTAATTAGTATCGAAGAAACTTCAATCATCAGGTGAGCATAAAAAAAGACCTATCAATAAGACAAGTTACATTGAAACAAGGTATATCAAACAAGGTGGTGTGTGGTCTCATCGAAAAGAACAAGTTTTGGTGGAGTTGTGACATCTACCAAGTTGCAAATGATTACAAAAAATCCAAGAGTTTCATAGGAGTCTTTATTGATGAAATTCTAGAAATGTTCTACCAACAAAAATGTTTTTCAGAGAAATACCATAATCAAAGTAAATTCAATGTGTTCTATCGAAAGAAGAAGTTTCATCAAAAATAAGTCAAATGAGATAATGTGCGTTTAAAATATTTTGTCGGTGAGGAAAATTTTTACCTTTATCGAAAAGGAACCTTATCGATGAAAGAAAAAGTATCGAGTAAAGAACCGAGCAATGTTCCAAATTTGTTTTTGCATCAAAATTCTATTTTGATGTATAAATCATCAGGTCCCACTGAAAAGTGGATTAATGAAGAGGCATCAAAGGTGATATCGGAGAAATGAGTTTTCTTACTCAAGAAAACTATATCGATGAAGAGCTTGATGAATTTCATCGATAGCATTTATGTCAAAGAAATCATTTCATTGTTCTACCGATAGAGGTTATCGAACAAACAAAGCCATTGATAAAAAATACTACAGGTTTGACAATAAGGAAGTTTCATCAATAGGAATATATTGATATAAGTTATAGTCACTCCATAGAAGTTACTTTTCAATGAAATATAAAAGATCGGTGAAATAAAAAATAGGATTGCATGATGGTGACTATGATGTTAAAGAAGAAATTTATCTAAGGATTAGTCTAATGTTTGATCAATATGTCTCTTAGAGCCCTAAAAACCATATCAAAATTAAGAAAAGGATGGTTCATCGAAGAATTTGCTATCGATGAAAAAATAAGAATCTATCAAGATGATAAATACCATTACGATGCCTAAGTCCTATAAAAAAATATTTTGTATCAAATAAGCGGTGATTTTTGTCCATTGACAAGACTTATCGAGTAACGAAGGGTTTTAAAGGAGCAACTTGTGGTTTTAATGAAGAAAGGGGTTTCACCAATAAATAGCATCGATAAAGAGTTCAGCCATTCTATTAAAAATTATCATCAATGAAATATGGACATCGATAAAAAGGAAAAGAGATAAATTGAAGAAAAATATTATATCAAAAAAACTATCGAGGGAACTATTGATCCTTTTATTGAAGATGTTACAAACTAAGATGACATCAAAGAAGAAAGTGAATATTCCATCAAAACACAAAAAAAATACTTCTGCCATGAATATCACAGTGTCGATAAAGATCACATCAAAATAAATTTTGAAAATAAATCCATTGATGACCGTTGTAGTACTTCTCATGTGTAACTTCTTTATATCAAACTGTGTGAAGATAAATTTGATTGACTTGAGAATTTAAAAGCAAAATTTAGAGGTGGTCACACAAAAAGAGGCAAGGATTTGTTGAGAAGTTTCAATGAAGAAAATTCCAAGAAGACAAAAATTAAGTAGGTTTCTAAGTTCTCACTGGTCATATTCTGTTGATTATCATGGAAGTGTCATCTTCTAAAAACCTAGGGATAAGTAGAATGACCCTCCCAAACTAGATAGTGGTGAGGAAATAAAGCCAAAATGACACAAAAGAGAAGGAAGACCATTAAAAAAGACTTGTTAGATCAATTCCCACATCTGGGCAAAGATCAGAACAAATTAAGGTTGGGGATGAAGGGTTGGATAAAAAATTTAAAGAAATTGGTGATGTCTAGAAAAGACTAAGAGGGCGTGACTTTTTCATGTTCCATTATAAATAGAAATATGGGACTAGACCTATAATTAATACCTGGAAGTTAAAATTGGGAAAATTAGTTTCCCCAAATGTATTTGTGAATGTTGAACTGATGCAAGCCCTTGTAAGAAGATATGATCCCAAAACAAAACAAAAATTATTATTACGAGAGAAATCCTTTAATACCAATAACAAATTCACGCATAGAACAAATATTTGATTTGGACTGGGACTATGAGACTCACATCAATATTCACAAACTCAAAGAAGAATACTTTACGATAGAGAATGTATACAAAATGTGGAGTTTTCCCTTGCAT
This sequence comes from Thuja plicata, assembly GCA_018584345.1. Lineage (NCBI taxonomy): Eukaryota > Viridiplantae > Streptophyta > Pinopsida > Cupressales > Cupressaceae > Thuja > Thuja plicata. Next base: position 405,224 of record MU224536.1, read on the forward strand.
ATACCTAGAGTAGAAGGATCCCTCTTTGTGTTTCAGGAAGCAGAAAAGCCCCCATATGATGTAAATCTATTCCATCCCAATGTTCCTCTATTGATGAACATAACAACCATGACTCTATCTATAGATGCACAATCAAAGGATCCTCATACCTTTAACTATACTTCTTACTTGGATAATTAGATAAATAATGGACCTGAACAGATGCATAATGATTCTAATAAAATGTATTTTAAACACTATTCCCTTATGATGTGCATGCTTCTATATACTAGACAATAGATGGGGTTGTGGATGGAGGAGTTACCTATCAAGGAGTATGATGAAACTGGCTTCCTTAAGCTTGTATAGTTGTGGCTATCCATATGGGACTAGAGGTTCACTTTCTATCAATATCTATATTTTGAGGAGCACTTTGTAAAACCACTATGTAAGTTACTAGTTCATACTTATGACCAAACACTATCACTTGAGATCAAGAGGTTTTTAAGACCTAAGGAGTTTTAAGAGCAGAGTCTTGTAGATCATAACTGGGGAGACTGATACTCTTTCAAGGACCATGCCCAAATAAGAATATATGGGTTTGAGGGGTGTCCTTATATTTTTTCCAAAATGATTACAAATAGAATTGCATATCTAGAGATTATCAGACAACTCTCTACTTCTAGTACCCTACATTTGAGGTCCCACACCAAAGAATCTATAATGCTTAGGTGTCTGGTGTTTGGATAATTTGTAGTTAAGAGTACAGGGAGTTATGACCTGGTTAAAGGAAAGTTGGATTACTATCATATGTCTGCAAGTGACCCAAGGAAAAATTTTGATCCTGAAGGATACATCCATTGGGCCCAAATATCCCATAAATTGAAGAGGTTTGAGCATGAACCATTACTTGTTGATGATCTGATTAGGATTATGGATAGAGAGGAAGCAATGAAGAATAAGGATCACTATGAGAAAATTATCACTACTTATGAATGGAAGATAAATTGAAATAATATTAACCTTCAAGTGCTCGAAGATACAGAGAATCCATTAGAAAGGGTTGATAAAATGCTTGAGCATGAATAGGAGATCCTAAATAATATTCCATTGTATAGAGAAACCAAAAGATACTAGAGTAGTAACACCTTTGGATCATTGGTCACCTACTTCAACAATAGAGTTTGGATACAATGATGATCCCATGAGGGAGGAAATGCCCGCTTATATGCCACCAATCGAGGTATATAATTATTTTTCAAATAAATTTGTGATTTGTCATATAAAAAATGAGGAAATTAAAGATGAGAGAAACATAGATTATGAGGATTTTTTATCAGATCAAGATTTTGTCAATACTTCAGATTCAAAACTTTCCTCTACTAATATAAGAGGAGATTTCTCAGAGAAAGGATAAACCAAGATGTGAGTGAGGAATAAATGTTGCAGGAGTTGAAGATTAAAATAGAAAATTAAATGAAGGAAATGAATCCACAAAAGGGAAGGCCAACAAAAACATCCTGATAATAGGATGGTACCAAAGGAAGCCAAAAGGATATACATAGGGTCTGGATATGATCCTGACCAGAAGGCTCTTCTTCATTGGACCATTTACCCTAAGGACAAGAGGCACATTATTGTGGACAAAGAGGAGAAATTTGGTCATTTGATGGCTCAACAAGTTGGAAGGACTGTTCCTATGTTGGAAATAATGGAATGATGCACTGAGAGGGGAGGGGTGAATCAGTAACCTAATAACTTTTATCAATTAACCTTTATCCTTTTAGTATCAATTGTATTACCAACCATTTGTGACATCTTATCTTTGTGTATGTTATATCAATTCATTAACTCAATAAGCATGTAAAACATTCATAGAAACATTCATGAAATGTATAGACACATGAAACAAGATTTGGTAATGAGGAAGACACCTGTTAGAAGGTAAAAACTACAGTGGGGATGAAACCCACAAAGCTTCATTATCTGTAGAATGGAAGGGGCCAGTTAAGGCTTACAATTTTGATCAATTTTGATGATCTACCCTGTTAGAAGTATTATATAGAGACTGGTTAAGGTCTACTCTATTAAGAGCTTTAGCAACACTATTTAGTGTGCACTCGGTTAAGAGATTTACCAAGGATTGTTAAATCCACCTTTCTTGAAAGGGTTTCTTCTATTTTCTACACTTGTTAGAATGTAGTCAAAAATATTCAGTGACCTGAGTGTATGCAATCTACAATTGCTGATTATAGATCCATTAAATTCACATGTACAATGTATCACCTAATGTAGTTGATTAATACCTTTGTTGCTCGGTAGCCTTGATTCTTGGTTCTTGATGACCTATTTCATCTTTTTCTATTCTTCTTCTTGAAACTCTTAGTTTGATCCATATATGTGCTCTTTGGCTACTATCATCCTCACATCCGTATGAAATGAATGATTACACATCTATTTATATAATAGATTGACCTAATTAAGTTTCACGTATTACAAATATAACTCTATGATCAAAGGTTTACAACTTGACCTTGATCTCCTAGTTTTCATAATTTTAATTAGTTATACTGATTAAAATAATTAAAATTACATTGCTTGTCCCCCAAGAAATGGTTTTAAATCAAATCAAAATGCTAAATATAAAACATAAGTGTTTTATCTAACGTGGAAGTCAGATCCACATTTCTCAAAATATAATTAACTTTTGGTGACTAATGCTCAGGTTGCTCTGTTGTCTGTCTATCAATGTTCCTTCTGTGAACTGTCCACCAGGTTCCCTTGCTCTATCTTGTCGGGTTTCTCTTGAACTTAACACTTTCGGTGACCTTTGTTATCTATACTTTCAGTTTGTACTGAAAGCTAGTCTTTCAGTGTAGGTGTTACCGATGGTTCAAAAACTATTTTCCCTTTGCATACTAATGGAAAAATGTGTCATCAATCTCCCCCTTTGACATTAGTATAAAAAATTGATATGTGAAAATACTAAAATGTGTAGTATGTAAACCATGTGTTCACCTTGTCATTATGACTCCCCCTTCGTATATGCCAGTATAGTATATGTATATACATGTACACTTGCCTTTATACTATACTCCCTTTTCACCTTATCTTCATATCATTTTCCCCTTTGTATCATATCATTCTCCCCTTTTTACTATTGTACATATCATTTTCCCCCTTTTTTGATAGTAAGGGAAAAGGTGTATACTTACAACTTGTAAAAAAATGGGAATGGGAATTCTTCATGTCTTCCAATAGTTTCTTCCATTTCTCCTGTAGGTGTTCAAGAACCATTTTCTCCAGTGTGATTCGGGCATGCATATCATAGATGATGTCTTCTACAAACATGTCTGGGATGGCAATTAACTGTCTTTCTAAATTCATGTGCTATTGTAGAAGTGTAAGATTTGGTAGCATTAGAGCCTGTAGCTCAGTAACCTCATCTCCAAACTTGGTTTCTGCCTCTAGAATGCATCTTGATTGCATTGTCATTTGTGGTTAGACTGTGTGCACTTGTATTTAGATCATTATCTGTTTGTGCAATCTTATCACTATTTTCCTTAGTGAATTTCTCTAAAGTGTACAACTTTTGTATTAAGGAAATAGCTTCAGAAATTATTGGATCTAATTCATTTGCAAGTTTTGAGAGATTTACCTTGTTCCCTGCCACTTCTTGGATGATCTTTTCTGTCAATTTGTATTGATGTTTTTGTTCTTCTCGGTCTTCAATTGCTTTTTTTTAATCCACATTCTGAGATGTGATGGCCTCGGTTAGAATGACAAGTTGATCAAGGATGGGGGCATCTTGATCAACATCTATGTTAGGAACTATTTGTTTCAATATATTCCTTGTAGTTTCTAACACTAGGGATTCTTTGTGCTCCTTCCTTAGCTTTTCTTGCATAGCTTTCCTTTCACATATTCCCCCATACTCTTGTAGAGATTCAAAATCCAATGTAGAATGATCACACTTTGGTATTTCAATGATTTCATCAAGTATTACCTGTAGTTTGGTCTTCTTTGTCTTCTTCTTCTTCTTCTTGGATGCTGAGTGGGAAGCACTTGAATGTAGCACCAAATCAAGATCCTTTGCTTGGTCAGATTTTCTTGATGAAGGCTTTTGTGGTGTTGTGTCTTTTGCATGTTGCTCGATATCTGTCTATCGGTTGCGAGTGGACGTATCCACATCAAAATTTGGTTTATCTGCATCATCTTCTTCAATATCCTTAGGATTAGCATCATCTTTCTCCTCTTCTTCACCTTTTTCTTTTTTCTCTCCATCAGTTTATTTTGGTTCTCCATCTACTACATTTTGTTCATCAGTTGTATCTTTCTGTTCATCATTACCCTTATCCTCGAATATGCTTGCATTAGGCTTAAGTGAGTTTTCATTTTGTGAGATTATGTTAATAGCTTGTATTAATAGTGGCATTTGGCCCAGTATATTCACCTGTGCAACATTTTTAGTTGTGTCATGTTCGTCGGTTTGGGCTGGGACAGCAGTGACATCTTTATCTTTCTTTACCTCATCTACAGGATCTCTTCTGGTAATATCAATGATAGTATTGTTAGGCCATGTTTCATCTGTAGTGTCTATATCCTTGTTAGCTTTTGTGTTCAATTCTTCTTCATTTACATCCTTATCAGTTATAAGAATATGTTCAGGGCTCATTTTAGCATGATCTTCTTCATTGTGTGGCTTGTCGGTGAGTGCTATTTGTGGCTCAGAACTTGTGTCCTTTTTAGGTATATCAAGTATCTTTCTCCTATCATCAATAGCTAGTGTTCTTTCTTGCTTAGCTTGTCTAGCATTTTTCATGACATCAATCATTCTTACCATCTATGTCTCTTGACCAATTTGGAGATATTTCACTTGTCCAGCCAGATGTTGATTGATTTCATTCAAACTTGTGATGCTTTCTTCAGATGTGTCTGATGATTTTCTAGATGTGGATTGTGCTGACTCAAATAGATCAGGTATATCCTCTTCATGATAGTTTGTTTCATTACAATGATATACCATAATATTTCTTTCATCCAGCAATTGTCTCATCTTGATTCTAGCTTCTTTATATTGTTCATAGAAGATCTGTATCTCTAACTTTTGATTCTCAAAACTCTTGTCTAGCTTGTACCTTTCTATTGTTTGATCTTTTCTCTTAAGTATTTAAAATTTTCAAATAAGAGATCTAGCTCTGATACCAATTGTTGGAAAGAATGGAATGGTGTACTGAGAGGGGAGGGATGAATAAGTACCCTCAATTTTTTTTATCAATTAACGTTTATCCTTTTAGTAATCAATTATATTACCAACCATTTGCTCTATCTTATCTTTGTGTATGTTATATTAATTCATTAACTAAATAAGAATGTAAAACATTCATAGAAAAATTTATGAAATGTATAGATACATGACACAAGATTTGGTAACGCAGAAAACCCCTGTTAGAAGGTAAAAACTGCAGTGGGGATGAAACCCACAAAGCTTCACTATCTGCAGAATGGAAGGGGTCGGTTAAGGCTTACAATTTTTATCACTTCTGATGATCTACCCTGTTAAGAGTATTATGTAAAAACTGGTTAAGGTCTACTCTGTTAAGAGATTTAGCAATACTATTTAGTGTGCACTCGGTTAAGAGATTTACAAAGGATTGTTAAATCCACCTTTCTTGAAAGGGTTTCTTTTATTTTCTACACTTGTTAGAATGTAGTTAAAAATATCTAGTGACCTGACTGTATGCAATCTACAATTGCTGATTACAGATCCATTAAATTCACATGTACAATGTATCACCTAATGTGATTAATTAATACCTCTGTTGCTCGGTAGCCTTGATTCTTGGTTCTTGATAACCTATTTCATCTTTTATTGTTCTTCTTCTTGAAGCTCTTAGTATAATCCATAGATGTGCTCCTTGGCTACTATCATCCTCACATCTGTATGAAATGAGTGATTACACATCTATTTATACAATAGATTGACCTAATTAAGTTTCACATATTACAAATATAACTCTATGATTAAAGGTTTACAACTTGACCTTGATCTACTAGTTTGCATGTTTTTAATCAAGTAGACTGATTAAAACAATTACAATTACATTGCTTGTCCCTCAAGAAATGTTTTTAAATCAAATAAAAATTCTAAATATAAAACGTAAGTGTTTTATCTGACGTGGAAGTCAGATCCACATTTCTCGGGATATAACTGACTTTCGGTGATTGTTGCTTGGGTTGCTCTATTGTCTGTTTTTCAGTGTTCCTTCTATGAAATGTCCGTCCGGTTCCCTTTCTCTGTCTTGTCGAGTTTCTCTTGAACTTAACACTTTCGGTGACCTTCGTTATCTGTACTTTCAGTTTGTACTGAAAGCCTGTCTTTCGGTGTAGGTGTTACCGATGCTTCAAAAATTGTTTTCCCTTTGCATACTAATGGAAAAATGTGTTATCATCCTAGAGTAACAGAAAAACTAAATTTTGATCGTATAATTAAATCATACTCACGTTGAACAGTTATTCAAAGAAAGAAATACATATAAATCTTTTTATGAGAAATATAAAGAGAAGCAGAAGTGGCAAGAGAGGGCCATAGAACTTATTGATAAAGAGATTGCTACCCACACCATTGAGAGAGGAGAGCCCTCAATTTGTTTTTAATAATAGAATAGATTAGTGATTTCCATGCAAGCTATAACACATTGGCGGTACAAGGACAAAAATTTTGAGAAGAAATTAAAAGAAAAGGAGATGAAGGAGAAAAATACTATTTACAAGTTAATGAAAAATATAATTTAATACCACTTCAATGCAACATAGATACATGCAACCAACTTTTGGGGGACTTATTTAGGTTCTTTTAAGGCTTTAGAAGAACATGTCTGATTAAGGGACAAATTGACAGAGAAATTGGGAATGAAGCACTCTTTATCCTCTGAGGATCTTAAGAAGGGTAATTAATTTCTCAATAAACACTCTGAATTCTATGAAGAATTACAGGAGGATATGAAGTGACTAAACAATGATGATATGGATGTTATTCCATCAATATTGGACGAAGTAATACATGTTCCAGTAGAGAAATGGAAGGATACCTAGTATTTCACTTAGGTCATGGAGGGATTGCAGGATGAGGAGGATGTTGTACTATATGTGACAAAGGCCACAGATAAGATCTATAGACAAGAGTATATGATGTGACACATGTTCATGAACATAAATATCTACAAGGACCAAGAATACATTAATCATCTCTGGACTGTTAATTTGTTTGTCTTAAGGAACATTTAGTTATTTGTTAAAATTATAACTATAAGTCAAGAGGCATGTCTTTTCGTTAAAATACTCATATCTTCCATATATAAGGAAGATCATTTTGTAATGTTTAAAAAAATTGCAACTAGACAAATCCTATTATAAAAGAAATACAATTCATTTTAGTTTTACAAATCAGTCATTTTGTTCTTATTTTAGTTGTGTGGGAAATCTTTATCTTGATCAGTTCTTTATTATCATCATTTAAATTTAATTATTTCTATCTTAAAACCAAATGTGAAAATTTATATGTTGTGATTACAAGTTTGAAAAATTAAGATACATCTTAGACAAATTTTGGCTAGTTATGTCTTGTTTATATTGGTCTTTTACAGGAAGGTTAAATTCAATCAGAATTATTTTAGTTAACATATATAGCAATAAAATTGGGGGTTAGATAGTTGACAAACTTATCTTCTAGAAGGTTTAAAAATTGTCTTTCAGAGTTATACGTAGGGCCTGGAGAAGATTGACGCTATAGCCCAAAGGAGAAGATGGCATTGGTATATTTCATAAGATACATTCAAAGCATAGTCAGATTACAGTAGGATAAATAAAGGATAAATAGAAGAAAAGTTAATTCAGATAACACGTTAATTTTAGAAGTTAATCAGTGAAGCAATACTAGGAGAAAGATAGAAGTAAGAGCTAATAAGAACCAAGAAGTAGAAGCAAACAAGTAATCATTAAAAAAATCATTCTATTTCAAATATATGTCACTTTGAAGTAGAAACTAGAAGTAGAAAGATATAAGATATACCATGCTATAAGAAACATCAACTTGAAGAACCAGTTAGTGAAAAGGTTTACCCGCTTAGGTCCTATAGAGCCTAAAGAGTAGGGGAGTTTAACCATAACTTGGTTAATCCCATTCATTGGCCAAGTAAATTGGAAGGATTTGAAATAGAATTTTTCATACTCTTAGATCTTTCCAATCCATTGATTTAGGAACCAACATATTCAATATTTCTATTCCAAGGAAGAAAATAATCCTGATATAAGTCCACGAAAAGAAAGCTAGCATTTGTAAGATGCAACTAGTTAGATTCAGTGAGCAATGAAACTTCCCCCACCATAGGGTTGTCTAGCAATGGAAAAGATCGTCCATCCCAATTATCTCTTTAATTTCTATCTTCACACAACATAAACAAAACCTTAAAGCTGATGGAAATTTATCCTTACCTCTCACTTCCATTCCTCAACTAAAGTTGATTTTGGAAAACTAAAGCCCACTCCCATTCCTCAACTCCTGTTGATTTTTGAAAACTAGAACCCACTCTTCCTGATAATGGTTTTCCATTATCTATCAAAAATGATTAAAGATACAAATTGCCCCTTTTTTCCACATCTCTGGAAGCACTAATTTCTAGTCAATTTTCTACAAACATGGTGAATAGTTACACAAAACTTTATAGGCCCAAAAATACTATCCAATGGATGTTACAAAAACATGTTTTTGTTTGTCTCCTTCTATAGTCAAACAATGTATTTCCAAATATAACTCATCATGAGGACAGAATGAGAAATCTCTATGAAATATCATCGTAAAAACTAGACTAAACACCACATCTAAGTACTCAAATCATGTAGAATGACTCATTTTGTTTTGTCATCGTAGCGTTCTTTGTAGTTTTATTCTCTAATAAACTATTTACTTTATCCCAAAAATATAAAATGAACTCAAGGATGTAAATCAGATGGTAAGCTTTCTAAAAACCTATAAGACAACAAATATTTCCAGACTCATGTCATTGAAACAATAAAAAAAGTGAGAATAAGGGTTTGGATATGTAAACTTTAAAAATTCCAATACCTATTACATAATTTCATAATGGAGTTGCAATCATTAGAACCTATTAGACACAAAAAAATATTTTCAATAGAAATACTTGGCATGCCAAAATGACTACACAATAGACATAAATGACATGGGTTCCAAACTGCAATTTTCTTAACAACTCCAAACTGTGACAGTGAAACTATTAAGTCTTTCTATAATTGTTTTGGATGCATGATAGATAGATCACTGTAACCAAAAAAGAAACCAAAAGACTAGGCTAATTATTTGGCATATATGCAATTACAATAGCATATACCTCTAACCAAGTAAATGTAAGATGAATGTAGCCATCTGTTATTATTAGTCTCTAATTGTATGCATACTGAGAATCCAAATATTCAGACATGCATAATATAATTTTTTTTTTGTAGAATAGAGGCTAGGCAGTTTGCTGAGACCTTATGTCTTGAAAGAAAATTTATAGCATATAGATCGCCCCTATAAATTAAAATTAGCCAATCACTTTTACAAATATAGATCTTGATGATGAAATTATTTTTCCATTAGTATGCAAAGAACACTTTCGGTAAAGGTACACCGAAAGACATGACAAAGAGAAAACCGTAAATACAGATACAAGAGATCACCAAAAACTACTAAGTACAAAGCAACCGACGACACAGTTTTGTGTGTAAACCGAAAATACAAAGTGGAAGGATAAAGAGGAACCCGAAAGTGGAACCCATCAAGGTCATAGTGCAAACTGAGAGCACAGTCAAAGAGAAACCTAAGAGATAGTTGAAGAAAGGAACACTGAGAGACAGTCTAACTAACTTCAGAGCATAACTGACCGACAGAAACTGAAAGTCAGTTAAAGCCCACAAAAAGTATATTTGACTTCCACGCCAGATAAAACTGTCTTATTCTATTTATAGAGTTTTGATTTTTTTTAAAATCCATTTCTTTAGGGACAAGAAACATTAATGTAAGTGTTTTAAGCAGTCTAACTGATTTAAAACACATAGAATAGGAGATCAAGGTAAAGTTGTAAACCTGTGATCTTAGAGTTAATATTGTTTTACGTGAAACTTTATTAGGTCAATCTATCTTATAAATAGATGTTGTAATAATTCATTAAATAATGATGTGAGAATGGATGAGAGGATGAATGAAGCATACACATCTATGGATCAGACTGAAAGTTTTAAGAACCAAAACAACAAAAGGTGAATTTTGTTATCAAGAACCAAGAACAGAGGCTACTGAGCAGCAAAGGTATTATTCAATCACTTTAGGTGATATAATTATACATGTAATCTTAAATGGATCTATAATAAATAATAGGATATTTCATACACTAGGTCAAATTGTAATTTTCTTACATTCTAACAAGTGAAGCAAAGTGTAAAAATCCTTTCAAGGAAGGTGGATTTAACCATCCAATTGTAAATCTCTTAACTGAGTGCACACTAAACAGTGTTGCTAAAGCTCTTAATAGAGTAGAATTTAATAGGTCTCCATAGATACTCCTAACAGGGTAGATCATCAGAAGTGATCAAATTGTTAGCCTTAACTGGCCCCTCCAATCTGTAGATAGTGAAGAATTTGTGGGTGCCATCCCCACCACAGTTTTTACTTCCTAACAAGAGTTTTCTACATTATCATATATCGTGTTGTGTGTCAATTAATTTCATGAATGTTTCTATGAATGTTCACATTTTTTATTAAGTTTATGAATTGATAAATCTTACATCAAGATAGTATAGAACAGATAGTTGGATAAACAATTTATTACCTAAAGGATAAAGGTTAAAAGATACAAAAGTTTTAGAGGTATTGATTCATCCCTCCCCTCTTAGTACACACTTCCCATTATTTCCAAAAATTGGTATCAAAGCTAAGTATATTATTGGAAAAGCTTAAAGGATTAAGAGAAAAGATCATACAATGGAGAAGTACAGACTTGACACGAGTATTGAGAATCAGAAGCTATAAATTCAGATCTTCTATGAGTAGTATAAAGAAGCTAGAATCAAGATGAGACAACTGTTAGATGAAAGAAAGATTATGGAATCTCACTATAATGAAATAGATTACCATGAGGAAGAGATACTAAGTTTTTTTGAGTCTTCAGGATCAAACACAAGCAAAGCATCAGACACATCAAAAGAAAGCATCACAAGCCTAAATGAAATCAATCAACATATGGCTGGACAAGTGAAATCTCTGCAAATCAGTCAAGAGACACATATGGTAAGAATGATTGGTGTCATGAACAATGCTAGACAAGCTGAGCAAGAAAGAACACTAGCTATTGATGATAGAGGAAAGATTATTGAAAAGATACAAGAGAAGGAATCCTAAATACAAATATTAACAGAACATCACCATGAGATTACAAATCAGATTATTCTTATGAGTCAAGAGGCAAACATAATGAATGTTGAACTCATTGAAAGAATAGAAGCTATCGGTGAGCTAAGGGAAAAAAATGAAAAGCTAAAACAAGAACTCAGAATTCAGAAGTAGCATAATGAAATTATCAAGAAAGCTGAAGAGAGCAATAAGAGAATGGATGATTTTCTTGACGGATATCGAAGAATCAACAACAACACCGGTCTAGGCTATACCAAGAATGGAGAATCATCCAATCAAGATGATCTAAATAATGTCTTTGCAAATCCAAGACAAAGAAAGATGACATGCAATTACTATGGAAAGCAAGGCCACACATCAAATGTATTCAGGAACAAATTGAAAGGTATTCCTAAACCCACATCTTCATTCATAGGATTTTGTTATAAATTTAACAAGAAAGGACATAAATCATATGAATGTAAGTCTGAGATGAAACAACCAAAGAAGGAAACCTACATGGGAAAATATTTTCCTACTTTCAAAATGAATGGTCACACAACTCTTGAATGCTAGAAAAAGAAAAAACAAGCATGGAAGCCTAAAGGTCAAGAAACTACCTATCAACTGAAAAACATCGATAACCAATATGTATGGGATTACAACATATGGACAAATTCTAAAACATGTGGAAGATTTGGTCACATTGCTAAAAACTGTATGAGACAGTGGACGAGAAAGTCTAGAAGTTGGACTAACCCCGTAATGGCATGCTTACACTGTCATAAAGTTGGTCATCTCAAGAAAGACTGCAAAGACCGAATGACAGAGAATAGCACATTTCCCAATGAAAACACCGTTGAAGAAATCTGGAGAATGATAGATAAAATGTGGAGAAAAGATTCAAATAATGATGAAGCTAGACCGAGCAATGCAATTGGTGACACACCATCCAATGGATATGGTGACATCACCATCCCCACCAAAGAAGAACAAGTAAGTATGGAACTACATTACAATATGTAGTATTTTACATCAGTTCCATATGTTGATAAAATGCCAAATTAGCATAAGTAAAGATGCATCATGATATTACTTGTTAAAATATGTGATAACTATTCCATCAGGTAATATATATAGAAATCCATCAGTATACGCTCAAAACTGAAACTGCCTACACTTACCTAGAATCATCAGTTAACATATAAAAGCAAATTTGCTAGTGTAAACTAAGACTCATCGGTAATCAAGAAAGTTGAAAAAAATTATGTTTGCAAAACACCGAAACCCATCGGTAAAAGCAAGAGGTTAGACGACCGCCCCAAAACATCATGTTGTCACCAAAGAGATAAGTTAATGTTCAAACCAATGACTTCGTCTTCACACACCGAGGAGTGGTTGATCATTAATGACTCACTTTTAGGGAAAACATCTATAAAAGGGAAACAAAAGGGTTTCATTATTCACCAGTGAGAAAAGCAGAGCAACAAGAGTGAATTTTGAGCACAAAGAGATAGCATCATAGAGAGACCTCAACTCTACCCAGAGCACTCCAATAGATCACTAACCACTACAAGAGTAAATAGTAAGTTTCGATGATAACTGAGAACTCTGTCTTATGCATTTTTCAAAAAGCCCTAAAAATATCTAAAACAATGACCATGACCTCAAGAACCACCAAACTAAAGAACATCAAGGAGGATAAGGTTAAACTTATCAAGAACTCTACATGTGAGGAACCCCACTAAAAGATTTTCCCTGAGGTTGCATCACAACCCGACAATGATGGAGTATTCTTGCAAATACTAGCTAGGGTTTTTCTCATCGAAGACGTGTGAGCATACATCCACTGCAAGATTGTAGAAATTGGTGACTTAAAAGTGGAACAAGATTTCAAGAAATAATGTAATTAGGATGGAACCTTAAAAGATGAGCACAAACATATAGAGGTGAAAGGGCTCACAAATGCCCTATTGTTCCTGAAGGTATTCAAAACTGAGTGGATTTGGTTAGTACTGAGTTGAATTCACAATCACAAGCTATGGCTAGATGAGCCTAAAATGATAACTTGAGATGTTATTCATGCAGTCACCATTTATCCTGTAACTAATAAGGTAAAGGCATTAAAACACCCACCAAAGGCTGAGATTGAAAAGAACACAGGAGCCAAGTGTAATGGCAGAGGACTGAAGGTATCCACTATTACCAATGATGAACTAAAATTTAGAGCATGTGTCCTAGGCTACAAATTATTTCAAGCTAGTAGGATGAACAACATAGCATCCGAAGCAGTGGATATAGCTTATAAAATTGTAAAGAAAGGTACTCAGTTGGATCTATCAGAACTTCTACTTAACCAGTTAGAAGAAAACCCGAGAACAATTAGAAATGCAAAGACAAATACATGTAAGTTTGGTTCACTTATCATGTGCATTCTCTTTTACTTCCAAGAATCATTTCCATTAGTAGGAGATGTAAAATGGGATACCACAAGACTAGTCACCATGCAGATCAGTGAATACATAACATCACTAGGAGACAACTTTGAAACAGTCATGGATGAGTACTTTACTAGATTCAGGGACAGAATGCAGAAAAGAGCTAGGATCCTTGAGAAACTTATTGAAAAATTCAAGAATGGCATATGTTTCATGGTTGAAACCGATGACACATACATCAATCATGTTGTACCAAGGACAACATTGTTATAACCTTTGAAATATGAGGTAAATAGTGATCAAAAATCCAATGCAATTGATGCATTGATAAATGAACTATTAGACAAGACACAACCAAAGTTCAAAACTTATGAGGAGGCCAAATCAAGAATCAAAACTGGCTTGGCTGTAAAGAAAATTGATAGGAAGAAAGATAAAATGGTTAAGAATTTGAAGAAAAGACTGTCGAATACTGAGGAGGAAACTGAACAAAAGGAAGAAACTGAAGGATAGTCACCCATTGATGAGGCTGAGTAGGTAAGTGACTCTGAGTCTACAGAGTTAGATACTCCATTACCAAGACTAGCTAAGAAGCCAAGAACCATAGATTCTTCAAGGATAAGAAGCCAAACAAATAAGGACTCAAGTCCTTCACCCTTGAAGAAAGGGCAAGTAAGAACCTACAAGAGGAAACCAGCTACATAGAAAAGAGGGCCAACAAAGAGAAGGAAGTCCATTAGAACCAGAGAAGATATTAAGGACATAGAACAAGATGAAGGTGTTCAAGAGGAAAAGAACAAGATACCTAAATTGATGAAATATGTGCCTCATTTATCAAAAAAAGTAATGAAAATAGTAGAAAGGTCAAGCAATGGTTAACATTGGATCCCTTGGATCAAAATAAAATTGAGGAGGCAACCATTGAAATGATTTGCATATACCATTACCTCCCAATACAAATGGAAGACAACATGCCCAAACAACTTCAAGACATGCTATCAGCAAGATGGACATTTGCCTTGTACTGCGAGAAAGAAATCAGGGAAAGCGCTCTAGTATCAGTCATGCCTCCCGAATCCAAAATGGAGGAAATCAAAGCAATGCTGAAGGCTCATTCCAAAAGGTTCTCACTAAAGACGAGAGCCTACCAAGTGCTAAAAGGATTTCTACTAGAGTTAGGCCAAAAAAGTGAAGCTGAATGGAGGAAAATACTTAATATTATTGAAAAGGAAACAAGTCCCGCACCATAGAGAGATCCAATCAAGAATCAAGAAATCAAGAATAATCAAGCTACTAAGAGCACAGAACCAATCATCATCACAGATGTTGAATTAGACAAGGAGGAAATGGACACCACACGCAACAAGGATATGGATATTATAGATGAGATATGGCTAGACACCACCATGGACAACACAGTCATTGACATAACCGATGATCCAATAGAAGAAATATCTAAAGATGAATATGTCACTATTATCAATGACAAGACCGACGAACATTAACATTTGACACTTCACAGGTGAAAATATCAAGCAACATACCAATATTTATGCAAGCCATCAATATACTTCAAGAAAAAGACAAATCACCTGACAAAGCTTCAAGAATTATCAAGGATGCAAGGGATGAAGGAAAGAAAGACAAAACCGATGAACAGAATGTCATCGAACACACTCATATTATAACTAAAACTGACAAGGTTACAAAATAATATTTAAAGAAAATAGATGGAGACACCACTAAGAAGGATGCATAGATAAAGGAAGATGAAGTACAAAAGGATACCGATGAAGGAGAAACAACAAAAGATGACATTCCTAAGGTAACCGAACAAGTTGCTACAGATAATGTAAAGGTTGATGTGGAGACGTCTACTCAAAACTGACAAGCTAACACCAAAGCACAACAAGAAAACCACAAGTTACTTCATCCAGCACAAAAGACAAAGCTGATAAGATGGCTATGGTTCTACACTCAAGTGAAACTTAGAAGAAGAAGAAGAAGAAGAAGAAATCCAAAAAGAGTAAGTTGGAAGTCACTCTAGACGAAATCATTGAGATACCCAAATATGACCCAACTACACTTTACTATGAAGCACTTAAAGAGTACGGTGAAATATGCCAGAGGAAGGCACTACATGAGAAGCTGAGAAAGCAACATGGAGACTCCATGGTACTAGAAACAATTAGGGACATCTTGCATTAGATTGTACCCGATGTAGATGTTGATCAAAATAGACCTATCCTTAATTAACTAGCCACTCTCACTGAAGCCAATACAATGTAGAACATTGATGTAGAAAAGGTAATAGAGGAGAGAGAAAAGAAGAAATATCAGCACAAACTTGTTGAAAAGATCAGCCAAGAAGTGGCAGAAAACAAGGTAAAGCTTTCAGAATTCACAAGTGAATTAGATCCAATAATTGCTGAAGCTATTTACTTAATCCAACAATTGAGCACACTTGACAAATTCACTAAGGAGCATAGTGATAAGATAGCAAAGTTAGATTCTGATCTAGCTACTAGTGATAAAAGATTAACCACCAAGGAGAATGCAATAAAGTTGCATTATGAAAATATTGTTGAGATAAAAAGTTTAAGGAAAGAACTGTGGGAAGCAGAAACACAATTCAGGGAAGACATCACCGAGCTCCAGACTCAACTTCTACCAAATCTAACACTACTTCAAAAGAATATCATTTCAACAAGACAACTGATAGAAACCCCCGAGATGTATGTAGTAGGCAACATCTACAATATGCATTCAAGGATCACACTTGAGCACATGGCTCTTGACAACCTGAAGGACCAACGGGAGAAGATGATAGAAGACATGAAGTATTCACACTCTCACATTTTTGATAAGCTATAAGGTATACACCTTTGCCCTTAATATCAAAAAATGGGGAAAATAATGATATGTATAGATAGGAAACTATACATTACTACAGAAAAAGAACAAAAAAGGGGATTATAATGATATACTGGTATATGCATAGGGGAAGTCATGAAATGCTAAGGAATATATATGTTGTACATACTAAACATTTTTGTTAGTATTTTGCACATATCAGTTTTTGATACTAATGTCAAAGGGGGATATTGATGACATTATTTTTCCATTAGTATGCAAAGAACACTTTCGGTAAAGGTACACCAAAAGACAGGACAAAGAGAAAACCAAAAATATAGATACAAGAGATCACCTAAAACTGCTAAGTACAAAGTAAACCAACGACACAATTTTGTGTGTAAACTGAAAATACAAAGTGGAAAGGATAAAGAGGAACCTGAAAGTGGAGCCCATCAACAAGGTCATAGTGCAAACTAAGAGAATAGTCAAAGAGGAACCCAAGAGAAAGTTCAAGCAAGGAACACCGAGAGATAGTCTAACTGACTTCAGAGCATAACCAATTGATAGAAACCAAAAGTCAGTTAAAGCCTGCAAAAAGTCGATCTGACTTCCACGTCAGATAAAACAATCTTATTCTATTTATAGAGTCTTGATTTATTTTTAAATCCATTTCTTTAGGGACAAGAAACATTAATGTAAGTTTTTTAATCATTCTAACTAATTTAAAACACATAGACTAGGAGATCAAGATAAAGTTGTAAACCTGTGATCTTAGAGTTAATATTGTTTGATGTGAAACTTTATTAGGTCAATATATCTTATAAATAGATTTTGTAATCATTCATTAAATAATTATGTGAGAATGAATGAGAGGATGAATGAAGCATACGAGCATATCTATGAATCAGACTGAAATTTTCAAGAACCAGAACAACAAAAGGTGAATTTGGTTATCAAGAACCAAGAATAGAGGCTACTGAGCAGCAGAGGTATTATTAAATCACATTAGGTTATATACTTATACATTTGATCTTAAATGTATATATATTCATAAATAGGAGATTGCATACACCAGGTCAAATTGTAATTTTATTACATTCTAACAAGAGAAGCACAGTATAAAAATCCTTTCAAGGAAGGTGGATTTAACCATCCAATTGTAAATCTCTTAACCGAGTGAACACTAAATAGTGTTGCTAAAGCTCTTAACATAGTAGAATTTAATAGGTCTCCATAGATACTCCTAATAGGGTAGATCATCATAAGCGATCAAATTGTAAGCCTTAACCGACCCCTTCCAATCTACAGATAGTGAAGAATTTGTGGGTGCCATTTGCACCACAGTTTTTACTTCCTAACAGGAGTTTTATGCATTATCATATCTTGTGTTATGTGTCAGTTAGTTTCATGAATGTTTCTATGAATGTTCACATGTTTGATTAAGTTTATAAATTGATAAATCTTACATCAAGATAGTATAGAACATATGGTTAGATAAACAATTTATTTCCTAAAGGATAAAGGTTAAAAGATACAAAAGTTTTAGAGGTACTGATTCACCCCTCCCCTCTCAGTATACACTTCCCATTAATTCCAACACTTGATATGTAAATTAACAAGTATGATGAAATAGGAAATCAAACATATTGATTCCTTTTGTACAAAATGCAAATATGAAAAATCTAGATCTTAATATGTAAATTAAAAATGATGAGATAGGAAATCAAACATATTAATTCCTTTTGTACAAAATGAAAATATGACAAATCTAGATCTTAATATGTAAATTAACAAGTATGATGAGATAGGAAATCAAACATATTGATTCCTTTTGTACAAAATGCAAATATGATAAATCTAGATCTTAATATGTAAATTAACAAGTATGATGAGATAGGAAATCAAACATATTGATTCCTTTTATACAAAATACAAATATGACAAAATCGAGACATTGCAAAATTAATATACATAATTACCAAGAGACTTTATCCAAATTTATATCATCAAACCATGAAGACCTGACTATAGCGTTGAAGTAACATAAATATGCTAAATTACTTGAAAAATAATCATGTTTAAAAAGAAATATATATTCATAAAACTTGCTTTATAAAATCTAAAAGTTAATGCAATATCCTATTAACTTATTGATTTACCATTGTTATAACTTACGACTCCTAGACCAGACACATAATTCAAAGGGGGTTTCATAGGAAAACCATCGTCACAGTCGAATTGTTCCTCACCCCATAGTCTACAAGATTCGATCTTGAGTCCCACAAGTTTTTCGTAGAGTAGACGAGCCTCTGTGCGCATAAATTTATTCCATATTCGGAGTTTCTCCCATTGACAAATCTCTAGAAATACTCCCTATGGGCATACAAAGAAAAACCCTCATCATTCCAAAACCCTCACCCACTCAACTATATAACCAAGCATGTTGTAATAAGATTTTGAACCATAATTCAACCTTGTCAACCACAAAATGTAAAGAAAGATGCATGACTTAAAAATCCTACTAAAATAAATTTTGATATGCAAAAATTTAGAGCAGATATAAGAAAGTCTGGCTTGCAATAAAAGAGGACATGCCAAAAATAAGTAACTCATGGCAACTACATGGAGTGAAAAAGGAATACAATAACTTATCCCCCAAAAAAGCATCTACATGCCAAAAAGTTTTAGCCAATGAAATCCTTACTTAACAAATTTGCTTCTTTACTGAAGTTAACATAAATATTAATAAAACATGAAAAATATCTAAGTGTTCATTGGTTATAAAAAAAATATTAATAATCAGTTAAGGCCCATTCTTTCCTAACAGGAATAGATTATTTTCAAAAAGGGTGATTTGTGTAAGCCAATCATATTTCAGAAAACTAATTTTATAATTATGTTTTAATTACATTTTATACATATAGAAAACTAAAATTTATTTAAATAAGAGAAAATATCTTTAATGTCATTTGCTTAAAAAACAATTAATAATAAGTTTAGTTTATTTCATGTAGTTCTACAATAGGAACTAAAAATTTGAAGTCATTTCATTTGTCTCATACATTATTTAGGGGAAAAAATCATAAAAGGATATATTTATGAATTACTAGTAAGTATCATAAATAAAAATAAAAATTGTTTAAACATATTTACTTTTATAGGATTTTAAATGATTTTTTATCTTCTTTGGTTTACTTGAATATCAAAAATACTTTTATTTTTTCACTATTACTCAATACATATGCATGCATCTTTGTGTCCCTTGTTAGTATTTGACTAATAAATTTGGGGTCTTATATACACAGATTTGAAACATTATTGTTTAATTTATACTTATCATTTTAACACATTTTGTCAAAAAAATATGTGAATCAAAATATTTTTTATATTGTAATTAAAATAATATATATTTAATTAGTTTTGCACCAAACAACAATCATAAGTCACTATTTTTTACTCATTCGAATATTTCTAATGTTTAGATATTTATTTATTCATTTTCTATATTCTACAAATTACTTATATCAAATATGATTGGTTGAATTAGTTTCATGTTATATTAATGTTTAACTTCAATATATTTGAACAATATTATAATATATAACTATTATATATTCTAAACTATTCACTATTCTGTAGGCTTCCTGATACTTGCAGGCATATTTTGTTTGACTGTATTATGGCTAAAGAAATTTAGATGTTATTTGGCATTTCTTATCCACAGAATGTTAATATATTTGAAATGATTACCGGTTATATCTTGGGTTTACAAAAGGACTCTAATATTTTTTGGAATATTTTATCTTCTAACATTATGTGGAAGATTTGGAAAATCAGGAATGAGGATAGGTATCAAAACATTCTCAGAACCCTTACTGAGTCTTTCAAAAGACTCACTTTTTTTAAAATTTCCTCGCAGGTTATGATTAACATGATGATTGATCGAGATAAGATGAAAAGATTCCTAGAAGTGGAACACGCCATGATGTTCATTTTTGAGATGAAGAATGACTATGATTGGAGGAGGACCATGGATAATCTTACTGTCTTTGAAGAAGCAATCAACAAGATGAACCTGGAACTTAAGAGAGACAAAAAGAAGGCTTTTGATTATAAAATCCTTATGCTTGATTAGCTTCAGGATAGGATGAACACTGTCTGGATGGAAAGTCCAAAGGGATGGACCACTTGGGCCCGTTCCTACAACGACTTATTGCACTAGCTGGGCTTCTCTTATGTTGTTGTGTTCTCTTTTTGTATTGATTATCATTTCCACTTTGTTTCTTATAGTATGATATACTTGGAAAAAAATTGGTAATAGTTGTGTGTTTGATCGGTTGTTTTCTGATACTTTCAATGTGAATTCTAGTGAACCTTGGTTGATCCTGGTGTGAGGCAGCGCCTCCCGGATCTTTTTTGATACTCTACTGTATACCTTCTTTTCTTGATCTCACTATAATTAATATAAAAATATTCACTATATTATATTTTCAATATTATAAATAATTATAATAATTTATAATATATAATATATATTATTCTACAATATATATATAATAAAATACTATATCCCAATATTATATAATTTTAGCCTATATATATTATTTAAATTTCACCTTACATTTAAAATTTATAACTATTTTAAAATTTTTTACAATTATAACTATAGAAATGAAAATATTTGAACAATATTATAATATATAACTATTATATATTCTAAAATATTCACTATATTATATTTTCAATATTATAAATAATTATAATAATTTCTAATATATAATATATATTATTCTATAATATATATAATATAAAATACTATACCGCAATATTATATAATTTTAGCCTTCATATATTATTTAAATTTCACCTTACATTTAAAATTTATAGCTATATTTTAAATTTTTACAATTATAACTATAAAAATGAAACTATAATATATATAAACATAACTTATTAAATATTATTGTTAAGATTTTAAATAACTATTAATTAAAATATACATAATACTTATAATAAAATTTGAATTAAATTTACATATATAATTATAATTATAACTAATTATGGCAAATATAGGCCAATTTACTAAAACTATTTTATAGTTTCAAACCTTTATTATTATTAAATTATTATCTTCTAATCTATTGTACTTTATTAAACTATATTTAATATTATAACTAAAATTAATTATTAGGCAAATACTTCGCACTACGTGGTAAAAGTGTGACACTTGTTTATAGTTTACTTTTTCACACTCAATACATGTGAATTTAAACTCATAAAATCTTGTTTCATAAAATATATTTAAAATCTTTGTTATAATTGTATTTCTTTTCTTGAATTTTTTTCCCCAAAATAAATAAAATGACTTGATATCATTACAATAGTTAAAAGAAATAAAGTAGATAAAAATATTTTATTTTTACTTATATTTCTTAATCTATAAAATAGATTTGTATAAATTGAAATAGGAATATTGTAAACTTTATTCTATATTTGACACCAAAATAGAATAATAGCCATATTGAATTACGCTAGTAAAAGAAAAATGTTTTAAAATAGATACAAGAGCATTTTTTTGATACTCTCTCTCTCTCTCTCTCTCTATATATATATATA
>MU224536.1:436187-487982 GCA_018584345.1 Thuja plicata
TATATATATATATATATATATATATAAGTTCCTCATATATAATATTTGCTTAATAAAAATTTTGTATTTATAAAGTTGATGCAAATTTAATAGTGTGCTGGTATAAAATTGATTGAGCAAAGACTGATTTGACACAAAAATAGGAGAAGAAGAAGGAAGTATGAATTAGAATGCACAAAAGCTATGGTTTTCCATGGCAATGTCATAACCATGGCATATGGGAGTAGGGAAAATTATCATATGGATAGTTGTTTCCATCTTTTTCACTTCATGTTGATCTTTGAAACTTGAAGAAACAGTTATCAAGATGTTATAGAGAATTTGTGGTACCTTTGATTCCATTTCAAAAATTACTATGCTTTTAAGAATCATCAATGTTTCATTAGAAATATTCTCCTATTCATAGGTCTTAAATTGAATCTCCATATAACCTCATTAATATAGCTTAAGTGATCCAAGTTTCTCATCATACCTCCCCTACCAAGAGCCTTTTGGTCCCAAAAATCTTAGGGAGTAGGAAAATGTGGGAATCTCTTTCCCACTTCTTCTATGGAAACCCACTTGGTCTTGCTAAGAATTTTTTTAAGACCAATAAACCACACATTTGTTTCTCACCATACCCCTACATTATTTTCAAAAATAACATCATATTTTGGCTCCTCTTTCTTCTTATGTACAAAATTTTCCAATGAATGTTAAGACAATTTGATCTTCTTCATCCAACAAAAAATTCTCAAAACAAGTACAACTTCACAATATTAATGATTGAGTAGAGCTTCACATATTTGGATAACTCAAACTTAGAAGTTTCATAACTTCTTTATGATATTAAAGGGATCATATCTCAAAGGATTAATCTTCCCCGAAGACCCTTGAAGCCTCTATTTTTCCAACTATACACATAACTTATCACTAGTATGGAACTTAAGATTCACTATATATATATATATATATATCTATCAAACAAAAGATTCACTATATTCTAATGATTTTGGCATTTATAATTAACCTAAAACTTCTTGGGTTTCATTTGAATTTGGAGATGTATTTCACTAACATCATCAATAAATTTATTAGGCTTTCTCCACCTTTTGTTCTCCTTTTTGAGCTTTTCATAAAGAAATTACTTGGCAAAAGAGAATGATATAAGATAAAATAGATGTAAATACTTTAACAAATTAATTTTAAGGGGGAAAGCTTTCAAAGTCATACAATAAGAACATAAAATTATAATATTACACTAAAGTTACTTCCAATCATACTTTAATGATAGATTTGATTAGTATGCTCTAACATCACTTCATGGTCAAATTCTCCTTTCTTGTGAGAGAAAATTCAATAAATGATGAGATAATTTTGCCACTCTCCTCTATTATCCAATACTAGAAAAGTGAGGCACTCTTCTTTAAATTTTTTTGTATTTGTTGTGTAGCCTAGCAAATGCATAGTTGTGGAAATATTTATCAATAGTTTGACTGATGATATATTAATTTCATAATTGGTATTTTATATTCTTTTATGTTGTGCTAAAGTATTTTCAAATTTAATATTCTTTAAAAATATTAAATCAAATTGTTTTAATTTCTATTGTCAATTGATGACCTCATGATTAAAATACTTTGTTTAGGGATATTTTTTATTATTTAGTCATTTCATGTTATTGTGTCAATCATGGTACAAACATAGTAGACTATGTAAAGAGGTTTTTTAGGAAAGGTTTCCTATATCTCTATGTTCAAATAACATAATCTTCAATTTTTAAATAGTCAATAGAAATTTTAAACTTAATCTTAATGTAATGTACCTACCAAAAAGTGGTGAATAGTGAAATTCCTTTATTTCCTAAATATTGAATGGTTTAATATTCACTAAAGGAGCTCAAATTAATTGGTGATGTTAAGATCTAGATGTAGACCTTATGACAAGACATATTGTCAATTAGTGTCAAAACACTTAGACATTCAATGTTACTCGAGTATACAGAGTTACCCGAGTATACAGTGTCACCTGAGTGTTCAGCATCACCCAAGTGTTCAGTATCGCCTGAGTGACATTTCATCACCCGAGTAGTCTTTTGGACCTGAGTAACAGTTTAAAGCCAAATTTGCATATATTGTTAAATATAAATTTGTTTATTGCAAGCTGACTTACAAAGTTGTTTGTTGTATAAAGATATATATGTAAGATAGTTTGTTTTATCCAAAATGTAGAATGTAGAAGGAATGTATAATCAGAAGATGAATATGACTATGTGAATGGAAGTTTGAGTTAAGTGAAGAAGTGTTAAGGACAACAAAGACTTATCTATTAAATTCAGGTGATCAATTATATTCAAAGGATCTTATTCAGAAATCACAGTTGCACAAAGCAGATCATCAACTGGTTCATTCTGATAGGTGGATCAACAAAATCCTTTAACAAGGTGGACCCAAAAGTCCTTTCTTTAAATCTCTTAACAGAGTGTCATTACTTATTGTATTGTACAAAATCATTTAACAAGGTGGACCTAACAGTCCTTTCTATGCTCCTAATAGGGAAGACCATTAGAAGTGGTCATTGTAATCTTTAACAGGCTAAATTTATACTGCAATACTAAATCTTGTGGGTATCATCCCCACCCTATTTTTACTTTCTTTTGGAAGGTTTTTGGGTAACCAAATATTGTGTTATGTGTTGTATCTGATTCTTTACTTTAAATTTATATGCATGCAAACAAATAAGCTAATCTAATTATGGATTAAAAGGATTAAGTTTTATTAGTTCCTGATTCACCCACCCCCCTCTCAATCATTGGGCATATCATATAATTCCAACAATTGGTATCAGAGAAGTGGTTCTCTTATCAGAAGTTTAACAGCTTGAGAAAAGATCAGAGGTTATGGAAACATACAGACTGGAGAAATCCATTGAGAATGAAAATATAGATCTTAAGGTGGTCATGGATCAGATCATAAAACTTAAGGGGAAACTCTTTGTTTCCTTAAAGAGAAGAAAATAATTAGTAGTGCAGATGAATGACAAGAACTATATAGAAGAAAGAATCGAAGAATTTGGAAAATACAAAAGCTTAGAAGAAGCTGATGCATCCATTGAAGACTTTCTTGAAAAGAATCTCAATTTACATGAAGAAGTCAGAAAGTTGAAAAGAGAACAGGAAGTTCACTCAATCAGAATGTGTGAAGTCATGGAACTAAAGAACAAAGAAGAAGATGAAAGAAATATAGCACAAGAAGATAAAAGACTGCTGAGTACAAGATTAGAAGAAAAAGAAAATGAAATCCAACACTTATCACTTCAGCAAGATGATTTGGTAAATCAACTCAACAATGCAACAAAAGAAGTTGTCAATCTAAGGACAAAAAATGAAAGACTACAAAATGATCTCAATACTAAAAAGAAAAAAAATGAAAGTATGATGAATTCACAAACTAGCATGGATCAGTCAACATAAGTTAGACACCATAGACAGACTGGATTAGGTTATACTGAACAAGGTGAATCCTCACAACAAGGAGCTCAAAGGAACAACAAACCTAAATGAAATCACTCTAGTAAGACAAGACATACATCAAATAAATGTTGGAGCAATGGAAAGTCAAAATTTAATGGTAAATGTTATAGTTGCAAAAAACATGGACATAGAGAAAGTGAATGCAAAGAGAAACCTAAGTTTGAAGGAAAATGCTACAAATGCAAAAAATAAGGTCATAAATCTTCTGAGTGCAGAACTAAGAATTGGAATCCTACTGAAAAATTAGCCAAGGAAATTTTTTGGTTGAGATTACAACACTTGGTATAGATGTTGTCACTGTGGTGAATATGGACACATTGGTGAAAATTTTCAAAAGAATCACTTCAAAAAAAGAGATCCTACTAAGAGATGCTATGTGTGTAAACAACTCAGTCATCTGAGAAAGAACTATATAAATAGAGAAAAGGTTCATACTGGTTTTGAGAATGGTAAAACCAAAGTCTCAGAAATCAGAGATCAGATGAGCAAGAAATGGGTAAGGAAATCCTCAGATAATTCATATCAAAGAGATGAAGGATCTAATGACACCCTAAACAGTGAGATGGATGGATCCATCATTACAAAATAGGAAAGTAAGGAGATGACTGGAACTGTGCAATAAAAATTCATCCTACATTAGTTCTGGGTAAGCAATATAGTCCATATCTGCATATTGATGCATGAGGACATATTGTAGTTCAACTAGATTCAGAATGTTAGTTACACCCGAGTCACTCTAGCTCACTCGAGCTGAGTCAGGCAGTGTTGATAACTACAAAGTTAGTTTCACCCAAGCTTTCGAGTGAATCTTGGAGAAACACCTGAGTCATGCCAGCTACTATGTACAGAGCATTTAATGTAATACTCTAACGGTTGAAAATCTCTTATATATGAAGGATTGTGAAGAGTATTGTTTACAAAGCTTTTAGTTTACAATTCAATTCAGAGCCTTTAGCAATTTAGTGTGAATTTGTGATTGAAACCAGAGTTTGATTATTTCATTAGAGAAATATGACATCCACTTCCAATAGCAAGGTCAAGAAAGGTTTGGAGATGCTAGTAAGGAATATAATTTGTGATCCTCCCCTGTTCAAGCTTCATCTAGCAGTTGCATAAGAGATAGAACTGATGGGAGCTCATTCCCTAATCCCTCTGAGAGTGTTACTGGTAAATAAAATTCACAGCTTCTATCAATGCAACATACATGAGCTTGCAACCAGTGAGATGAATCAAACATATGAGATGTTATGTACAGACAGGAAAATGAAGCCTAAGCATAAGCACCTCAAAACCAAGGGTTTGATACATATCATGCATATGCCGAGGGACTTCCAGACAAAATGGATGAGATATGTTCTTAGTCATGTTAACGACATGCAACTATGGCTGGATCATCTTGTGAAGATCACTAAGCAGATAATTCACCATGTTACTGGGTTCCCTATGCTAGACAAGCCAAAAGCTACCAAAACCCTAAACAGGGATGAACTAGCAGAGTTAAATCTTGCTAAGTGGGATGACAAAGGCATGAGACTCAATGGAGTAATAGATATGGAGATGAAATTTGGCATTCATGTGATAGCACACAAGATATATAGCTCAAGCAGACCCAACAATGTTGCATGCGAAGCTTTTGACCTAGCTTACAAAATAGTCAAGAAGAATCTGGTATTCAACCTAGCAAAATTGCAACTCACTCAGTTGAGAAAGAACATGGAGAGAATCTGAGTATCAAAAACCAATTCGTGTAAGTTTTTTTCTTTTCTAATCTGCATACTATTTTATGTTGAGAAGTTCTTTCCCTCCAAAGGAACAGTAGTATGGAAAAAGGATAGACCAATCATCCATAAAATTAATGATTTCATAGATGAGATGTGAGATAATTTTGATAGCATTATGGATGGATACTTTGAAATTTTCAAGAAGAAAATGCAGAGTAGATATAGAATTCCCAAACAACTAGTTGAGAAGTACAAAGAAGAAATCTAGTTTCTAGCTTATTGTGATAAAGTGTATATACAAGCAGTAAAGCCTAGGGTTGCATGGGTACAACCCTTTCCATATGAAGTTAATAATGAGGACACTAAAGATATCATTGAGGATCTTGTGAATGAACCTATCAATCCAAAGGCACCCTACTTTGGAACCTATGAGGAAGAAAAGAGCAGGATATCTTTGGAAATTGAGATTCCTAAGATATTGAAGAAAGGAAGAAAGAGACTTGATACATTCAAGAATAAGTATGGAAATACCTCTGAATCTCCTACAATATCTGAGAGAAAAGAGGAAATAGTTAAAATAGAGGAGATAGAGGAAATTGAATCTGAAAAGGAAGAAACTGATGTTAATCCTCCATAGAAGAAGAGGAAGACAACACCTAGATAGAAAAAGGAAAAAGGCACTACTCCTGCTGTCACTATAAGAAGATTAAGGAGAAATCTTATATTAAGTGATGAAGCAGATGAAGATGAAGAAGATAGTGTGTTCTTCACAAAACCCACACCCACACTTGATAAAAAGATCAAAGACCTTAAAGAAGGAAGAGCCATGAGTTCTTTGAAATCACTGAAGTATGCCTCTAGGACAAAAGAAGAAAAGAAGAAAATTGAGCAAGCAGTGGTGGAAACTATGGCAAAGTGGAAATATGACCCTTCCGAGTTGAAGAGTTATATGACTAAAGACTTATTTAAGGAAGTCTTTATTCCCTAGAAGAATGTAGTAAAAATTGAAACAGATATAAGGGAAGATACATTGAAGCAGGTCATGCTTGCAATGAAAGGAAAATAAGTGAAATAGGCCTTCAGAAAATATGAGAATAATCACACCCCCAGATTCAGGTAATTTCAAATATTGAACAATAATATAGAAGTAGCTCAGCGTGCCACATTAGTGTGGAAATCAATATTTGAGATTGCAAAAAGCAATGTGAAGGAAGAAGTACCGAGTTCAGACCCTCCAGCACAAGGAAATGATGATACTCTACCCGAGGTATAGACTATTGAAGAGTCCAACATAGAGCAGATTGTAGTTGAGGTAATGGCATCACTACCCCAATCTCCCATACACAGTATAGTGACTCCAAGAAAAGACAAGGTTGCAGAATCTACATCAAAACAGACAAATCCTAAGCAACAAGCTCCTCTTACTACTGAGACATGCACACCCAAGTCACAGAAAGTCAAGGTAGACATTTCTACTTTTGATTCATCAATGAGTGTTGATCCAACAATTGGTATTATAAAGGTCAATGGCCTAATTGGATTGAATACTAATACTAAGGATAAGGTAGATAAAGGTAAGGAAATTGTTCCTTCACCGAGTCCTAAATCAAAGGCAATAATAACTGATGAGATAGATCTAGTTAAAGAGATTTTGATTCTTAATTGGGATCTATCCAACCTATCTATAGAACAAATGGATATGTTGGGAGAACTATGGAAGAAAAGAGCCTAACAGTAGAAGCTCATAAAGGAAAGATAAAGGAACAAAGTAATTGAAGATATAAAAAGCATATTTGTAGATGCTTTGCAGATTGAAGTCAATGAAAGTGAATCAATAAGGGACAAACTTGTTGACATTGTCCACAAGTTAAACATAGACATGAATGGTCAGGAGAAGTTACTTGAGAAGAGAGAGAAGAAATTTGAGAACAAGGTTCTAGAGAGCATTGCAAAGAAGATTGCAATTGACCAGGTGCAGCTTACATAGATTATCAACACTCTAGAAACCACTATAAAAAAATGTGGTAGAATTGTTTGTAAATTTTAGTGACTCCTCTAACTTTACCATGGAAATCAAGAATAAGATAGTAAAGATCGATGAAGACATGAAGGAAAGTGCAAGACAGTTAGCACTTGACCCGAGCACCAGTTCTGCTCACTTCATGAAAATAAAGTATCTTACTGATTTGCAGGTTGAAGTGTTGAGAGAAGAAGCAAGAATTAGAGAATCTCTTACAACCATTCAGAGCCAACTTCTACCACATATGGATGGAATGTAGAAACATATAACACATGCTAAACTCTCATCCATGAAAACAACTTCTCATTTGTCGAGCTGATGATCAAGCTATCTGCAGAACTACAAGTTGAATTGCACATCTTGAAGGTGCTACAGGATAATTGGGACAACACTCTATCTCAAATTTTGAAGGTACATAGTGATTTTCTATCCTACTTTGGGATAACCCTATAGATGATATTTTTTTTGCATTCTTGTCAAAAACAAGGGGGAAATATCATTGTATAAGAGGAAAATGTCATTGTAAATATCACATGTACAGTGAATAGTGTAGAAGATATATGTTACAATAACGATTTTGAAAAATACAAAAATAGAGTCAGTTAGACCCAAGCAATAGAGAAAGTGTCAAAACCTGAGCAATCTGAAAGGGGGAGTTTTGACATATCAGATACAGAGTTTAATGATAAGTGTTTTTGTCACTAATGCCAAAGGGGGAGATTGTAGACCTTATGGAAACACATATTTTCAATTAGTCTCAAAAAAATTATTCATTCAGTGTTACCTGAGTATACAGAGTTACCCAAGTATACAATGTCTCCCAAGTTTTCAGCATCACCTGAGTTTCCAGTATCGCCCGAGTGACAGTTTATCACCTGATTAGTCTTTTGGACCCGAGTGATAGTTTGAAGCTGACTTTGCATATATTGTTAAATATAAATTGTTTATTGCAAGACGGCTTAAAAATTTATTTGTTGGATAAAGATATATATGTAAGATAGTTTGTTTTATCCAAAATGTAGAATGTAGAAGGAATGTATAATCAGAAGATGAATATGATTATGCAAATGGAAGTTTGAGTTAAGTGAAGAAGTGTCCAGGACAAAAAAGACTTATCTATCACATTCAGGTGATCAATTATATTCAAAAGATCTTTTTCAGCAATCACAGTTGCACATAGCAGATCATCAACTAGTTCATTCTCACATGTGGATCAACAAAATCCTTTAACAAGGTGGACTTAACAGTCCTTTCTTTAAATCTCTTAACAAAGTTGCATTACTTATTGTATTGTACAAAATCTTTTAACAAGGTGGACATAATAGTCCTTTCTATG
This sequence comes from Thuja plicata, assembly GCA_018584345.1. Lineage (NCBI taxonomy): Eukaryota > Viridiplantae > Streptophyta > Pinopsida > Cupressales > Cupressaceae > Thuja > Thuja plicata. The sequence continues at coordinate 444,776 of MU224536.1, forward strand.
CTCCTAATAGGGCAGACCATTAGAAGTGATCATTGTAAGCTTTAACAGGCTAAATTTATACTGGAGTACTAAATCTTGTGGGTATCATCCCCACCCCAGTTTTACTTTCTTTTGGAAGGTTTTTGGGTAACCAAATATTGTGTTATGTTGTGTATCTGATTCTTTACTTTCAATTTATATGTATGCAAACAAATAAGCTAATCTAATTGTGGATTAAAAGATTAAGTTTTATTGGTTCCTGATTCACCCCCCTCTCAGTCATTGGGAACATCATATAATTCCAGCACTAGATTTACTCACAAATAAATGGATTTTAAGTACACCATCATGTACAATAGGTTTTTTATTATTGCGCCAAAGGTATCCCCATGACCCATACCAACGCCCAACCTGCCTTACCTTGGTCTTACATACTACCAAGTTGGGGACAAGAAGGGGTGATTTAGGGAGAGACTAATCCTCTGGGGGTGTACCAAGCCGCCCAAAATCCAAGTGAGTTTTTCCTTTGGAGTCAAACTCAAGACTAATGGGGAGAGAACCCAAGGTCCAATCCAACTCTGTTACCCATACAAACATCATGTACAATAGTTATTATGTCATTTTAGACATGTTTGCAATAAAGACAATTTATTTCTATAAGAAATTATATGTACATTAATGAGAATGTTGGATAAGATAACATTCTATTATAGAACCCATTTGTAACTAATGAGATTTTTCTCTTGTACAATAAGAAAAGGGAAGCAATGTAAAGAGGTAGATCACTTATCATTTTAAAAGTTGCACATTCATAAGGAAGATGTCACAATAGGAAAAGGGAAGTCCCAAGTGCTTAGTGGGTTAATGATCCCTCACTAAATATGTAAAATTAAAATGGGGAGAGATAATGAGATAATAAATATAGATTAGGGAGGATTATGTGTACCTAACATTGAGATAGGAGGCACGCTACTTCATATCTAAACTTCTGACAGACATGATCTCAAAAATATTTGTAATTGTTGATCTAGAACTTGAAGATTGTAACCTTTTTATAAAAAAAATTTCAACTAATTCTGGGAGGTACAAAATGTTTGAAACATTCTATACCCAAGAAAAAAATGTTTGAAATGTTCCGTACCTTGGGTTTTTTTACTCAAATTTCTAGGGATGCTCTGACAGTTCCCGATCTGCCTGGAAAAGTTTTGGTATCTCTATAACATGTTCCTACACACAAAAAAAGGGGAAGAAGGTTGAGTAAAGGGGTTTGCCCCAGTCAAACCCCTATTTAGGAATCAACCTTGAAATTAACTGAAATAAAGGAAAGTGTGTTGTCATCTAGTAGAGGCTAGATCTAAGAAATGAAGTATATCATACCTTGGAAATGAAAATGCTTCTTTGAATGTGTTAAAGTACATTGATGCAATAGCTTTGACTTAATACAAAACCCCAAAATAAAATCATGAAAGGAAAAACCTCATGTAATGGGTGTTGTAATTCACCACAATGTTTAATTGAGGGAGAAAGATTACTTGGATGAATGTGTATCTCCCTCCTTGATAAAAAAACTCATTTTCTTGGAATTTAATGAGGTAAAGAAGCTATATCTATGGATAAGAACACCTTGAATTATAGATAATAATGCTAGATCTTGAATGCTTGGACTTGATATCTTGATGGCTCTTGAACTTGATTTTCTTCCTTGCACTTGATAGCTTTAATAGTTGATCATGAATGGATTAGAATGGATGGTGGATGATAATAGATACAAAAATAAGGAGAGATAGGGTGTTTATATACCTCTCACAAAATTTCAGGGGTTAAAACTAAAGCAGGGAAACCATGAGACCTAATTTACCACCAAAACCCTGACACAAAGCTCCAATTCAATTTTGGGCCTTTTTAGGCAATTACATAATGTATGAAATATTATGTACCTAGGTACATAACATTGGAAACATTATTTTCATAGTAAAAATTGCCAAAAATTATATTGGGTGTCAGGATGATAGGGAATATGTAGGATTATCAAGTACAACTAGTTTTGAGGTCAGGAGAGAACACAGGCCACAAATAGTGATATAGGGCCTAGGTGATGAAATAAATAATGGGATTGAAAAAAATATAATATCACACTTAGAAATAAGGACTTACCTCAATTTTAAACAAGATTGAAATGAATGAATACCCATATTTGAATTTAGGTGTCCATTAAGAACATACCAAGGTTGGTGGAAAATAGCCCTTAAAATATACAAAAATTAGGTGCTTACAATTTAGGATGGTACATTTAGCCCCCACTTTAGCAAGATTATGAGGCAACCTCATGTTCATGGTAAAGGAAATGAGAGAGAGAGAGAGAGAGAGAGAGAGAGAGAGAGAGAGAGAGAGAGAGAGAGAGAGATCACTATGTGCAAGNGGAAAAGAGAGAGAGAGAGAGAGAGAGAGAGAGAGAGAGAGAGAGAGAGAGAGAGAGAGAGAGATCACTATGTTCAAGGAAGCAAGACCCCAAATGAAAGATCTCAACTCAGACATGCATGTACAAGGGCATGAAAAAAACAAAAACAAACAAAAGACAAAGACACCAACAAAAGGGGTTAGTAAAAAAATAAAACTCCAAATCAACTAGTTGAAGAGACCTCGATTGAGAAATATCCCCACCACTAGTATCATTTTTGAAAATTCATTGTAAGAGCATACGTGACCACATGGAAAGGCCAAAAGAATTTCCAAAGATGAGACAAAACTCCATGATCTAACTACTAGCATAGTATTAGAGCATGAAAAGAAGAGAAAAAGCCCATGAATCCAACAGTCTAGCAAGTTGTGTTATGCTAAGCGATTCATGGGAGAAGAAGAGGAGGCAAAGGAAAGGCTAGAAAGTTGTGTTATGTTATTTCCACTCATCCCAAAGAAAGAGGGAAGGAGAATTGATGGTTTAGCAAGTTGTGTTATGCTTGTCAATTATACCTTGAAAATTTTTTGCATGAGGGTGGATTTAAAAAACTTTGCACTCAGGGGCGGCTTTGAAAAATTTTTTGCTCAGGGGTGGGTTGAAAAAAATGCACTTGGGGGAAGCTTAAAAAACTTTGCACTTAGGGGCATCTTTAAAAACTTTGTGCCTAGGGGAAGATAATGGAATTAATCCTATGGAAAACATTATCTCCATAGGGATCCAAAAGGGTGATCAATCCTAAGAAAATTATTGTCTCCTTAGGGATCAATAAACGACTAGTCTAGGGACCAAAAAAAAAGTTGTATAATATAAAAGGAGTCCATATGAATGCCCCCTCCTTATGATGATGACATAAAAATATGGTAGAATCATAAGGGAAAGAGAACAAGGATACCTACTTCCAAAAATAAGGAGATATCCTTAAAACAATGTATGCTTGTTACCTTAACAAAGAGTGAAAAATCTTGGTAGCTAAGGAAATAGATAATCGTGAAAGGATATTCACAAGTGGGAAGAGACCCTTGAAAGGAAGAGATCATGGTTACAAGACATGTACCTTCAAGAGGAGTTCTTGAACAAAAATAAAATCTTTAAGACAAAGAGGGGAGAAGAACTAGAATGCACCCTTTGAGCCCCCTATGAGTAGGTGAAAAAGGGATTCTTGATGAAGGAAGACACACTTTAAGCCCCCAAGTAAGGGTATTTGTTGAAGATGGGAAAAATTTTACAAATAAGGAAGAGGTCATGATCAAGGATACACACATCTTAGATAAGAGAGAATCTTGAATCAAAAAAATCAATAATGTATAAGAAAATAATTCGGCATGATAAACAAACACCACTATACTAGGGAAAGTAGATCCTTAGAAAGAAAAGAATATTGATAACCAGATCCTTCCCCCCAAGGGTGAAAGCAAGGGAAAATGTAATTCACTGACAGACATGCATCTTCAATAAAAAATAAGTTGCAAAAAAGGATATAAATTATAATGTAAAACAAACACAATATATACATAAAAGACATCATGTATATAACAGAAACAAGTCCACAGACAGACAATGAATGCATCTTAAAGGAAGATCATCTATGATAGACATACACTTTGAGGAATATAAAAGATTGTTAAAAAAATAATCTTATTCCAAAAAGGATGTACCACCATAGGATAATACAAATAAAGAGAGATGGTAGAATTTCACATTATGCAAACTTAGTGGAAAAATCAATTATACAAGATATACACTTCTAAGAAAGGAAGAGATTGTAAAGAAGGATATCAATCCTCTTAGAGATAAATATCCTTAACAAGAGATTTAACCAACAAAGAGATAATAAATACTTTGAAAGGAAAAATAGATGAGATGGGGAGACCTTTCCCCCAAGCAGAAAGACAAGGGAAACAATCTATTATGGAGCTCACAATGCACATTATGCAAAACAAAGATCCCCCAACGGTGTAAGCTACTAAGTTTAAATAATGGAGAGAACATAATAGGAAAAATATATACTAAGGTATGTATTTATATCAAGAAAAAACATAAGATCCATTGTTAAGGAAATAAGAGATCTTGTTAGAATAACTAAGAGGAGGGGGGGTGAATCAGTGGCCTTAAAAATAATTCCAAAAACTCAACCAAACATTTATATCTCAAATATAATATCCTCTAGTTATCTTTCAGTCCTTCAATATGTATGCCTTATGTAACTCTAACAAATACATACTGCTTGGTAAGATATACTATTTATCTTTTTCTAGCCTTTATCGAGTAGCAGCAATTAAGCTTAGTGTTTACCAACCAATCTAGTTTTAGTAATGTGTAAAGTAAACTATCAATGCAATGAAACAAAAACACATTTGACACATGGATTTTAACATGAAATCCCTGTTAAGGGAAAAACCACTTAGGATGGTAACCCAAATTTTTCACTCTTTTGAAGTGAGCTCGGTGAAGAGACAACCCTGTTAAAGCTTACAAACACACTGTTAAGTGCGACCTTGTTAGAGGATTCAAAACTAACAGTTATCTTTTGACCTAGCATTCACTATGATATCAACAAGAAAACCTTTTTAGTCTTGAGTATCTCAATATAATAGGGATGGTTAAATCCCACCTGGTTAGGATATTTTTTTGAATCAATGGTTAAACTGAAACAATAAATGATCTTTTCAATAACACAACTTTAACTTGCAGATTTTTAGATCTATTGTTGGTCCAATAATACCTCTCTGATCAATGCTCACTTTAGTTCCTTTTCTCCCTTATTTTTTCTGCTCGGTGAATGCTCTGTCCTCTGTTTCTTGGTGTCTATAGAATTCTTGGCTTTGTTCTTCAACCTGTATGATCAGATCTGCATGAAGACTTCTATCTTCATTAGAATTATATTCAAAATTCCTCTGTTTCATAATGAATTACTTGTCTCTTTATATAGACATGATTTAGCCATTCAATTTTCTTGTTTTCACCATAGATCACTTTCTTGATCCATAAAGCTCACCATGCTTTCTTTAATCTGTAAATCTCTCCTTGCTTTCTTTAATCTGTAAAGATCTTCTTTGGATTTGTTCCACAACTCTATCCTTGTTATCTATGCTTTAAATCTCTTCTTTGTTTTAGTTCAACTGATCGATGAAAATAAAGCAATCAATCAGTTAACTCTAAATATAGCTCCTGCCAGCTAAGTCTTTTTGTTGTTCTCTATCTTTAATTTCGATCAGTGATCAACTTCAATTATCTCAGTCATTGACTCCAGTTGTCCTCGGTAACAACTTCAGGTATGCTCGGTTACTATGGTGCTCGATATACACTGTGAACTTCTCGGTGACACTTTCTCAGTTATTATAGTCTATCGGTGTGCACTGTCCATCGGTGTTTACAGTCACTCAGTGTATAATGGATTTTATGTTTTACCGATAACATAAACTTTGTATCTTAAATTATTGAAGTCTATGACAATATGTATATGATCAATTAGATTATATCAAGTTGACATTAATTAAAATACAATACATTAACTAATTTAATGTCTTGCATTTACTTTTGCATCTCAGTGATCACCAACTTATCATTTTCAAACATTTAATCAGTTATAGTTCATCAAATCTATCTACCAAATCTTGAGAAAATTGTGAATTCAATACATTAAACAAGAGAGTGTTTATTAATCTAATGAAAAAGACATAGAAATTCACCATTAATAGGCCTTTGATTTTTTTGAAAATGTCTATAAGGAAAAATAATTTTAGGATCATATTTAATTCTCTAGAAGATTTTTTTAACTAAATCCAAACGATCATCAAAATGAGGTGTTACAATAGATGATGTTGATAAAAGAATGTCAATAGGAGGTTTATGTTGTGATGAAGAAGGATTGGGATAAGGAAAAGTGGTGGCTTGAGGTATAAAACCTAAATCACACCAAGTGACTTGTTTAGGAGGATCTATATGAACCTTAATACCTTGTTCAATAATGCCAAGTCCTAATCCATTATAACCTTGTTAAGTAGTAATGTCATATCCCACATGGTAATTGGATTTTAATGTAGAGGGTGAAGGAGATTCATCTTGATTTTTATGAAAATATATGGTATACAAATGAATAAGAGGATAAATATTATTTTTTGGGAGACTAAGGTTCCTATAACTATTCTCATCTTCTTTAGGTGGAGAAGAAGAGAAAGGTTTATCAAGATCTTCATGTTGACTTAATGTTATTCTTGGAGAGAAGTCATCAAGAAAATTCTTAACATCAGGATTATAAATAGTGCTTGGATAAAAGGAAGATTGTTTGAGGTCATCTAAAGAAGTGCATAAATTAGCTTCCTTAAGACTATCCATTAAGGTGGGTTCAGGAAGAGAGGATCTAGATCTTACTAAGATGGAATCATTAAGAGAAAAATCATGATCAATAGGCACCATAGGAGTAGGAATAAGAAGGTTTATAAAATTATTATCTTTAGGTTCAACATATTCCATGCATTTTGTTAAAAATATTATGAGAAAATTACATGAAATGAAGAAAATTTTTAAAATATGCTTTGCAAGAAGGAAAAGTATTTGAAATTCTCATAATTCCATATGAAAGAACACCATGAAGGAATACAAACATCATAAAATGCAAGAAAGTATGATTCACTCTATGCGATTGATAAAAAGAGAAGGAGAAATGTAACAACATAAGTTATCACACACCAATCTAACTTAGTAAACTCCATGAAAGATACCCAAATTAGATCCCAGAGTGCAATGAAGAAAAGCTAACACCAAAATAAAAAAGGAAATATTACAAGTTGAGCTCACCAAAATGTATAATAGGTGAACCTAGATATCTAAATGCATAAAATGTAGAAAAGATGTTATATAAATAGTGATTAATGTAATGCAAAGAAAGTAGATCTAGACACAAAATCATAATTAAAACTTCATGCGTCGGGTTCACCAAAATGTACAATAGTTGAACCTATACATCTAAATCCATACAATGTAGCAAAGGTATGATGTAAATATTGAATAAAATGAGATCTAGACACAAAATCAGAATGAAAACATCATGCATCAAGTTAACCAAAATGTACAATAGGAAAGGGGAAGCAATGCAAAGAGGTAGATCAATTATCATTTTCAAAATGGTACACTCAGAAGGAAGATGTCCCAATGGGGAAAGGAAGGTCCCAAGTGCTAAATGGGTCAATGATCATTCGCTAAATATGTAAAATTGAAATGGGGGGATATAATGAGATAAGAAATGCAGATTAGGGAGGATTTATGTGTACCTTAAATTAAGATAGGAAGTATGTTGCTTCATATATGAATTTTTGATAGACAAAATCCTAGAAATACATGTAACTATTGATCTGGAACTTGAAGACTGTAACCTGTCTGTAAACTATATTTTAGTTGATTATAGGAGGTACAAAACATATGGAACATTCTATACCTAGTAATAGAACATTTGAAACGTTATGTATCATGGGTTTTTGACTCAAACTTCTAGGGATGCTCTAACAACTTTCGATCTACCCAAAAAACTTTCTGTAGCTCCGTAACCTATTCCCGCACATAGAAAAATGGGTAATAAGGTTGAATAAAGGGGTTTGCCTCAGTCAAACCCCTATTTAGATGTAGACACCTAAAAATTCTCATCGCACATAGGCCCCCCTTTTTAATTGTCTTTTGTATTTTTCATCATTTTTTGTCCGTTTTGATCATTTTTAGTCATTTTAGGCTATTTTTCAAATATTTTAAATTATTTTGATTTTTCTATCATCCTGTCATTTATTTGCGTCATTGTGTTGCATTATTGTCCCTATGTCCCTTTTTAACATAAATAAATTTCATTTTTTATGACCTTTTGTCGCACATTTGAATATTTTAATATTCAACTGGATTTTTGATTTCTTATTTTATTTTGCATTTAAATTTGAAGGGAAAATGACAATTTGTTTTCATCATTTCTCTTTTATTATTGAGCTTTGGCCCTTCTTTTTCACTTTTCTTTTCATATTCCTCTGCTTAAATTTTCCTTTTTCATTTTGGAGGGAATTGGTAAGTGGGTTTTTATTATTTCTCTTTTATTTTTGACTCTTTGTTCTTCTTTTCCCTCTTGATTGTTAATTTATTCTTGGTGACTTTTTAGTTTTTAAGTCAGTTTTCTATTTAATGGGCCTTCTTCCTCTTTTTTTGGCTAACCATGATTTGATTATCCTCATTTTTCTATTATGTTTGTATATTTTATTTTCAAGTACATATTGGTGCACTCATCATAAAGAGCAACATTAAATTAGGAGGAGAAAGAAAAACAATGGAGCACTATTGAGTTTGCATAATTTGAATTTTTATGTTTTCATGTTATTTCATTATTTTATGCAAATAAAAATTAATAGATTCATTGAAGACTAGGGATAATTAAATATGATTTAAAGCTTTCCTGGTTGAGCTTTTCATATTTCTAAACTAATTGATTTCCCTATCTACACTAGGTATAAACCTTGCAATGAAATGAAATAAAGGAGAGTATGTTGTCATATAGTAGAAGCTAGATCTAAGAAATCAAGTATATTATACCTTAGAAACACAAATTCTTCTTTGAATGTGATCAAGTATGTTGATGAGATAGCTTTGACTTAAAACAAAAACCCAAAAGGAAATCATGAAAGAAAAAACCTCATTTAATGGATGTTGCAATTCACCACAATGTTTGATTGAGGGAGAAAGAAGACTTGGATGAATGTGTATCTGCGTCCTTGATAGAAAAATCCTTTGCTTGGCCTTTAATGAGGGAAAAAGGTATATATATGGAGAAGAAAACCTTGAATGCTTGAGAATAATGCTAGATCTTGAATCCTTGGACTTGATTGCTTGATGGATCTTGAACTTAATTTGCTTCCTTGCACTTGATAGATTGAATGCTTGATCATGAATGAATTGCAATGCATGATGGATAATAATGGATACCAAAATAGGGAGAGATAGGGAGTTTTTATACCTCCCACAATATTTTGGGGGTTAAAACTGAAGCATGCCAACCATGGAACCTAATTTCCCACCTAAACCTTGATAAGAAGCTTCAGTTCAATTTTGAGCCACTTTAAGAATGTACATAATGCATGAAACATTATGCACTTGTGTACATAACATTGTAAATATTATGTACCTATTAAAAAGGGCCAAAAATTAGACTGGGTGTCGGGATGATAGGGTAGATGCGAGATTATCAGGTACAACTAGTTCTGAGGTCAGGACAAAACACAAAGAACACAAATAGTGATATTAGGGCCTAGGTGATAAAATAAATTATGTGATTGGAGGAAAAATATATGAGCACACTTAGAAATAAGGACTTTCCTCTATCACACTTAAAAAATAAGGACTTGCCTCTATTTTAAATAAGATAGAAATGAAAGAAGAGCCATATTTGAATTTAGGTGTCCATTAAGAGCCATATGAGGTTCTGTTATAGAAAACACACTAAGGTGGGTGAAAAATAGTCCTTAAATTGTACACTAATTAGGTTCTTACAATTTAGGATGGTACATATGTATTGATTTGTTTGTATTTCAAACTCTATAAAGAAGCTTATTTCAAATTTTACACACCCTCTTTCATGTTAAAATAGTGTCAATCATATAGATTAATTCTAATAAATTTAAGTTAAATAATTTTTAATTTTAATTATTTTTTACTTTGCAATAAAAATTAAGTTCACTTAATTTCTATCATATGAATAAAGAATTTAGTAAAATAGATGTATTTTATATTAATTTTTATATAATAAACAAAATTTATGAAATTATCTACCTAAAAAAACATTACATAATAAAAAAATACTATTGTATCTAATAAATCTATAAATCCAATCATATCTAAAAGACAATTTTAAATAAATAAACGTGATGAAAAATATTCTTGAGATATAGGGTTGACCGTGTTGGGACCTCCAAAATTCTCTATTGTATTAACCAACTGCTATAGGCCATCATGAAGCTTTTGTATTCTATGGGATACCTCAAAGGTTGAAGCTACAAAAGTTTTCTATTAGAATTTTATCATAGAGATCATATGGGAGAGTGTCATATAATTATATGTGTTTGAGGAGTAAATTTTGTGAAGCATATTTATTTGTATTACTTCAAAATATTTTCATACTTGATTATTGAGATCCAAAAGGGGACATGAGACAATGTATTTCTTATGAGCTTATCGAATACCAACAAATTTTATTGCATTTCACTATTTTGCAAAGGAGTAAAATGAAGGATTTCAAAATCGAGAAACCATTGCTATATCGCGAAAGCATAAAATCCTTAGTGAAAAATAGTAAAATCATCACTATCTTGCAGGGTATCAAATGAAAAGGTTGCAAAACAGTGAAACATGACGCCATTCCACAAAAGGAGAAAAGTAAGAGTTGCGACATAGCGAACCCTTCACTATTTCGCAAGGGAATGAAAAGGGGTTGCACGAAGGAGAGAAATTATCACTATTTCACAAAGGACATATAAGGAGGTTTTCAATATGGAAAAAAATGTCTTTTTCTCATCGGGATACATTTATGAGACGGTGTCAGCCACATTTAATAGAAATGACAACTAGCTTTGGGAGAAGACATTACACACATTTGAAGTATTGAAGAAAATTAATGGCACATGCTCAAATTAAATGATGAATTTTGGATCTAATCGCCATAAGTGATAAGGTTTGTTTTCAAATGAAGAAATACAAAGAAAAAATAAAGCTAGTGTGACAAAGAGGTACGAGAATTACAGAGAAAATGGTTCGAGGAAGTAGTACATAGTAGCAGTGAGCTCAAAACTTAGAGGATTTGGTATTGCGAACAAACAATAAGTTGAAACCTTACACTTTTTCTATAATTTGTTTAAAATTCATAATGCATAGGAAGAAAAAGGAAGAATTAGTAAAGAAGGAACCATCAAAGGTCTCCCCATAATAGGATTTATTAATATTAGGTTTTGTAGATTTAGGAACAAAGGGTTGGTTTACAAATGAGTGGTTAGAATGTAGGGATGTGATTCTACCACATACATGTAGATCACTCTTTTGGTATTTCTATGCAAATAGATTCAAAAAGACACCTAGGTCCAACCCATGAAAGCTAGACTTAGAAAAGGTTATTGTGCCTAATTTTTTTATTGATGTTGAGTTGATTGATACTCTGGTGAATAATTATAAACCAAAGACTAGAATGGTGAGAAAAATTGATGTCGATGGTACCCCACTTCTAGTCATTTCCAAGTCTCACATTGAGGAACATTTTGGACTGAGCAGAAAATCTCTCACCAAAGTTGACAGAGAAAAATTCCCAATTGATTATGAGAGAATGGTGAAAATCATGGGATTTGGAGAAGCTGCATTCTTTATGAGAAGAGGAGAAAATAATCGGTTGGTGAATTTAAGTAAGAAGGGGCCATATCCAACAAACTATTTTAAGGATTTTTCCCAAAAAACATATTACAGTTGGGGAAAACTATGTGGGGAAGATCAGAAGTGGAAGATGCACATAGAACTAATATATATATATATATATATATATATATATATATATGAGGATCTAGAACCCTAGTCTATGCATTGAATTTGATTTGGCCTCCGAGATTGAAAGAATCCTGCACAAACAGTTAGTTCAATGGAAGACTAGTAGGAAGTTCATAAATTATTCTTTATTGTACCATTTACTTTTATTTTAGAATAGTATTTTTTTAGTTAATCAATGAAATTAACTATGTTGGAAGGACATGGAACCATTCTATGAGTAAAACTATGGTGCATAACTTGGGATAAGAATAGTAAGGACTATAAATATAAGATTTTTCATGATGCCTTTGTTGTGTGGACATTAAGAGCTGTTGGGAAAAAAGTGGAAAGGATCCCACCCAGAATAAGGGTTGTCTTGAGACCATTAGAATATTATCATGACAAGGGTTTTGTCACATAATTTTGCAGATTGGATCTGTAAAGGAGATTATACCTTGATAAGGGTTTATGGATGCAGAAATGCACCACATGATTTTCTGGTCCATGTATCTGAGAGAGTTGTATTTATGGAATTTCTATAGAAAATGTTATGCTTTAATAAAGAAGTAAATAGACCTATAAAGAAGGGAACATTCATGCCTCATGTCGTTAGATTTATAGGTTTTTCTATTGGTTCTGGTGTGTTGGAACAATTACAAGATTAATTGAAGAAGGCCTATCACCTTGAAAGTGCAATAAGACCTTATGAACCTGAAGATCATATTTGATATTTTATAAAATAATACAAGAATAGAATGGATGTGAAAGAATAAATTGGTAGGAATTGCATGAATCCCTCGGAAGTTATACAAAAGTGGAAGAAGTGGAGTATAGTGATGAATTTAGAAGAAGAGAAGCAGAAGAAGGGACGACCTTGATTCCATGATGATCAGACTGATGAAGTGTCTAGGATGGAGTTATGCATTAAGGATTTTGAAAATTTATATGGGAAATCTGATGAATATATACCACAAGAGGTTAACATTCCTCCTAAAAATTCAAATAGATTGGTAATTATTGATTCAGATTCAAATTACCCACTTCCTAAGAAATAAAAGATAGATGAAGTGGTTCCCATTGTTCCTTATGAAGATTATGAAGGAGGGGGGAGATAGAGGAAGCTGCAAACACATTAAAGACTTTGAGGGGTGATGAATAAATCTGCCAATCGTCTTCTCCTTCTATATTTTAGGAATAAATACATGAGTACAGTGCTCAACTTCTTGATGAATAAGAACCCATCGACATCATTGATGAGAGGGAGGCCATTTCTATGCGATTTGTTGAAGATGAAAATTTTATTCATACACAAGAGTTAAAATATTTCTAGATGCAGATAAAGATAAAATATTTTGAGGACCTGAAGAAACTCAGATTAATGGGTGTTGAACAATCATGGCATGAGTAATTTTTGATTCATCTTCTTAAAAAAATGAACTTAGATGAGGTGAATTTCACTTTAGAAGAAGCTAGGGAGATGGTACAAAAAGTGACATGTTTCTAGTACTAGGTATTTCCCTAAAGGAAATATTTTTGATTGATCGAGTGAGAAAAAAAGAAGATCCTACTTTTGTAGCAGAGTTTGATATAGAGGAAAAAATTGTTGGGTCTAGGTATAACCCTAAAATAGAAAATCTGGCTACTTGAGATAGTTTTAAAGGAGGCTAAAAGCCTAAGTTGATTGACATCACTAAGGGTGTTGATGGTACAATAGTTGTACAAACTATAGATGATACAAACCCACTGGTATCTGCAACAGACTTGATGCATAGAGATATGTTTAACAAATACCAAAATAAACATATGCAAGAAAAAATTGAGAATTCTCATGTTAGGGAAACAAAGATGAACAATGAAATAAATGAGTTGTATCTCAAGTTGGCTACACAAAGAAAATAGATTCAAAAATTAAAGGTTGGTAGCCAGAGTGGAGCTCTAGTAGTTCATGAAATTTCCCCTTCTATTTCCACTAATATTATAGTGGATGTTATTTCCCAGGAAAATTTTAAAAATATTGTAGAAGAAAGAATAATGCAAGAAATTCCAAAACATGTTTTCAATGCACTTGAACAAGTATTATCTTTCAAAGTTAATTTGGTTATTAGAAAATGCGATGATGTCTATAATGGTTATCATTCTTTGATAGATATGTTGGATACATTTAAGAAGAATTATCCACACTTAGAAGAACTTTCTAGGAGATGGAAGCCATCTCACTTTGATCTGACTAGGATTTGTGAGGTGATAGAGAGAGACCTAGATACTCTTGCTGAGATTAAAGAAACAAAAGAAGCCATTGATACTATCATTAAAGATTTGAATTATATTGAGAAAGAAAAGGAAGGATAGAGGATAAATTATCTTCTTTTAATAATATCAAACATTGGGCAATCCCAAAATTTGTTGATAAAAAAGGCTGTGTGGAAAATCTGGAAGAATGTGTTGGTGTTTTAAACTGATTTTACGCTTTATAGGCTACCAATATACCTATAGATAGATTTTAAAGAGTGGTTAGTTCCAAATATGGGAAATATAAGGTAATTGAACCAACTATAGGGACAAGACTTCCCTTTTCACTTTTGGCTCTGCAAGACCAAGGCGGGTGTACCTAATCTAGCTTAATATACAACACTTTACAATTCTCTCTAGATTTAAACAATAGAAAATGATAAGAAAGTGTTGAATGATAACCACTCATTCATTGACTCTCAATTACCATGTAGAACATACAACAAATAACCACAAAACTTAAAAGGATCTTGAAATGGTTTTGATTTAAATTCAAGAATATAGCCAAATCCAACCAAACATGTATCACTATAGAAAGTACTAATTTATGACTAGTGCTTTATCCATTGGGAAATATCTCTATTGCAGATACACAATACAGAAACCAATTATTGTCAAATATTCAAAACCATAAATGCATTAACCTAGACCCACACTCCTTATAAAATCCTTGTGCACACCTAATGAATCTATGTCTTATCCAGAGCATCATTTAATTTGATCCTAGATCAAAACTTAGGAATAGCAACATACACACAGATAAACTCTATGCAATGAATCAAAAAACTCAAAAATAAGAAATAAACAGAAAGCAGAGACTTGAATCTGGAGTATTTTCATTAAGTATGAAGAGTCATATTCTTGTATACAATTTTATTTAAAATATACACCACTTCAATAATGGAAAAAGACTTGAAACTTTCTATTTCTATTATGACACAGTCTAATGCAATCTGCTATATCTCTGACTGAAAACTAGAACCTTAATTGGAAATCCCTCTTCAAACCCCCAAAAAACCAAACTTTTACAAAATGAAGAAGAAAGAATGATATAGAAGGAGAAGAAACCCTAAAATTATTCTATGATTGACACCTATCTTCTCCCCTAAAATATCTGATTTTGCAAAATATCTTCCCCTCTTCAAAAGACCAAAATCTGATTTGATTTCCAAATAAATCCTCTTCATCATTTGTTGTTTTTCTTTGTACCCTAAAAATCTGGAACAATCTTCCTGTGAAAACATATTTACAATTTTGAAATAAAACATTCCCAATGTTTGTTCACTTTAGCTTATACCTGTCCAGATTTTAAAGATGCTATGTAGAATTAAAAGATATTAATATAAAAATATTATTCTGCACTTAAACTTATTATTTTACTTATTATTTTAGTTTGTACTTTATATCCTTCCATGGGTTACTCCACCATTGGTCTGGACTTCACCCATCAGCCACTTCAGCACCCACCTAAGTGCCATGTTGGCTCTAGCAACATCTAAACCTAGCTCCCTCTAGAAACACTTGACATGTGTTGCACTCTGGTTGGTCTGAGCATCCCCTCTTGGTGCCACTGGAGATCTCATCTATTCACCACTTCTGTCCTGTCAGCCTACCACATGTCAATCAGGTGTGATCCTGATGGTATCCTCTTAGCACCTTTTGGATCATGGGATCACACCCACCGGTTGATCCTTCCTCAGGATTCATGCACCATCTGAGGAACTTCACCACATTTCATCTCCTACATCATTCACCTTTTTCTCCATCAGCACTGAAATGTCACCACTGCCACCTGGGCATGGGCCCACAAAAAATTTGTAACCACCAAGTGTCAATCATGCCCTCCAATCAAACACAATCACCAAAGGCACTCTTTCTCTTTACTCATATTCAATACTATGTGGTTTCACATATAAAAGTTCAAAAAGTCTATCCCACTATGCATGTGGGATATAGTTGTATAGTTTTTGTATTCCAAACTACCACCTGCAAACTAACAGATCACATTTCTTTTGAAACATTATACCAAATGGTTCACACCCCTTACCTATGCTTTCATGGTATCTGCTTTCTGTTCCACAACTTCCAAATTAGTGCAGGCAGGGAAATGTTGGAAAGGGATAAGGATTTTTTATAGAAAATGATCCTTGAATCTCCACTTTGTTGCAACCCCCAGAGGATGGAGTGTAACCAAAATTTAAAACTTGGCATTTACTTCTGCTAATAGCATTAGCCTTGAAATTTTCCAATTTGTATATACCAAATCCATCATTTATGAACTCTACAAACATGACAGTCCAAGGGTCCATATTGATTTGAAGAGGTTGTCAAATAATTCACATGCCTTGAGAGTTTCCACATTTTGCAAAACTTGACAGAATTCCACTTTGCTAAGACTTGATCAAAGCTTCCTTACTGGCGTAGGCAAGGAACAACACTAGAAAAGGCCATGGAACGAGTTTATACCAGTGAATTCATTTGCTTGAAAGTTTCTAATGTCATTTCAATATTCCTTCATATCATGCACACATCATGACTCCTCTTTTTGTGACCACATTCACCATTTCCTACCTTTTATGGAGGCCCTATCTTTGCAGGATGATTATCAAGATTGGAATATGTCGAAACAATGGTTTCACAGTCCCACATTTCACAGTCACTATTTTCTTCAACAAGAACAATTTATTTTTCTTCCTCTGGCTCATTTGCATACATCTCAACATACTCAACACATTTATGGATTACATCATTCATAGTATTATCCTGATATTCTAATTTGACAAAATCATGTACTATTGGAATGTTTGGATTCTGCCTTGAATTCTTTGCTAGAGTACTATGAATGTGGACATCAACAAGAGCTGTATATTTATCTTGATAGTCTAAGTTATTAGTCAAAAAATATTTCATTGCACTATAAATTTTAGGGATAGGAAAAGAACCAACACCCGTAATATCATAAACAAAGACATCAACAACATTTTCATCATCACTGTATTTTCATAAAGCAAGCAGTTCAAACTGCTCATCTAGAACCCTAGGAGATCTTTGTTTTTCACTTCCTTGCACAAGTCCAATTTTGTTCATCTTCGACACCTTTCTCACCTATGAGACTGTTTATTTTGATAAACTACTTCAAGCATCTTACATATTCATAAGTACTATCACTTAAATCAACATTAATTTAAAATAATAATATACTGGAATCATAACACAAGCATTTAACTTCAATAATAAATGATGGGTCCCTTAAATCTTGGTTTGCAAATCATCACATTTGAAATTGATTTTCACCTTTAATTGATTGAAATGTAGCCTATTTCACACTTGGATCACAAGACATTGAACTGGTGGCTACTACAACCAACCTTTGAAATCTCTGTAACCTAGCCCCTACAAACAACAAATGGCCTCTCGAATTGGCTTCAAAATGTGATCAGATGAATGCCTAGAATATTCAAATCCAGAAGACTAGGAAATTTTCAGGTTTATCATTACCCCACAAAGAAAAATCTCCATGATTCCTTCTGAGGAAGGATATTTTAATTTCTAAAGTCGACCACTTTTTACGAATTGCAAAGGTACTTGTCAAAAATAAAGGAAACTAAATTTGGAATCATCCCCTTAAAAATGACAAAACAATCCCTGAGGCTCTACCATACATCCTAGTATCACATTTGGATTCCTATAATTAAACCAACCAATTCAATCATTATGAACATTCTCAGGCCTCAAGATATTAAAGTTTCAAGGTGGCTCCTTGGGGAACTCATCTCAGTGTAGATTAAAAAATTACAAAAATTGCACTCGAATCTTAACCTAAAAAATATCCAAACTATCTGCTGAGACCCTGTCATTGATCCTGGTAGAAAAATTAGATAAAAGGAGTATAAGGATACAAATCACTTGGTTTGATTTTCATCTGGCATCATAATGTTATCCCACAAAGTCAACCCCCTGACATCTTTACTAATTCAAACTTAGTAAAACTAAATAAAATTGATTTGGAACTGGCTGAGAAAAATGGCCAAATGGATTGACCATGGTCTGAGAATCCTTATACTAAAAAATTTCCCTAATTATAATAGAGGGGAATATTCAATTCCTTATGACATTCAACGTGGTGCAATATGTAGGACCCCAAAGTAGGGTACTTTGTACTTCTGTACTTCACATGTAGGGAATCATAATAAATTGCAAACCAAATGACCTTAGAATACTTGTCATATGATGTCACCGGGATCTAAAAATGGACATGTTGACTCAATTTCATGTCTACAATGTCTCAAAAGACTCCTTATGCCATAAGGTTCAACTAGGCCCAAGATGCAAACCTCCAAAGTGGTCACTTAGTCAAATCTAAAACTGTGCAAAGTGCAGATTTGTGTCAACACCTCCGAACAACTATCTCAAAAACATATTTAATATCTTAATGATAGGTGATGAACACATTCCCTAAGTGATTTCTTGATACGAGCTCTCAAAGTAGGCCTCGTAAAATAGTTTATAAGGGTACACTTTTCAGCCATAAACAAAAATTTAACATGGTATTATCAAAAATTTTGATAGTACCAACAATGGCTCTTTCTAGGGACACATGCCCCTTGTGGGAATGGTGATATTTCAGATCTTTAGGAGAGAAGACCAGCATGCCTATCAGATTACTTCTATTCACTTCAATACTGGGTTCCTTATTTAAAACCACACACCAAATGCTGTTGAAAGAAAAGCAACTGTACAATCATACAAATTATTTACAAATGGCCTCAAGCCCCAAAACTAAAATCAACACTTACCTCTATCAATTATCTGATTCTCATCTACATGTATGAAAGGTAAACTAAAATCACTACTTATATATGCCTGATCAAACACATTGTCACTTCTCATCAGTTTATCATACAGAAAATAATCAACATATTCACCGTCATTAGGTACTTTAGAATTACAAGAGCACTAAAAGTGTTGATCATCATGTAACATAAATCTATCACATTCTTTACAAATTCTAACCAGCTGAGAAGAAAAGCATTCCAACTCAATCAAATATCTAGAAAATTCAGGCCTATCTTGCTCATTAGTTTGCAAAAAACAAAATGCTCAGTTACAACATTGGTTTTCAAACTAGAAATAAACATCTCCAAATAAAATGACTGCACATCAACATTTTGATCACAACCTCCATCAATACTTTGCATACATAAATATGTATCATCAGATAATGGTTCCTTTACTTGTAAATCTAGGAAAACACATTCAGACTTATCACACTTTTCAAAAGAAGAATCAACACCAGATTATTTCATGCAGATTACATCCAAGTCAAAAATTATATCAGTGTATGAGTCTTCATACTCATCATACACAACTTTTGCAAAATTTTCACACTCATGTGCACTTTGATCTTGCACATTATTTGAATCAAAGGTAGGAAAAGAAAAATCAACATATGTACCACACTTCACACCAATCAACATGTCATCATTATATAAACATATATCAACTGGGTATTGTGAAGTAGAGTCCACTTTAGGTGCATACTTTTGGAAATTAGCAGCTAAGAGTTCTAAAATTTTCTCACTACTTAATGGACATTGGACTTCATGTTCACTTTCTTTGGCCTCTTGCTCAATGCTGCAACTCTTTTCCCCATTGGAAGAAAGGATTAAAACCTCTTGGCTCATGTCAATATGTGAAAAGGAATCATCAGAGAAAATTTCATTCACATCATAATCATCCTCTTTCTATTTGCTAAAATCTTCCTTAAAATGAGACAAGAAATCTACACTATTATGTTGAGAAGAAGAAAAATCTATAGATTTAACGGAAACATTGGCAACTATCGATTCATCTTTAACATCTTGATATTCAATGGCTTCATCATCTGCATAACTAAAGTCATCATTAAGTGCATTTTCAGATTCAAATTTCTCAATCCAATCTATCATTTTTTAGCATGTTCAACACCTTCTTCTCTATAGGATGTAGGCCAATTGACTGATTCAGGCACGCAAAGCTCTAAAAACAAATCAATATATGTAGATTCTTGAAATTCAACACCCATTGGAAGCTCATCATATGCATTAATTTTTTTTTCATAAAATAAATGTATTGATTATTCCTTCCTCTCTCTTACCTTTTTTCTTAAAATGAATATGGCATCCTCTTGGATGCTTTGATTTAGCAATGCAATATCCTTGTTAGTTTCTTCAAGATTTGCCCGGTAATTTACAGATCTAGGGAGCACATATTTATCCATTAAATTTGGAATCTCCATTGAACCATTCATCTAAAAATACATTTTATATTTTCACAAAAACTTCTATTTGATTTATGCAATCATTTTCTCCAAAATAATAACATGCTTCTCATTTGATAACTGAAATTTAAACTAGGAAGTATGACAAACTTCAGAACTATTTTCCTTTCTTTAGTGACTTCTTCACCTTATAAGGAACTTTTATTTCTCATAGAAATATGAGGAATACCTGGGTAAATTATTTTGTTGCTGCTATTTTTCTTACTTCTTCTTGACTGGGTCATTCAACCACTAAATCTCTAAGCATCTACTAAATCTTTTCTGCAAGTAATTCCAACTGATTATCAAATTTCCTTCAATTAAACACACACTGGTGCAGAGATCTTTCAGAGTCATCACTCAGTCCTGTGAGAAATTATAAAACATTTGTAGAACATAGACAAGTCTGGATTTACACAAAGATAGCAGATTTTTCAGTAAATCAATGGGAATTGACACACTTTTTCACAAAGAAGAAATTCATAACTTCTTACAACAACAAAAACCAAGCTGATAACTATGATCTCAAATTTTTTCAGATTTACAAACATTGATAACACTTTCCTCAAATGGAGATGGTTCAAATGACTGGATTTATAAATAAGAAAGCCAGGAGTCTAGCTCAACTTGAAACTTGCATTATTTATAACAATTTACTGCTAATCCCCATTAGAGTCACCATTTTGTTTGTGTTTTAAACTGATTTTATGCTTTATAAGCTACCAATATACCTATAGATAGATTTTAAAGAGTGGTTAGTTCCAAATATGAGAAATCTAAGGTAACTGGACCAACTATAGGAACAAGACTACCCTCTGCACTTTTGGTTATGCAAGACCAAGGTGATTGTACCTAATCCAGCTTAATATACAACACTTTACAATTCCCTCTAGATTTAAACAACAGAAAATTATAAGAAAGTGTTGAATGATAACCACTCATTCATTAACTCTCAATTACCATGAAGAACATACAACACATAACCACAAAACTTAAAAGGATCTTGAAATGGTTTTGATTTAAATTTTAGAATATATTCAAACCCATCCAAACATGTATCACTATATAAAGTACTAATTTCTAACCATTACTTTATCCATTGGGCAATATATCTAATGTAGATACACAATACAAAAACCAACTATTGTCAAAGATTTAAAGCCATAAATGCATTAACCCAGACCCACACTCCTTATAAAATACTTGTGTGCACCAAATTAATCTATGTATTATCCAGAGCATCATTTAATTTGATCCTAGATCAAAACTCAGGAATAACTACATACACACAGATAAACTCTATGCAATGAATCAGAAAACTCAAAACTCAAGAAATAAACACAGAGAGACTTGAATCTGGAGTATTTTCATTAAGTATGAAGAATCATGTTCCTGTATATAGTTTTCTTCAAAATATACACCACTTCAATAATAGAAAAAGACCAAAAAATTTCTATTTCTATTATGACATAGTCTAATACAATCTGCTATATCCCTAACTGAAAACTGGAACCTCAATTGGCAATCCCACTTTGGACCCCCAAAAAAATAGAACCTTTACAAAATGAAGAAGAAGGAATGATATAGAAGGAGAATAAAACCTAAAATTATTCTTTGATTGACACCTATCTTCTCCCCTAAAACATCTAATTTTGCAAAATATATTCCCCTCTTCAAAAGACCAAAATCTGATTTGATTTCCAAAAAAATCCTCTTGATTCATTTGTTGTTTTTCTTTGTACCCTGAAAATCTGGAACAATCCTCCTGTGAAAACATATTTACTATTTTGAAATAAAAAATTCCCAATGTTTGTTCACTTTAGCTTATACCTATGCAGATTTAAAAGATGTTGTGCAAAATTAAAAGATATTAATATAAAAATATTATTCTGCACTTAAAATTATTATTTTACTTATTATTTTATTTTGCACTTTATATCCTACCACATGTCACTCCACCATCGGTATGGACTCCACATGTCGACCACTTTAGCGCTCACCTAAGTGCCCTGCTAGCTCCTACAACATCTACACCTGGATCCTCTAGACCCACTTGACACGTGTTGCACTCTGGTTGGTCCAAGGATCCCCTCTTGGTGCCACTAGGCATCTCATCTATTCACCACTTCCATCTTGTCAGCTTTCCACATGTCGATCATGAATGATCTCGCAATGCTATACTCCAAGCACCTTTTAGTTCATGGGATCGTACTTGCCATTCAATCCTGCCTCAAGATTTGTGCACCATCTGAGGAACTTCTCCATGTGTCATCTCCTGCATCATTCACCTTCTACTCCGTCAACACTAAAATGTCACCACTTCCACCTAGGCATGGTCCCACAAAATTTTTTAACTACCAAGTGTCCATCACACCCTCCAACTGAGTGTGGTCACCAAAGGTGCTCTTTCTCTTTATTCATATTTAATACTATGCGGTTTCACATATAAAATTTCAAAAAGTTTATCCCACTACGCATGTGGGATATAGTTGCATAGTTTTCCTCTTCAAAACTAACATCTACAAACTGGTGGATCACATTTCTTTTGAAACATTATAAATGATTCACACCCCTTACCTATGCTTTGATGGTATCCAATTTCTATTCCACAGCTTCCAAATTAGTGGAGGTAGGGAAATGTTGGCAATGACTGAGGATTTTTCATAGAAAATGATGCTTGAATCTCCACTTTTCTGTGACCCCCACAAGATGGAATGTAGCCAAAATTTAAAACTTAGCATTTACATCTTATAATAGAATTAGCCTTGAAAGTTTCCAATTCGTATTTACCAAATCCATCATTTATGAACTCTACAAACATGGCAGGCCAAGAGACCATATTAGTTTGAAGAGGTTGTCAAACAATTCACGTGCCTTGCAAGTTTCCACATTTTGAAAAACTTGACAAAATTCCAAGGTTTTTTCAAACTTGATCAAAGCTTCCTTATTGGCGTGGAAAAAGAGTAGCACTAGAAAAGGATATGGAATAACTTTATACTAGCGAATACATTTTCTTGAAAGTTTCTAATGTTTTTTCAAAATTCCTTCATATCGCACACACATAATGACTCCTTCTGTGAGCACATTCACCATTTCTCACCTTTTATGGAGGCCCTATCTTTGTAGGATGATTATCAAGATTGGAACATATCGAAACAATGGTTTCAAAGTCCCACATTTCACTGTCACTACTTTATTCAAAAAGCAGAATTTATTTTTCTTCCCTGGCTCATTTGCATACATCTCAACATATTCAACACATCATTCACAATAGTATCTTGAGAGTCAAATTTGACAAAATCATGTACTATTGGAATGTTTGGATTCTGCCTTAAATTATCTGTTGAAGTACTATGAATGTGGACATCAGTAGGAATTGTATATTTATCTTGATAGTCTAATTTATTAGTCAAAACTCTTTAATTGCACTATCAATTTTAGGGGCAAGAAAATCACCAGCACCCATAATATCATAATCAAATATATCAACAACATTGTCATCATCACTATATTCTCATAAAGTAAGTAGTTCAAACTGCTCATCTAGAACCCTAGGAGATCTTTGTTTTTCACTTCCCTCCACAATTCCAATATAAAAAAAACAACTAATTAAAATATTGCAATCACATATAAATGTCTAATTATTACTACCCATAAAATGCAAACTGATAATTCCACTTTAAACTTTTACAATTCCACAATCACACACATGGCACATTGACATGGAAAAGTTAAGTTATTACTTTTAAATAAATCACACACATACATTAAAAATTGTTACATTTGTCTGGTTCATATGATATCACACATCGATATCAAAATGGGCATATAATTTATTATTTATCAATATATTACTATTAGTCTTTAGATTTCTTTACAAAATTATAGAGACAATCTATTATCTCACACACTGATACGTGTCTCATTTCTGGAGGAAGATAGAAAATTAGAATAATTATGCATTTATACATTTAAAAAAAATTATAGAGTCCAAAGTCCAGACAATCTATTATCATTCATTAAGAGTAAACTATATTTTTAACTTTCATTAAGAGTAAACTAGAAAGCTAAATCGAATGTTAATTGGTCAAAGTCGAAGAGAAAAATTTTCATTAATTATTTCTAAAATTTACATCACTAATATTATAATATAATTTATAATCATAGAGTCTAGATTATAGTCGCACCCTTGGGGCCTGGCCCCTACAAAATGGTGTGACTATGAATCATTGAATAGGAAGTATCCGTAAAAAATAGTTACAATTTTTTTTTCCACAAGGGCACTGGTTGATCATATAACCAAAAAAAAAACACAATGAATTGCAGAAACCCTCCGTTTCAAGAACAATAAAACTAAGGGTCTTCCTCTCCATCCTTGTTTGAGAAGAATAATTTATAGAGGATAATCTCTGCAAATTTGTTGAGCCAGGTGTAGTCAGTTTCCACCCCATTATCGAGGTGAAACCACTTCTACAGAAAGTCCCTCCCTAGTTGCACCCACTTTCGATACCGCATCAGCTGCCTTTCATTAAGGTTGAGTAGGAAGGGTTGCCTTTTCGCATTTCTGCCTTGCTGGATAAGATTTTCAATTTCATCAGCCCAAGGGATCCCCAACCCTAGCTATGCGAAGACAACTACTTGGACGTCGTCCACCAGAAATTGTTCCTTGAAAACATTCTACAGAAGCATAATAATTTATACCTTCTCTCCTTCGAGGTCAAGAAGAGACACCAGGAAGCGGGATGTAATTTTTGTGATGACGCGGTATCTCTTCTCATTGTGAATGAACTCATGGCTGAGCACCATCAACACAACATTGTTAATGAAAGTGACCACTTCCTTGCAAATGGAAGTGATAACTTCGTTTGGTATCATGCCCAAAAAGGGATTCTTCTCATTAGTGGATGCAGTTATCAACCTAATTGGTGTGTCCATCCCTACTTGTAGAGCCTCGATACCCTAAAATGAAAACCTAAATCTTCAAACTACACACACAAAATTGAAATTCTACAAAAGGAAAAGGAAAATTGAAATTGATGAAGAAGTAAGCAATAATCTCTATAAATATCCCTTGTCCATATCTTTAGGTAAATCATTCCCATTAATGTACAAGTGTGGGAAATTACTAATATAGTGACTATACTAATAACTATAGTCTGTAATAGTATAATTTTGGAAACTGTGCAATGTGCGTGATGACTAACAAGTGGATCATCGCAGGTAAGAATGTCACTGTCACTCTGAAAAGACATTCATTTCTTGAAATTTACATACCAACCTTGCAACGTGTCTCCATTCCACATATTTCTTGCAAAATTAGTTTCTTTCGAGAAACCGGGCCCGAGATTAAACTCTACAATCAATCAATGGTCTCGATTAATACATTTACAATTTATGGTTCCAAACAAACAGGTTTAAGGTACATGTTGACAATATCCATACTCATAGTACAATGTACATACCATGGGTAGTGACAGTGGATAACTCAAAAACCAAAGAGGCAATATTAACTCGACGAGAGTTTGGACATTGTAATTATTAGATGTTTTATGAATTTCCATTTGGCATTGGCTCATAGCGCACATGACATTGAATAGTAACCACATTAATAAAATTTGTTATGCTAATTTTAGATTTTAGTTTTACTTTAAAGTTTAAAGAATAACTGAATAATTTAAAATTTCACAATTCTATAGTCGCGCACATGTGACATGATACATGCAAAAGTTAAGTTATTACTGTTAAATAAATAACACACATACATTAAAATTTGTTTGGTTCATTTTCAAAATCACAAATTATAAAATCACATATGTCACACACATATTTTAAATTTAAATCCATAAAAACAAATTGAAATGAAGTTGCAAATTTCTCATTAATATTTTCTACAAATTTACAATATTCGGACTTGCAGACTTGAAGTCCCTCCAAAAATTTAAAGACAAAATGAGGGAGGTTGCGAGGTAGTGGCAAAAAAAACCTACTTGAGTTAAAATTTTTAGGCCATAGGGACACAACACTAAGGATTTTCCCCTCCGTCTAAGTAGAAATCTTCAAAGAAGATAAGATTTACAAATTCATACAACCATCTGTAGTCCACCAAGTCATCCAAGAGAAACCATTTGCAAAGAAACTCCCTACCAATCTGCGCCCATTTCCTATGTTGTGTTAACTATTCAACATCTAGGTACAAAAGAAAAGGTTGCATGGCCACATGTTGGTCTGGCTTGAGAAGCTTGTGTAAATCACTGGCCCAAGGGATCCCCACCCCTATTTGAGAAAAAATAACAACTTGAATAGCGTCACCTAGGAATTCATGTTTTAATACCTTCCTTTACAAAAGGAGCATAACCACCTTCTCTCCCCCGAGGTCCATAAGAGATGCCAAAAAACTGGACATAATGTTTGTGTTAACTCAGTACCTATGAACATTTTCCAAAAATTCATGGCCCAACAATATCCTCACAACCTCATTTGTTAAGGCTCCAACCTCCCTGCAAACTGATTCAAGGGTTTGATTTGAGACCAAGCCCAAAAGGCCTTCTATTCCTCCGCAGATGTGCTTATCAGATGGATAGGAGTGTCCATCTTCAAAAAACAACTACCATAATATTAGAAATTATACAACTTAAAGACCTAAACCAGAGGAAATTTTTCAAGAACTAGCAAAGACAAACCCAAACCAAAGGATAATTGAAGAAGAAAGAAGTGCAGATCATCTATAAATAGCCCTTAATTATTTCTCTAACCTTATTAATTCATTTATCCTTCCAAATTATGTAAATCTTTTGTATTAAAGGCACGAGTGTGTAAAATTAGAAATAGCATCATGACAGGTCACAATACCCAATTTAGTGTCAGTGATAAAACATTTCTTTTATTAACGACAACTATGATACATTATCAACCGTCCACGCAAACAGTTGTAAGACTTGATACATGTAATACATAATGTCATTACATGATCTTGCATTAATTAGATAATGGTTATGGTGAAGATTAATTTGATACATTTCATCATTCTGGTGACTTCCTAGAGAACTCTTTTTCCTTCAAGAAAGTGGGGCCAAAATTAAACTTCATCCATTGATCTAGGATCATCAAACGGTCTCAAATAATATATGTAACATTATAAAATTGTGCAGACTATAGAGTCATGTAGACAAGTTGGTAACTAATTAAATTAAGGTATTATTCTCTCAACGTGATGTTGCATTAATTATATAATAGTTATGGTGCAGATTAATTTGATACATGTCATAATTTTGGTGACTTCCTAGAGAACTTTGTTTCCTTCAAGAAATTGGGGCCAAAATTAAAATTCAGCCATTGATATAGCCAGATCATCAAACGGTCTCAAATAATACATTTAACATTAAAAATGATGGATGTTACTACTAGGTTACGTGTCGATGTAACCTTTTGTATTTATCGATACCAATGTGTTTAATCTACAAACAAGTTCTTAGTCGGCGTTGGCCCATATGACGCATTTACGAGTCCCATCTTTTGAAAATTGCCAACAAAATATTTATTTTTCCCATAATTAACGAAAGATTAGCCAATAAAATAAATATATTTCCAGAAGGCACATAAAATTTTCCAGTACAATTATTTTGTTTCCCTTCAAAATAAAATCATTCACCTGATATATTATATTTTTTTACTTCAAAAGAAAAGAATTTGCCTCATACAATATAAATTTTCCCCCACATTAATGTATTATTCGCCAGGATTTTATGGAATTTTCATTTGGCAGGGAAAAATTTTCCTTTGCCTGTATTTTATTTTTTTAATTTGGAAAAAAATGTGCCTTCATCAAGAAATATTTTCCCCTAAAATAATGTAGGATTCGCTAGGATTTTACACTTTTTCCTAGGAGGGGTTTTCCTAAAGTTATCCCTTCTTGGATCTTAACCTTGAAAATATCAAACTATCTGCTAAGACCCCGCCATTGATCCTGGTAGAAAAATTAGATACAAGGAGTATAAGGAGTCAACTCACTTGGTCTGATGTTCATCCGGAATCATAATGTTAGCCTGCAAAGTCATCCCCCTGATATCTTTACTAATTCGAACTCAGTAAAAGTGCATAAAATTGATTTGGAACTGGCTGAGTAAAATGGCCAAATGGATTGACCATGGTCTGAGAATCCATATACTGAAAAATTTCCCTAACTATAATATAGGGGAACATTCAATTCCTTATGAAATTCAACTCGATGCAAATTGTAGGACCCCAAAGTAGGGTACTTTGTACTTCTACACTTCACATCTAGGGAACCAGAATAAATTGCAAACCAGATGACCTTAGAAAACTCGTCATATGTAGTCATAAGGATCTGCAAATGGACATGTTGATGTACTTTCATGTCTAAAATGTCTAGGAAGACTCCTTATGCCACAAGGTTCAATTGGGCCCAAGATACGAACCTCTAAAGTGGGTCACTTAGTAAAATCTGAAGCTATGCAAAATGCGGATTTGTGTCAACACCTCCGAATAGCTATCTCAAAAACACATTCAATTTGACTTTTGAAAGATAAAAACCAATACAATTTCTTAATGATAGGTGATGAAAATATTCCTTAAGTGATTTCCTAATAGGTGCTCTAAAATTAGGCCTCTGAAAATAGTTTATAAGGGTGCACTTTTCAGCCTTAAACAAAATTTTAACATGGTATTATCAAAACTTTTGATAGTACCAATAGAATGGAGATTTATTATAAGGACATGGTCCCTAAAATTGTTTCTTATTTTAAGGAAGATAGGGATTTTGATGTGACTAAATTCAATATATTTTTGGATAAGGTGGTTGTGCTTGAGAACATGTTTTCAAAATTTATGGTTGAAGTGTGTGAAATTACAGGGAAGAGGTGGAAGGACCACTTAATCAATATGTGAGATGTTCTACACCACTAGTAGCCTACACATGCACATATTTCAAAATGGGTAAAGGACTATTTAAATCCAGTGAGGCCTCCGACCATGGACACAATGAAAGCATCCAAGGAAGAAGAGATTACAATCAAATAA
The DNA here is from genome assembly GCA_018584345.1 of Thuja plicata. Lineage (NCBI taxonomy): Eukaryota > Viridiplantae > Streptophyta > Pinopsida > Cupressales > Cupressaceae > Thuja > Thuja plicata. The sequence continues at coordinate 474,364 of MU224536.1, forward strand.
AATTGTCTAATCAAAGGGCTTGTTCCACATAATTTTTCTGTTGGATTTCTTGTTTTAATTGTAATAGATTTGTTTGGTTGTTCTGATTAGGTTAAAATAGGATTTGAAAGGTTCTAAAATCTTGTACAAAAGATAAGAGAATAAGCATTACTAATCAAGCCCAAAAGTAGAACTACACCCGATTAAAACATAGGCCCACAACCCTACAAGGAAAAATAGAGAAAGAAAAAAAAAATAGAACTAGACAATAGAAAAAAGAGGCAACAAAAAAGGACAAGGAAAAAACTAGAAAATATCCTTCAGTTCTTTAGCCTAGACAACTAAGAGCTCCATGTTGCCCACAAAAACCTTCAAGTCCTCCAAGTAAGCATCTTTCTTTTTAGTGCTGGCGCATGTTCTGATACCAGGCCCTGTACTCTCCTTGGTCTCCTTTGTGTCCTCAACCCTATTTTTCTCAAGATTCTCAACCAATTTCTTGTTATGGTCCGCAGAAGATTTGAAAATATTGAAGCTTTGTTCACTAATTTTATTTAGTGTGCCCTCCAGCTTCTCCACTTTGATTTCAAGGGTAGTTATTCTGGATTCATGGCGGCTAATTTTAGACTCCTTGATCAATTTATTCAGTTCCTCTTTCATTGCAAGCATAGTACCACCAAGCTTCCCAAAGGACTCACCTTTGCGAACAAATTCTATCCAATCATTCAAGCAAGTGGCCAAGGGTTTGTCACCAAAGGACACCTTCCTTATAATATTCACAATCTTATCCTGCTCCTTGAGGCCAACCTTCATTTTTTCATTGTCCTGCACGATGGTAGCCAAAAAATGACCAAAAGAAAGAATGCTATCTTTTTGTTCTTTCCTAATGTGGATACCATCATTCTTGTTAGCGAGGTTGTCTCTCACCTGATTAGTGCCCACATTTTCAGTCTGATTGTCATGAGGGACAGTTTCTTCTTCCACTAAATCAATGATAATCTTATTATCCTCCTCCTTGTCTTACTGAGATTTCTAGGTATAATCCATAGCATCCTCTCTTTTCTCGGTATCTTTAATATCATTTCTCTTTTTCTTACTCTTCACAAGGATTTCAATAAAATCCTCTTCCTCATCAAAGGAAACATAGATACCCTTTTTTATTTTTCTTCCTTTCCCCTTTTTGTTTTTTGGGTTTTTCTCCTTCATGAGAAGGGTTTTCCTCTTTTTCCTTTTAGGGTTTGTTTCCTCCTCATCGGTATTGATATCTTTGAGTTCAAACTCAACATCTGATTCCTCACTTTTTTTCGTGTATTTACTCATTTTTTAGAAGTGCTCCCCTTCTATTTACCTTTTCATTTGGTGTTGTGATCCAATGAGCTTGTCGAATCATCCTTGGTGTCTGCCTCAAAATTTTCACTCGAATCCTCATCCTCAGTTTCCTCATCATCGGGGGAATTACCCTTAAGAAAGGGCTTACCAAATTTTTTTTTCAAATTCAACAAATTGTAGATTAGGACCATCAGGCCCTGATGGGAAGCATAGTCACCTTTAGGATCAATCTGCAGATCCCTCATAGTATTTTTCATAGAACTCATGAGGTAATAAGGGATGCTAATCTTATCAGCATACCTAAAATGGTTAAGAATGACAAAGTGGTGCCCATAGGCACGAGAAATCCTACTGTCCAAAGTCGGATAACTAATAGCATCATACAAAATAAAAATGTTAGAAATAACTAAGAGGGGGGGGTTGAATCAGTGGCCTCAAAAATTAATCCTTAAATCAACCCTTAAAACTTATAACCACAAATTATGTCTCAAGTTATCTTCTGTCCTACAAGATGAATGCCTTGAAATACTTTAATCAATTTTATACTTGTTAGATTGCTTTGTAAATCTCTCTTCTGTATGATTACCGATAAGCAGTTAAATATTTACTGAAACACAGATTCAGAGTATACCGATAAATCCAGAATTGCATATGTGAAATGTAAAACAGTAAAGTAATAAACATAAGCACATAACACATGGATTTTTGACGTGGAAACATTGTTAAGGGAAAAACAACTGGGACTGGTACCCCAAATTTTCACTCTTATGAAGTGAGCCCTCCTAAGAACCAACCCTGTTAAAGGTTACAAACACACTATTAGGTGTGACCTTGTTAGAGGATTTAAAAATAGTTTGTCACCTAGTATCTGGCATCTAATGCTACCATCCTTGATCAAACACTCACTTGGCTTGTCAATAGGTATCGGGAATATCCAATGCTACTTTTATGATCAAACTTTTTGATACTCCTTGGGATGTATCTCAATTGTAAAAGACTTTTAAGTCCTGCTCAGTTAAGAGACTTGACGCCTCAATGGTTAAACTGAAACACTAATGATCTATTCATACATACTACTCAATTGCAGATTTTTAGATCTATTGTAAGTACATTACCTCTCTAATCAGTATAATCACTTATACCTTTTCTCCACATTGTTCTTCTCTATGATGTTGTCTCACTGTTCGTCGGTGTCTGCAGAATCTAACTCTTTCTTTAGCTTGTTGATCAGGACTGAAAGAAGACTTTCTTCTTCTTCAGATTTTCTTTAGCATCTTTCCTCTATTATCTTGTTCACCCCACACACCAATTTGTAATGAATTGGGTTTGTCTCTATATAGACATGATTTACCTTTTCTTGGCTTTCTTGATTCTTGGCGTGATCCACAATTCTCACCAATAGATTTAAAGCAAAATCTAGTTTTAGCTCAAAGCGATCTTCTTGCCAACTGGACAAATAAAATTTAAATCAATTACTTATCTCTTGATTTATCTGGATAATTAAAACAATCATAAGTATTTATTAATTCTATCTTTAGCTTCTTGATAGCCAAGCATTTTTTCATTTACTGATCTCTCTATTCTATCAGTCAACACTTCAGTTAGTCATCGGTGATAACTGACTCTTCTATCAATGTGACTTCAGTTTTTATCAGGATCTCCATCCTTGTCTTCTTTGTCGGGCAACACTGAAATTATTTCCGTTGGGTTACTCTATTTTTTGCTCATCGGGCAACATTGTAACTCTGCTCGTTGGTAATGTTGATCTTTGGCTCATCGGGTAACACTGTGACTCTTCTCTTTTACTTTGACCATCGGTGTGCACTCCGTCGATGTATCCAGTCACTTAGTGAATACTAGACTTGTATACATTACTGATAGCATAGCCTTTGATTCATTGGTTCTTTGAAGTCCTTTGTAGTATTTCCATGACCATACATATTATATCAATTTGACATCAATGACAATACAATATATTAATTGATTTAATGCCTTGTATGATCATCAACCTAACATCTTCAAAAATTCAATCAATTACATGTCATCAATCTCTCCCTTTTGCATTGATGGCAACATAATACATTATCATACTATACTATTACTAATACAAGATGAAATATACAATTTCATCAAGCTTTCCTAATGTAACTTATACAAATTTTTGGCTATCGGTAAGCTTAAATAGCTTTGATTTGATTCTTGCAGCTTTCTTTCTGTCTTCAATCCCTTCACTGGATAAATGTAGAATCTTTCTTTCTCTAATGTGATGTGTTCTCCTTTTGTGTCAAACTCTCTCCCTTAGACTGTTCTCCTTTCATGTGATGTCTCTTGTCAGCAATTCTCTTCCTTTGTGTGTGTTAGTTCCTTTTCTTCCTGACATAAAAATACTCTCAAAGAGCTCTCTCTATTTACCCCAAACACTGACCAAGAAAGATACAAAATGACAGAAACTAGGTTTTAAACCCTCTACACTTTGAGCTCCATAAACTCGGGCGGGAATACCCTTCTAACTTAGAAAAATCAAATCACTAAATTATTCTAGTAGATATGAATGGAATCACATGGATTAACCTCTGCAACATTTATTTGGCAGATCAAAACATAAGGATAAAGATCAATTTTAATAGTGATAGTCAACTATTTCAAAGGAAAACAGACCAGTGCTTAATCCTAGGGTATGGAGTCACTTATGAATAGATTTAACCAATTTTCTCATGAAAATGAATTTAAGACAACTATAGAATCTGACATAAACATAGATATACCTTATATATCTATCCTCCCACATATAAAAAATTAATTCATCAAATTAATTATAAACCCTACATCTCACTGAAACACCCTAAGGCAATTTTAATCTTTCCTTGAAAGAACCCTAAAACTATTTCAAAATCTTCCTAACAGATGTATAAATTGAACATTCAATTTAAATAAAATTTAGAACATCATAATAAAGACAAAATAATCATCATATGTTTCTAAAACTATTGATGGATTTCATTTGTATTCACAATCAAAATTGCTATTACATTCAACAGTAATTTCAAAACCCTACTCAAAATATATAGGTCTTAAACCAGAGTTTATACAATTAAACTTGTACTCCCAAATGAAAAATAGCTATCCTTTTCCCAGTAGTCTTGGAATCCTTTTATAACTAAGGATAAAAAAAGCTACGGACTACACGGGAAAGATTTAAAAAATATTTTACAACAATTTTTGCAACTAACATAAAAACAAAAGTTATAACAGAAAATGGGTGGCAAAAGTTGGCAAAGTCTAAACAAGGTTTGTTTTTGTAGTTTGAAAATATCCTCCTTATCCTTTTAGCTTCACTTCCCACCTATTCACCTCTTTGGTGGTGGGCCAATAAAAGGTCTTTTCCTTCTCTATCTTAGCAATAGCTTCTATCCACCTAGCATCAATGGTTTTTCTAGCCTCAGACACAAATTTTGCCATATCTCTTTCAACCTTAAAGAGGTTGTCAATCAGTTCATTACAATATTTGGCCTCATTATCTTTCTCCAGGTGCTGCTTCATCTCTTCATCCTTAAATATCCCATCAAACTCAACTGTACAATTTGATTGTGTCTTTAAGGTACCAGCTTCATCATAGATTTTTGGGATTAATGGGGGGCACTGGTTACCAAATAACTGCAATTTATTATTTATTAATTCAGCTTTGCCATTGAAGAAGCCATGTGTATTATTCACTTCATTGATCATGTCAATGGTCTCTATGATTTTACTAGGAAAATCATCACTATATAACATGGTTGTCTTTAGTTTATCCATCATCCTATCTCTTCCTGACCAAGTCTTGAATGTAGGCTCCAAGAATGTCGTAGCTTCAACAGCTATCTTTGAGGCTTCTTGCAATGAGCCATACAATGTATGTATTATATCAGTCTTCTACTTAAAAACATCAATTCAATGTTGAAGTATGGGCAATATGATAGACATGATAGTTATACTTTGTCCCTGTGACATCTCTTTAGACTGGCCTTCTACTATTGCTGAATCTTCTTTTGTGGCAACATTTGTTTCAACTCTTGATATTTCCTGAGGGGCTGGAGTCTTTACTCTCTTGTTTTCTTCCAATTCTTCCTTCAATTTTGCAATTTTCTCCTCCAATGTGTGGTTATGAACCACCACCTCTTCATGCTTTTTTTCTAGGGCCATCATTTGACCAAAAGTTGTCTCATATCTCTTAGACAAGTCCTTCATCTTTGCCAAATTCATAAAAGACACCTGAGTCATAAGTTGGGTGATCTCAATGTCACTGGTGTTTTGCAAATTCCAAATCATCCTATTTTCTCTCTTTTCCTCTCTTATGGTCATGACTAGAGGCTTTTGTGTAGCAGGGGCCAATGACCAGATAACTAGAGTCTTGGATTTAGGATCAAATCCTGATCCTTTCAAAAGTTCATCAATATTAACCTCTATTTTCATTAGAGGGTCTTCATGCCTTCTAATTTGATCTATAATAAATGTGGACTGTAAGTCCCAACCAGGCATCAACAGTACTCCACTATTTTGTACTAGCAATTTGGCTTGCTCCACAGTGATTAATTCACTCTCAGGATCATAATCCTGGAGTGTCTTTACAATCTCCTCATTTTTATCTGCATGTTCTTCACATGTGGTTAGACTTTGTCTCAAGTCCTTTTGCTTCATTTTGATTAAGAAGCTCTTGAACTCTTTAGAATTTATGAATTCATCATCTTTCATGAATTCATTTTCTATCATCACCCTCTCATCAGCCTCTCCAAATAGTATCATCTGATTTTCCCCTTGACCTTCAACTTGTGGCTCCTTCTGCAATTGCCCTTTTAACTATCTAAAATATTGGCGTGTCTGGTTATCACAGCCTTGCCCAAGCTCTTCCTAAACTTCCCCTTCTTATGCTTTTTTTTTTGTTTTTTCTTGGGTGGCTCTCTAGCAGAAGTAGCCTCTTCACCAACTTCTTCTTCTTCTTGGTGTTGTTCCTCTTGTTGTTCTTGATGTTCCTATTATTTTTATTGATGTTCTTGGTCATGTAGTGCAATAGGAATTTATGATCCTTGAGATTATGCATCCTCAACACTGAATTGTGGTACTTGTGCCATCAAAGTGTCATAATATTTAAGCATTTCCTCCATTCTCTTCAAGTATGGGAGGTCAGGGAAGAAACTAGAAAAAGTCTTATATGATTCCTTCCATTCAGCTTCTTCCCTAAGAAGATCATTCCACTTCCTTCTTCTCTCCTAGAATTCATATTTTTCTAACTTGTTTCTCACAATATTGTTAGAGTAATCATTAGTTTGCTTATTAATTAAATCATGTTGGTTTAATTAGTTAAGTTATTACTCTATGCTTTAGTTTCACTTAGGCGCTTTATATTTCTCTAGGGTTTCGTGATTCCTTTTATAAGGATTCACTTCTTTGCATTTCATTAATGAGATTGTAATACTTTCATCATTGTTAATAGAAGTTTTATTCTTGCAACATGATTTTCCAGTCTCTGGCCTTTTGGCCGCCATAGCTTTCTGTCTTCTCTTATGTCTTGCTTCTGTCTTGTAACTGTCTTGCATGCAGGTGATCTTGGGAGGATTTGAGTTTATCAAATCCAACATGGTATCAGATCTCTCCTGTTGTTCCTTGTTCATTCTTTGTTGAAGCAAGCGAGGGTTTGAAGCTTTCAGAGGTTTTTTGGCTTTTGTTTATTGGTTCTGGGGAGTCTTTATTTTTTGAGGCACTTTGGACCAAAACCGACCTCACGGTTGCATCTAGAAGGCCCAAAAACCCCATAATCCATATAAGGCACACCCGATTTGGACACCAGAGCCTCGGAGAAAAATTTCTTGGCCTTCCAGGGCCGTACGGGCACGGTTTTCGATGCAAAATTGAAATTTTTTTTTTTAAAATGCAGTTTTTATTTAAAATAGTGGGCGCCACCCATGCGCGTCCCAAACACCACCACACCGCCACCGGGCGCCCCCGCCGCCGACGCTCCGCCGGGCCGCCCCTTGTGCACCGCTCAGCCGGTTCCGCCGCTCCGCCAACGCCCTTCTGCGCCGCTCAGCCCCTATTCGCTGCCCCCATGCTGCCTGGGGCAGCTTTAGCCCTACGGGCGATCACATGGGTGACCGGGGGCTCTGCCCCAGCCCCCTGCAGGGTCATATGGTGCCCAGGGGCCTATTTTTTGCAGCCCCAGGGGCTTAAGTTTGTTTTTTGGGGCCTTTCTGACCCTCCTGGAGTGTTTTCGCTCTAACTTGAGCATCTAGGGGTCTTTTTTTGACTTCCATATACCGTCAGAAATCTCTTTCTGAGCTCTTTCTGATGATGAAGGTTGGGTTTTTGTGTTCTACCATTTCGATAGTGTTTTTTACTGTTGAAGTCTGATGTCTTTTTTTTGCCTTCCGGGAGTCATTTCTGGCTCATCCGGACTCTGTTTTTGGCAAACAAGATATCATCAGAAAGCTAGTTCAGTGTACTATTCAGTTGCAGGGGTCTTTTTTCCAGATTCTACTCCAATTTTTCTCTCCTCTGAGTTTGGCAGTTTATGCACTCTGGTGGATTGCTTGGTTCTACAGGTCCTAGGATCTCTTCTTCTGATTTCATAGCTCACTCTTCTTTCTGACTTCTGAGCTTGTATGCTCCTTCTGATGCATTTTTTTTCTGAAAATGCACTGAGATAAAGTGCCTACTTCTGCATTTCTGGGATCTTGTACTCCTTGTATGGTTGATGTACTCGCACTCTGTTATAAAGTGCCATGGGGGGTTATGATGCTTTTGTCATTTTAGGCGCATCCACCTTTGTCAAGTGAGCATACCTTCCATGACATTATCCCATGTTGTGTGTCGATGACACCACCCTTTATCCTATATGTGTACTTCTGTTGCACTGTTGGTGTTCTTGGTTCTTCTTCTGCATATGTTTCTGGCATTGCATTTCAGTGTTCCTGTCACCTCTCCCAGTTCAGCATTATGGGGGGGTTCACCTGTTGGTTCTATTTCTTCCTGGTTCGATTGATCAGCTCTTCAGACATTGTCTTCTCTACCTGGTCATGCACTTCAGTGGGGGTTCTAGCAGTCTCTTCTGACAGAGTTTTCAACTTCATGCTTCGGAGATGTTTCTTGCTCATTCTTGTTCCTTTCTCTGGGACACCTTTTTCCCTAGATTGAAGGCTCAATTTCCTTCATCTATTTTTCTTTCTTGTACTTGGGTACCTGATCAGGCCTTGTTGTCGAGACCCACCTTTCCTTCTTTCTGTAGTAGTTTAGCTGTTTTGCTTCTCCCTAAGTTACACTTAAGGGAGGGTGTTAGAGTAATCATTAGTTTGCTTATTAATTAAATCATGTTGGTTTGATTAGTTAAGTTATTACTCTATGCTTTAGTTTCACTTAGGCGCTTTATATTTCTCTAGGTTTTTCACCTTTAGGGTTTCATGATTCCTTTTATAAGGATTCACTTCTTTGCATTTCATTAATGAGATTGTAATACTTTCATCATTGTTAATAGAATTTTTATTCTTGCAACATGATTTTCTAGTCTCTGGCCTTTTGGCCGCCATAGCTTTCTGTCTTCTCTTCTGTCTTGCTTCTGTCTTGTAACTGTCTTGCATGTAGGTGATCTTGGGAGGATTTGAGTTTATCAAATCCAACAAATATCTTCCTCATCCAGATGCTCATGATCTCTGACAGTTACCCAGGAAACCATACCTTTCAAAGCTATTTTTATAAAAAATTTAGGGTCACAAAATTTAGGGTCACAAAATCTAGCAATAGCTGTAGACATTCTATATTGCTTTAGAAAGTCATTGATTAAATCAAATACTCTTTTACCAATAGAAAAATCAAAAACCACCCATAATCTAGTGATAAAAGTACCCATCCTGTGTCCTTCCAGGAATTCTTTATCAACCCAGGTAAGTTGCCAAACAAACTCTAAAAATGTAATTCTAAGAGGCACAAATTTAGGGAGAATATGAGGAGGTTGAGAACAACCATATACCCTAATGATAGTGAAATGATCAAAGAAAAATAAATCTCCCCAATCATGAGTGATTGGCCACTTCTCAATAAACTGATAAGGCCTTATAATTCTCCTAACCTCAATTGGCAATCTCTCCCTATTAGCTCCTAACAAATCAAAGATTGGATCTATAATCCAATTAGAGAAATATACAAAAGATGAATTTATAGAGGAACTGTCCCATACCAGGGTCCACCTTTGAACTGGCATGCTGACACCATATTCTGGATCAAACAATTGCAGTTCTTCATCCATGGAGACCTTGTTGTAGAATAGAATCATAAGCATTAGATAAGAATAATGTTTAAAAGTTGGGACAGGGACATTATTATGTATATCCACTAGTGTTACATGTATAGCCTCAACTAGGTACCCCACATAATCATAGTCTGTATTGACCTATGGATGTTGAATGTTCTATAGCCATCATTAGTAGGTCCGCAGCAACAGTAGAATCCCCATCAAAACCTAACAACCTGCTCAGGCCATACATTGTGCACTTGACATAATGGTGAAAAAGAGATAAATCAAAAGGAGGCTGAACATTATCTAGGATTATCACCAGATTTCTTTCTACCCTAGGAATGAATCTAGGCATCTAATATTTCTTAATCAATTTATTCCTCTTCTTATAGCCTCCCTTTATCTTTTCTAGGTCAATTTCTGTGCATAATGCACCAGTAATCCCAAAAACCTCTATTACTGACCTCCTATTGATATGCACTAGGGCTTCCTTGTTCTTTTTCCTAATTACCCTAGCTACTGGGCAATAATTCTTAGCCAATTCCCTGATTAATTCTATGTCCACATATATATCAGGCACAATTAATTTAGCCATGTTTAAATCCCAGGGATTACAAATTGGGATGGCTTTAACACTATTGTTCCAGAAATAATGAAATAGAGTATAACTTGAGTAGCCTAGAGTGACAAGATTTCTGCACTGACCCCAGCTATCCTTCCACTCATCCTAGTTAGCACTATTTGCGTTTGATGTCCCAAGCAGAAAATCAGCAAATTCCTCTATATATTTCTTTGCTGCAACCTTCTTCTTTTCAGACCCCTGTGAAGTAGCGTCTGGTAGTAGCTTGACTCGTATTTCCTTTTCAAATTGCCATCTCAGAAAAAACAAGCTCTGTCACTCTCACAAAAAATCTTAGAATGCAAAAATGAGAATTGTACAAAATCAAGCTTAATCATTCATACTTATAGCCATCAAATCAGTATCTTGTCCATTTGAATGCCAAATTCTCGCACTTGCAATGTCACGCAATCATCTCTCTATAACTAATGTTGCCATTAATTCACACTGTATGACCCTGCTAGAAAAGAGTACACACTTTTTCTCTTTTTGCACTCGTAAGCCTGAAATAAGCCACTTATCAATTTGTTGCTAATGCACTGTACCTTTCTTATATTCACAGTTGTCCTTGCGAGTGAGCGACAAGACCTTTTCTTACAACCATTCGTGCACTCGCGGTCTATTTTTGTTTTGGTTCGTATCCTATGTGACTAAGTGATGACCTAACTAGAAACTTTATCATTTAGTGGTCACACACTTGCTACCTCTTTATCTTTTGCACTTATATCTGTGCGAGTGAGCGGCATCACTTTTCCTTTTATCAATCGCGAACTTGCCACTCAAAACTTTACTTTCCTTGAAACCTTGCAAGTGAGCGAGTGCACATTCATTGCTCAATCACTCCTTGGTCACACACCCACTGACCTCTAATTTATCATGCTTGGATCTGAGTGAGTGAGAGATTTTCAAAACAATCATGCATTATTTTCTGGTCGCACAGTCGCTATGCCTTTATGATTCGTGTTTATACCTCTGCGGGTGAGAGATGACCATTTTCATTATGCACTTTACTTGGTCGCTCACTTGCACTGCAAAATATTTTAGTTTATAAACATTAGCGAGTGAGCGATGGCCCCTTTCCATCACAGTCACATACTCGCTACCAAAATTTCTTTATGAATGAATCCTTAGAGACTAAGCGAGTGCCTTCACCAAATCTTCAAAATGTATTAATTGCTCACTCACTAATCCCTTTTGTCTTAACTTCCTTCATGGATGACTAAGCGACAACTTTCAATTTTCTTCATAGCACACTCGTGGGCTTGAAATCCTAACCAACACATTATCTGCGAGTGAGCGGTAGCCAACATGCTTTCTTAATCGCACACCCACTAGTATCTTTTCACTTGAGTTTATTCATGGGCAAGTGGGTGATAGCTTTTTTTATTTCTTTCATCATGCACTCATGAGATCATCATTTCAATCTACAAATCCTTGGCGAGTGAGCGAGAACAAAACTAATCTCTTAGTCGCACACTCATGCACTTTAAAATACTAAAAAATTCCTATGCGACTAAGAGACAAGGACCATTTGATGACTAGAACATACTATGTCACATACTCGCACTACAAAAAATACAACAGTTAAGACTTGGCCGAGTGAGCGACATCTAAAAATATGACTCACATGCGAACTTGCGGGCTCAAATAATATGCATGAAAACTTAGCCCGGGTGAGTGACTAAACCTTTTTTACTTCACTCGCTCAATCGCTGACCAAAAGATAAAGACCTAATACCACCGCGACTGTACGATACACAAAGACTTAACACATCGCTGACTCGCTGAACCTTTTAACACAAAACTTAATCCCTCATGAGTGAGCGACTTACAAAATACTTCCAACTCGCTCAATCGCGAATTAATAACCCAACTTCTAAATTACTTCACGACTGTGCGATTAACACCATTTAACAACCAAGTCGCTTACTCGCACACCTAACTTGACTTAACAAAATATGACCGCGACTGCGTGATTCATAGCAAAATGACTCGTCGTTCACTCATTCACTTAAAAAGACACTTTAAAATATCAATGCGAGTGTGCGACTAAAATTTGGAACAAGGAAATTTGAAGATTTAACCACAAAATTGACTTTTTGACATGAAGAGACATGAAATTTGAAACAAAACACGCAAGAAAAGGGCCAAAGATTTGAAATTTAAAAATAAATAAATAATATGCAGTGCTAAAAGTGTGTACTCTCCCTTTCTTGTTACATCTCTCCCTACATCTCTCCCTTTTGATACTTTGATGGATATGATCTCTTCCTGAGATGATAATTGATAAACTCTCTCCCTTTGACATCAATGCCCAACAAACAACTTTGTAAACATAGATTTTGAAAACAAGTATTTGACAATAATGTCAAATGGATCCTTTCTATCAATAATATATTGCTTGAATTTCCCAATCCATCTGTAATAACTCTGGTGCTCAGAGTAGATAATTACCTTATTGTGTATAGATGTATCTTTGAAGTCCATCTCTCTTCTTACATCAGCATGAATGATATTCTGATAGTATATAGGCTGACGCAGCCTTCTAGTCACCTTACTGACCAGTAGACAAGGGTCTGGCCCCTTGTCTCTTTCTCAAGTACTCAAATGCATCATTGGGCAGTGTCTTGGTGAAGATATCAGCCAATTGTTCCTTTGATTGTACATACTCAAGTATCACCTCCTTTACCTGAACTTGTTCACTCAAATAATGATACTTGATGACAATATTCTTTATTTTAGCATGCATGACTGGATTCTTGAAAATGTTTATTTCACTTGTATTATCACAATAGATAATTACTAGTTCTAAAATTTTCATTTGCATAACTTCCAGTAACTATCTGATCCATGCAATATTTGAGAAATTTGCACTAGCAGCAACATACTCTGCTTCTGCAGTAGACTAAGAGATGCATCCTTGCTTCTTGTTGATCCATGTGACAAGTCTGTCACCCATAAAGAATGCTCCTCCAGTTGTGCTCTTCTAGTCATCGATATTTTTGGCCCAATCAGCATCGGTAAAGACCTTAAGTTCAAATTTTCCTTCTCTTCTATACCATAAGCCATATTCCTTGGTATTCTTCAGATATCTTAGGATTCTTTTCACAGCAGTCATATGTGATTCTCTGGGATTAGCAGAAAATCTTGCAACTATTCCTGCAGCATGTGCAATATCTGGTCTAGTGTGTACAACATACATGAGTTTTCCAGTCATTGATCTGTACAAAGTTTGATTTACCTCTGATGACTTGTCTTCTTTTGTCAACTTACATCTAGTTTCCATCAGTGTTCCAACTGGTTTGGACTCTTCCATCTTGAATATTTTTAGTACTTCTTTGATGTACTTGGATTGTGTAATGAAAATATCTTCATCTTGTTGCATGATCTGCAGACCAAGAAAGAACTTGATCTCTCCAAACATAGACATCTCAA
>MU224536.1:488032-499424 GCA_018584345.1 Thuja plicata
ATCTCTCCAAACATAGACATCTCAAACTCTTTGCTCATTTCATTTGCAAATTATTTGCATAGCATATCATTGCCTCCAAATATGATGTCATCAACAAATATCTCAACAATCAAAATGTTAGCATCAGCATCTTCCTTCAAATAAAGATTATTATTTTCACTATTCCTTACAAATCTAATACTTATAAGATAGGAATGAAGTCTTTCATACTAGGCTCAGGGTGCTTGTTTCAATCCATATAGGGCTTTGTATAGTCTACATACCATGTCCCTCTTGTCTGGATCAAAAAACCCTTCTGGTTGTTCAATGTATACCTCTTCTTCAAGTATTCCATTTAGGAATGCAGACTTGACATCCATTTGATATACCTTGAATCCTTTACATGAAACATAAGAAAGTAATATTCTTACTCCTTCTAACCTAGAAATGGGTGCAAAGGTCTCTCCATAGTCAATTCCTTCTTCTTATGCATACCCCTTGTATACTAGTCTTGCTTTATTTCTGGTGACTTCTCCATTCTTATTCAGTTTATTCCTTAATATCCATTTTGTACCGATGACATTCTTGTCATCTGGTCTCAGTACAAGTGTGCATGTCTTATTTTTCTCTATCTTCTCAATCTCCTCATTCATAACACTTATCTATTCATCATTATCTAGTGCACCATTGACAGATTTGGGCTCATAATCACAAATAAGACATCTTGTATTTAGAGAATTACTTATGGTTCTCATACTAGCCTTTTTATCTCCTATGATCTGGTTCTGTGGATGGTTCCTTCTGACAAATCTTGCAAGTATGGGTTTAGCTCTTTGTCTATCTGATTGATCATCATTTTGTTCATTATGTTCTCCATTATTTTGTGCATTGTCTTGAGCAGTATTCTAATTGTCGTTATTTGTAGCCTAATGCTCAGGTGCAATGATCTCTTTCTCAGGAGCTCTACATTGTTGGTCAGGTAGAGTGTCAGGATCCTCATTGTAAGAAAACCTATTGTAGTCCTCTTGTTCTTTAGTGCTTCCCTTTTCATTCTTCTCTGCAAATTCATCTATCTTTACATTTGCACTTTCAACAATTTTGTTAGAGGCTTTATTTAGACATTTATAAGCCTTTCTCCTGGTAGAATACCCTAGAAAGATTCCTTCATCACTCTTGGAGTCAATTTTTACATTTCTATCATCTTTTAAGATATAACACTAATTGCCAAAATTTTTGAAATAACTTACATTGGGTGTGTATCCATACCAAAGCTCATAAGGTTTCTTTTTGGTGTCTTTCTTCAATTGTGCTTTGTTCAATGTGTAAAAAATAGTACTGGAAGCTTCTCTCCAGAATATTTGGGTGATGTCTTTCTCTATCATCAGTGTCCTTGCACAATCAACTATAGATCTGTTCCTTCTTTCAGCAATTCCATTTTGCTGTGGTGTTCTTGGTGCAGAGACCTGTCTTTTGATTTTATGCTCATTACAAATGTTAGTGAATTCATTTGAAATAAATTCCCCTCCTCTATTTGACCTTAAGAATTTCAATGTTTTTCCACTTTGTTTCTCAACCATTGCTTTATACCATTTAAACATCTTAAATGCTTCTGATTTATCTTTTAGAAACATGACTGTCATCATTCTAGAGTAATCATCAACAAAGAGAAAAAATATCTATCTCCATAATAACTTGTTGTCCTCATAGGTCCACATAAATCAGTATGGACTAATTCTATAATGGCATCAGATGTATGGGTTTTTCTTTTGAAACTAGACTTTGTCATCTTACCTTTTTGACAATTCTTACACATGATGTTGTCGGGCTTGCTCATCGTCGGTAAGCCTCTAAAATATCTTTTTTGCTAATCTTTATCATGTTGTCAAAGTTCACATGACACAATTTTTGTGCCACAACCATATGTCTTCATTTGTAGCAATCAAACAAGTGGTGTCAGTATCATTCAGATAGAATAAGTTATATTTTTGTCTGCTCACCAATACCAATCAGATTTCCTGATTTATTGAAGATCTTTGCCTTATTATTTTCAAATGCTACTCTATGACCTACATTATTCAACTGAGAAACACTCAATAGATTATAATTCAATCCATTTTACCCAATGATCATTTTCACATTTTATTTGGTTATTCAACATTATGGTTCCTCTACCTTCAACTGGACAAGGTGTGTCATTACCCATTCTTACTGAACCACGTTTATAGTATTCAAAATTCTCAAACTTTTTCTTATCACCGGTCATATGGTGAGTGCAACCACTATCTATGATCTAGACATCATTTTTATTAACTTTAGATATGAATTCAGTTTCTACATACCTTTCTTCATCATCATCTGAATCATCCTTTACTGCCACAAACACCATCTTGATGTCTTCCTCAAATTCGATGTCAGTATCATCATCTTTGCATTTTTCTAGGTAAATTTCCTTCTTTCCTTTGTCCTTGTAATCTTAGGAATCTCTTCTTTTTGATTGTCGGTAGCTTCTGTAATCACCTCTGTCAGACTTCTTTTCAAATGATCTGTCATTACTTCTATCATCTTTTCTTCTGTTAGGACATCTTGCAGCAAAGTGTCCAATCTCTTTACAATAAAAATAAACAAGTGGTAATTTACCTTTGTATTTACCTTTACCTCTTTGCATTCTTCTTTCCATAAGTGCTTCAATTTCATCAAGATCTTCTTCTTCACTTTCACTATCACTATCTTTTCTCATAGTGTGTTTATGACTTGATTTACTTATTGTCATAGAAGTTTTGAATGCAGACTCTATGTTTGGTAAGACACTATTATCATAATTATTCATCTCAAATGAAATCATTCTTCCAATCAAACTGTCTAGAGTAACATTTCTATTTGCTACTTCTTGAATGACAGATACTCTAATAGCATAAGTAGGCAGTAAGGTTCTTAGAATTTTACTTACCACTGTATCTTCTTCTAGTACACCTCTAACTCCTCAGATGTCAATGTTGTATTATGTTATTTTACAGTGTCACTTGACACTTGTTATGTGTTTATGTGATGACATGTCTACTAAGGTTGGCAGTGGAACCCAATTAAATTTTTTAAACTTAAATTTTATTCTAGTCACTTCTAGAGGCCAAAAAGTGGTCCTAAGGGTCAATTTTAGGAAAATCCAAGTACCTCAGTTATAGGGGTATGGGTTAAGAATATTTCTAACACTTCTAGAACTCACTAGTGGCCTTGGTGACCCTCTTAATAACCCTTTACTCACATGTTGCGAAAATGGAGTGAGTCTTGACCTTTTTCCCAAACCCACACTCCTTTCCAATCTTGCATTTATGATAGGGAACATAGGATAGCCAAAGGACTTAGGAGTTAATTCTGAAATTAATGTTGTTGGGTAGGTAAGATTTGGAGACCTTTTTAGAGGCCCTTTGTGGATTTAGAGGGTGTTCACCCACTCTCTACTTTTAGAGACATTAGGGTTTTGTATTGAAGAAAGCAAAAGGGATTGGGCTCTTCTCAAACCTCATTTTACCATAACACTTATGAAGGTTGGTCTCCACCATTGCCATGCAAGTTTTTATTTGTTTTGATGCAAATAGATTAGTATGTATTTTATTTTTTTGAATATGTGTTCTATATATTTTGTGTTGTTGTGATGTAAGGGAATGAAATTTTGGGTTTGATTTCATGTTTATGGTGTTTATCTTTGTTTGAATGAGGGAGTTTTTTGAAGGGTGTAATGGCATTACTCACCCTTAGATAGGGAAGAAGTGGCCATGTATGGAGGATGGGGTTAGTTGGATTCTATGAATGTGTAGAGTCTCTTCTCATGGAGAGAAGAGGGAAAAAATGCAAGGTGTATGGGCACTTGCATGCCAATGATATTAATCTTGATTTGGGGGAGATAAGGAGGAGAATGTATGGAAGAATGTATGTGGATTTTAGCCATGGAAAGGCATGTTTATTATTTTTAGTTTATTTGGCATCTCCTACATGGAAGTCCACCACCATTATTTTGGATTCAAGATGAATCCTATTGTGCAAGCCTTGGATGGGTGTATCTTTTTGTTTTTGTGTTGCCTTAATGGTGTGAATGTCACCCATTGGTTACCAATTCTACTAGCTTGGGGGTGGTCTCCTTGAGACCTAGGTTGGGAGGTGAGCTTTTCATGGTTTATTTTAAGTGTGTTTTTGCAGATTTTTGGAGGGACTTTTGATGGAGCCATTATGGATTTGGAGCATGGGAGTTTTCTTGATGTTATAGTGTTGGAGACTTCTCCATTGTTGTATCACTTTGTGTATTTTGCATCCATGTTGAAGATGAATTTTCTAATAAGATGGATTAATGTTATAGACTCTAATGATGTATATGAAAATATAGTAATTGTAAATATGAGCAAGTTTGTGTGTTCAAATTTTATGAACTGCAATTATAAAATGTCTTCAATTATTTTACCTTGCAAAATTACAAGTTTAAATTCTCTTAAATTCTTTATTGACAATCTTAGTTTATAAACAATATGATCAAGATACCTTAAACTAGATATTGCAACCTCAAAACATATTGAAAAACTATCATGTTAACAATAGTTGTAAATCAAACTGTATCACTAAATAAATAATTACCTATTACCAATACCTTATAAATAACCCACTCAATGTAATGCATAAATAAAAATATATGTTAAATATATTCAACTTCAACAATGCAAAAATAAATGAAATGCAATGTCAAAAAAAAAGAGGCAAAAAAAAAAACACCACTTTCAAATTTTTAAGAGAGCAAAGTGCTCTCTGAAATTTGTATGGGAAATGACTTATTCTCTTTTACCACAGAGAATATTCCATTCCCTTGCTTAGTAAGGGGGTTAGAATATTAATCCCCCCTTTTAATCCCTCTTGAGTTGTGCAACCTCGGATTAATAAAACTAAACTATAAAAAAAATAAACATATTCTATTTCATGCACTTATTACCTCATTATTTAGTGGGCCCCACATACATTTCACCCTCCACATGGGCTAATGGATTTGACTTGTCTTATTTAAAACTTTTAAACAAAACAAAATTATGATTAAGAAACCTTTATTAAAGAAAAAGCTTACCTTGTTGCATACTTTACATGTCTCCAAATATGTCAATTCAAAAGGAAGAACTCCCCACTTTGCATAGGGTAGAGGTTTCCTTGGAGAATGTGTTTAAATAAAAACTTGAGTCTCCTCCCATGAATTTTGAAATTCACAACTTGGGGGATGTTTTGACCTCTTGTCACATCACCCGACCCACTTGGCAAGTGGGTGATGAGCTAGGGAAATGGGGTGATGGGATAGGGGTAGGATAGATTAGTAGGATGGTTAGTAGGTAGTTTAGTAGGTAGATTAGTAGGTGGTTAATAGGTATTAAGTTAGTTTAAGTTTTGGATAAATAGATTTACTTTTATTACTTCTTTTATTTTTTTAAATAGTGTAGTTTTATTAATAGATTAATAGATTTACTTTATTATTTAAATTGTGTAATCATGTTAATAGGTTAATAGATTTATTCTTTTTAAATTTCCTAGTTAGTTTAATAGTTTAATAACTCATGTTATTAATTGAAATTATTTAGTCTATTAGGGTAATGGATTTACTCGATTAATTTAAATTGTATAGTTTAGATTTATTAATTGCATTTACTTCAATAATGATTATTCTATTATGTGTTTTCATGCAATTGTTAAAATGGTAAAATCTGAATAAGGATGTATTAAGGGGGGGCTAGGTCAATATGTAAAATTAAGTGTTTCTTTCGAATCATGGAAAATTTCTCTTGTAGTTAATTAATTGTTTAGTATTAAACATGTGTGAACAAATAAAGTTTATTATTTAATTATTATTGATATCAGTTAATTGAAAAATTTGGATAGTTTCTCAAGCAAGTTAAATGCATCCTTTTGCAATGTAATTGGATAAGATTATAGTAATTATGAGAACCTTATTATATCAGGAATATTTAAGGATTGTAATGACATTGAATAGGATTAATAAATTGGATTTCTAGGATAACCATTAACGGAGTTAGTATACCCCTGTGTCCTTGTAGTACTAAACTGTAGGGTCTCTTGTCATCTATCAAGTTGGAATATAGACCCTGCATCCACCTTTGTTGATAACCCTGACTCAATCTATGACTAGACCTTTCAACTCAAAAATTAACTTCACCATGTTGTCACCTCTCCTCAATGCTTTCAGTATTATTGTGTCATCATAGTTGTTCTTTTCTGTTTTTATGTTTCAAAAAAAAAAAATTATGTATGTTTTGCCCTAGTTTTGGGCATGACATTTTGGTATCAGAGCCATATTTCGACACTAGGAACCTAAACCCATTACGTTTCAACTCATTTCAACTTAAATTATTGTGTAGGATATCTGTCGTCACACAAGTTGGCCGACGGGGTAGAGGTCATAGAGCTTCCCATGTTGAGGCAGAACGGAGGGATGTACCACCTCCACCACCTCGGAACCCTAACCAGGATATTCTAAATGTCCTCCAGAATCTGATTTGGGTGATTCAGCAAAGACTACCACCCATAGATCAGCAGCCTGAGCAAAAGATTCCCAAAAGGGAAGCACCAATTTTTGAGGGTGATAGAGCAATTAACACAGAAAGGAGTAGAAGTCCCCCACCCAGACATGTTGAGGGTCATGGTGATCATGAGGGTGAGTCAATTCATCAGGTTGAGGTACCACTTGAGCATGAGATACATGCCAGAGAGAGACCCCATAGAGAGGTTGGAGATGAGATCTGAGAGTTATTGCGACTCTATCCACCCTTGTTTTTGGGATCCACTGATGGGTCAGTAGTAGAGGCCTGGTTACAGAGATTATGATGATGCTTTGGATTGTGTCCTTATGGGAGTAATCTAAAGGCATGAATTGCAGTCCATCTCCTTTAGGAGAAGGCCTCCACTTGGTGGGAGCAGGAGGAGTCCATAGGTGGAGTGAGTATTGACACACTCACTTGGGAGACTTTTGTGGCCCACTTTCGAGAGAGATACCTCTCCCAGCATTTCAGACAGAGACAAATAGAGGAGTTCCATGATCTCCAGCAAAGAGGTCTCACAGTGACCTAGTATGAGAATCAGTTTCTCAAGCTCCTTCCATATGTTGATTACATGAAGGATGAGAAACTATGTATCCATCATTTCATTAAGGGGCTTAATATGTCTCTTCAAGGTACAGTACACCTAACCTTTCCTACCAAATTTAGAGAGACAGTTGAGACAACACTTGTAGCCAATGATATCTGTACTATATAGGAGTCACGAGATTGATCTCAACATCGAAGCTCCTCTTCCCAGTAGTTAGGACAACAAAGACCCCCTTGGAAAGGGAACCAAAATCACTCAGTAGGATCCTTTAAGGGTCAACAGTCTTAGTAGTAGAGATCTCAGCAGGATTCTAGACAGAGGCCTTCATAGGGTTATCAGGGCTCTTTGTCCAAATAGTGGTAGTCTCAGGGCCCTAGATAGGATCAGAGGACACAGAACCCTCAGGCACAACTAGCTAGGACTCAGCAGTCCTCTAGGGGAGGTTACAGTAATTCTAGCAATATCGGAGGACCATAGCAGTCTAGATCATAGGGAGTACAGATTTAGACTAGAGGGCCATGTTACACTTACGGTGGCATGGGTCATATAGCGAGAGAGTGCCCCCAGTCATAGTCAATTGGTGGTCAGAGAGGGGCTACATCAGAGCCTACAGTTGGAGACATGGGTAGAGCCCATAGATTTTTTGCAGCGGTTGATAACTGTCAGGCTGAGCATGAGGATATAGTTATTGAGGTTGTAGGTATGATACGAGGTAGTATGGTTACTATTTTATTTCATTCTGGAGCTACTAACTCCTTTATATCTCCATATGTAGTGGAGAGTTGGGGGCTAGTGGTAGTTAGCCAGGATGTCAGTTGGGAGGTAGAGTTAGCCTCAGGAGCTAGGGTGTCAGTTAGTTCCATGGTCTGAAATTGTCATATTTAGATTGGGGACATATCCACGATGTTCGATCTACACATTACCCCTCTAGGTTCATTTGATGTTGTCCTATGCATGGATTGGCTTTATGCCTACAACGCCAAGATGGATTGTCGAAAGAAGAGGGTAGAATGTGTGGATGAGCAAGGTATTCCTAGGGTGATCTCCAGAGTGTAGAGACCCATATCTCTTCACATTATTTCAGCTATGTAGCTTAGGTGGTGCGTGCGAAAGGGATGTCAGCTATTTTCTATCAACATTAGTGATAGAGAGGAGGATTCAGAGAAGGAGCCATCCCTCAATGATTTTCCTATCCTACAGGAGTTTGCAGATGTATTTCCTTCAAAGCTCCCTAGTATGCCTCCACCTAGAGTAGTGGATTTTCACATAGACCTTGTGCCAGGAGCCGAACCAGTATCGAGAGAACCATATAGGATGACTACCCATGAGCTTAATGAGCTCAAGATTTAGCTAGAGGAGCTCTTGGAGAAAGGGAATATTTGACCTAGCATGTCACCTTGGGGTGCACCAGTGATCTTTGTGAAGAAGAAGGATGGATCACTTAGGTTGTGCATTGATTATCAGCAGTTGAACAAAGTAACTATTAAGAACCGATACCCACTTCCTAGGATTGATGATATCTTTGATCAGTTACAGGGTGCTCGAGTGTTCTCAAAGATTGATCTAAAGTCAGGTTATCATCAGTTGAGGATTATGGAGACTGATATCCATAAGACTACATTTCATACGAGGTATGGTCACTACGAGTTCACTGTGGTACCATTTGGCCTCATGAATGCTCCAACGGTTTTTATGAGCCTTATGAATGGAGTATTTTGCACCTTCTTGGATAATTTTTTGGTTGTGTTCCTAGATGATATTTTGATATATTCTCATAATGAGAAGGAGCATGAGGAGAACCTGAGGAAGGTTTTGCAGAGGTTGAGAGAGAACCAGTTATTTGGTAGCTTGTCGAAGTGTGCATTCTTTCGACCTGAGGTACATTACTTGGGTCATGTTATATCCAACGATGAGATCTCTATAGATCCATCGAAGATCCGAGCCATCATGGATTGGCCAGCACCCACCAATGTCACTAAGCTAAGGAGTTTTATGGGGTTAGCAGGATATTATAGACGCTTTATTGCCAGATTTTCCAGATTGGCACACCCCATCACCTCCCTTCAGAGAAAGGGAAAGTAGTATGAGTGGACAAAGAAGTGTGAGAGATCCTTTCAGGAGCTCAAGAGAGCTCTCACAAGTGCACTGATACTTACAGTGCTAGACCTAGCAGTGGATTTTGTAGTGTGCCCAGATGCATCATTGGATGGCATAGGGGTAGTCCTTATGCAGGATGGACAACCTATCTCCTACGAGTGTAGGAAATTGAAGACTCGTGAGCCTAATTACCCTACTCATGACCTAGAGATTTCTGTAGTAGTTCATGCTTTAGTGAGGTGACAAAACTTCCTTCTAGGTCATAGATCTGAGCTTCATTCTGACCATCAGAGCTTGCAGTATATTTTCACTCAGTTGAACCTTAATGCTAGGCAGAGAAGGTGGATGGAGTTCCTTTGTGAGTATGATTTTGATGTTCATTACATCAAAGGGAAGGAGAATGTGGTTGCAGATGCCTTGAGTAGGAGATGCCATGAGCTTTCATCTGCAACTACTTATACCAATTTGAGAGAGTGTATCTTACGTCATTTGCCTGAGGATTCCTTTTATGCAGAGGTTTGTCAGTTAGTGCATCCACAGATACCCTTAGAGGGGAAGTACTCAGAGTATTCCTTGGAGCCCGATGGACTACTACGACATAGAGGGCGTATCTATGTACCTTCTAGTGGGGATTTGTGTGAGTTCATTATACTTGAGGCACACAAAGCACCTTATGCAGCGCACCCCAGTGTTAAGAAGTTACATGTAGATTTGAGATAGTTGTACCACGGGCTAGGCATGAGACAACAAATTGCTGGTATTGTTGCAAGATGCCTAGAGTGCCAGAGGGTGAAAGCAGAGCACCGTCACCCTAGTGGGCTTCTACAGCCACATGAGATTGTTTATTGGAAGTGGGATACTATATCTATGGACTTCATTGTTGGTCTCCCCATGTCTTCTCATTGCAATGATGCCATCTTGGTGATAGTCAACACATTGACCAAGGTTTCCCACTCCTCACCCGTGTGTACTACATTCACAGCATGAGATGTAGCTCAGGTGTTCTTGTGGGATATTGTCAGACTTCATGGCATTCCCCATAAGATAATCTCTGATGACTCATTGTTCACTTCAGCTTTTTGGAGAGAGTTACAGACAACATTGAACACTAGGCTCAATTTTAGTACAGAGTATCACCCTCAGACAGATGGTCAGACTGAGAGAGTTAATCAGGTATTGGAGGATATGTTGCACATGTACATGATGGACCATCAATTCAAGTGGGAGGAATACCTACATCTAGTCGAGTTTGCCTATAATAATGAGCACCATTCATCTATAGGCATGCCACCTTATCAGGCCTTGTATGGTAGACCTTTCAAGACACCCTTAAGTTGGGATAGGATTGAGGATATATTATCTATTGGCCCTCAATTAGTTAGAGAGATGGAGCAGCTGGTGGATCTGATCCAACAATGTCTTAGAGAGGCACGTGATAGATAAAATAAATATGCAGACGCAAAGAGGATTGATAGAGAGTATAAGGTTAGAGATAGATTCTTCTTGAGAGTACAACCACACAAGAGTTTGATATGATTTTTAAAGGGCTCTAAGTTGGCACCTCGGTTTGTTGGACCATTTGAGATCTTGGAGAGGATAGGACCAGTTACATACCATTTAGCATTGCCACCTAGCCTGTCATGCATCCATAATGTGTTCCATGTTTCTGTACTTTGAGGATATATTTATGATGAGACTCACGTGATAGATTGGGATGCCTTTCAGGTGGAGTTGGATAGGCAACTAGTGTTGGAGCCCATTCATATTTTAGCTTGACGGACCCTTGCACTTCAAGACCAAGACCTGGACCAGGTTAGGGTCCAGTGGGATTGTTATGATGAGGTCATGGCTTCATGGGAGGATGCAGCATAGATGAGATCTCAGTACCCATATATTTTTGATGCACTCTAGGAGGAAGTTCATGCCTAGTGGAGGAGCATGTGAGGCCTCACCCCAACCCATCATAGCTCAGCTGATACACTTATTTTGATACTTTGTGATTTGATATTTTGGGACATTATATCTGATGGACTAGACATTATTAGTATTATTTATGTCATGTGATAATTACTTTTGTATACTTTTATCGATGATGTTTATGATGCTTTAGGTATACACATGCATTATGATGATTATTTTAGTATTTTAATACAAATAGAAAAAAAAATATGTTATGTGATTTTGGTTATGCAAT
>MU224536.1:499700-523592 GCA_018584345.1 Thuja plicata
CAACCCTATGTACAAATTGTAAAGCCAAGGTTGAATTTAATAAAGAGATTCAAACCTCGTTGTTAAGTGATTTTATTTGTGACCGTAAATTGTATGAATGTATTATGTGTTTTCATTGTGAAAATAGTGACATGTCAATATTGTATCATGTTATTTTACAGTGTCACTTGACACTTGTTATGTGTTTATGTGATGACATATCTACTAAGGTTGGAAATAGAACCCAATTAAATTGTTTAAACTTAAAGTTTGTTCTAGTCACTTCTAGAGGCCAAAAAGAGGTCCTAAGGGTCAATTTTAGGAAAATTCAAGTACCTTAGTGATAGGGGTATGGGTTAGGAACATTTCTAACACTTCTAGAATCCACTAGTGGCCTTGGTGACCCTCCTAATAACCCATTACTCATGTATTGCGAAAATAGAGTGAGTCTTGACCTTTTTCCCAAACCCACACTCCTTTCCAATCTTGCATTTATGATAGGGGACATAGGACAACCAAAAGAATTAGGAGTCAATTCTAAAATTAATTTTGTTGGGTGGGTAAGATTTGGAGACCTTTTTAGAGGCCCTTTGTGGAGTTAGAGGGTGTTCACCCACTCTCTACTTTTAGAGACATTAAGGTTTTGGATTGAAGAAAGCAAAAGGGATTGGGCTCTTCTAAAACCTCATTTTACCATAACACTTGTGAAGGTTGGTCTCCACCATTGCCATGGAAGTTTTTACTTATTTTGATGCAAATAGATTAGTATATATTTATTTTTCTTGAATATGTGTTCTATATATTTTGTGTTGTTGTGATGTAAGGGAATGAGATTTTGGGTTTGATTTCATGTTTATGGTGTTTATATTTGTTTGAATGAGGGAGTTTTGTGAAGGGTGTAATGGAATTACTCACCATTAGATAGGGAAGAAGTGGCCATATATAGGGGAAGGGGTTAGTTGGACTCCATGAAAGTATAGAGTCTCTTCTCATGGAGAGAAAAGGTAAAAAATGCAAGGTGTATGGGCACTTGCATTCCAATGATATTAATCTTGATTTGGGGGAGATAAAGAGGAGAATGTATGTGGATTTTAGCCTTGGAAAGGCATGTTTATTGTTTTTAGTTCATTTGGCATCTCCCACATGAAAGTCCACCTTCACCCTTATTTTGGATTCAAGATGAATCCTATTGTGCAAGCTTTGGATGGGTGTATCTTTTTTTTTTTGTGTTGCATGAATGGTGTGAATGTCATCCATTGGTTACCGATTCTCCTAGCTCAGGGGTGGTCTCCTTGAGACCTAGGATGGGAGGTGAGCTCTCCATGGTTTATTTTAATTTTGTTTTTGCAGATTTTTAGAGGGAATTTTGATGGAGCCATTATGGATTTGGAGCATGGGAGTTTTCTTGATGTTATAGTGTTGGAGACTTCTCCATTGTTGTATCACTTTGTGTATTGTGCATCCATGTTGAAGATGGATTTTGTAATAAGATGGATTAATGTTATAGACTCCAATGATGTATATGAAAATGCAGTCATTGTAAATATGAGCAAGTTTGTGTGTTCAAATTTTATGGATTGCAATTATAAAATGTCTTCAATTGTTTTACCTTGCAAAATTACAAGTTTAAATTCTCTTAAATTCTTTCTTGACAATATTAGTTTATAAACAATATGATCAAGATACCTTAAACTAGATATTGCAACCTCAAAACATATTAAAAAAATATCATGTTAACAAAAGTTTTAAATTAAATTGTATCACTAAATAAGTAATTACCTATTACCAATACCTTATAAATAACCCACTCAATGTAATGCATAAATAAAAGTATATGTTAAATATATTCAACTTCAACAATGCAAAAATAAATGAAATGCAATGTCAAAAAAAAAGAGAGGCAAAAAAAAAATACCATTTCCAGATTTTTAAGAGAGCAAAGTGCTCTCTGGAATTTGTATGGAAAATAACTTATTCCCTTTTACCACAGAGAATATTCCATTCTCTTGCTTAGTAAGGGGGTTAGAATACTAATCCCCCCTTTTAATTCCTCTTGAGTTGTGTAACCTTGGATTAATAAAACTAAACTATAAAAAAAAATAAACATATTCTATTTCATGCACTTGTTACCTCATTATTTAGTGGGTCCCACATCCATTTTACCCTCAACATGGGCTAATGTATTTGACTTGTCTTATTTAAAACTTTTAAACAAAACAAAATGATGATGAAGAAACTTTTATTAAAAAAAAATCTTACCTTGTTGCGCACTTTACATGTCTCCAAACATGTCAATTCAAAAGGAAGAACTCCCCACTTTGCATAGGGTAGAGGTTTCCTTGGGGAATGTGTTTAAATAAAAACTTGAGTCTCCTCCCATGAATTTCAAAATTCACATCTTGGGGGATGTTTTGACCTCTTGTCACATCACCCCACCCACTTGACAAGTGGGTCATGAGCTAGGGACATGGGGTGATGGGATAGGGGTAGGATAGGGGTAGGATAGATTAGTAGGATGGTTAGTAGGTAGTTTAGTAGGTATATTAGTATGTGGTTAATAGGTATTAAGTTAGTTTAAGTTTTGGATAAATAGATTTACTTTTATTACTTCTTTCATTTTTTTAAATAGTGTAGTTTTATTAATAGATTAATAGATTTACTTTATTATTTAAATTGTGTATTCATGTTAATAGGTTAATAGTTTATTTTTTTTAAATTGTCTAATTTATTTAATAGTTTAATAACTCATGTTATTAATTGAAATTATTTAGTCTATTAGGGTAATGGATTTACTCAGTTAATTTAAATTGTATAGTTTAGATTTATTAATTGCATTTACTTCAATAATGATTATTCTATTATGTGCTTTCATGCAATTGTTAAAATGGTAAAATCTGAATAAAGATGTATTAAGGGGGGGCTAGGTTAATATGTTAAATTAAGTGTTTCTTTCAAATCATGGAAAATTTCTCTAGTAGTTAATTAATTGTTTAGTATTAAACATGTGTGAAAAAATGAAGTTTAGGATTTAATTATTATTAATATCAGTTAATTGGAAAATTTGGATAGTTTCTCAAGCAAGTTAAATGCATCCTTTTGCAATGTAATTGGATAAGATTATAGTAATTATGAGAACCTTATTATATCATGAATATTTAAGGATTGTAATGACATTGAATAGGATTAATAAATTAGATTGCTAGGCCAACCATTAATGGAGTTAGTATACCCTTGCATCCTTATAGTACTAAACCATAGGGTCTCTTGTCATCTATCAAGTTGGAATACCGACCCTGCATCCACCTTTGTTGATAACCCTGACTCAATCTGTGACTAGACCTTTCAACTCAAAAATTAACTTCACCATGTTGTCACCTCTCAACGCTTTCAGTATTATTGTGTCATCATAGTTGTTGTTTTCTATTTTTATGTTTCAAAAAAAAAATTGTTTGTATGTTTTGCCCTATTTTTGGGCATGACAGCATTGACTACCTCTTTGATTCTTGTGTTGTACTAAGTGATGTTTCACCTTCTTTCATTTTGAGGTCATCAAACTTTCCTCTAAGGATTTCTGCCTTGGCTCTCAAAAACATTTTTGTCACCACCATGTACAAGCATCAATTTGTCCCACATCTGCTTTGCAGTCTTGCAGGCTTTGACATCTTCAAATTCAGCATCGGAGAGTGAGGAAGAAAGCTCTATAATCTTTAAATTGTGCTCATGCTTCTCTCTCAATTGTTCAACTATTGGTGCTCCTATTGGAAACACATATTTAGTATCTAAGTATTGAGTAACATCATTTCTAATACCTGATAAGTGGATTCTTATTCTGCTCTATCATGAAGCAAAATTATCTTTGTTCAACTTGGGCACATCTCGTCTATTCATCTTGTGATCTTTAGCTTAGGTCTTGAAACCTTCCTTCTAAGCACACAAGCTCTGATACCAATTGTTAGAAATAACTGAGAGGGGGGGATGAATCAGTGGCCTCAAAAATTAATCCTTAAATCAACCCTTAAAACTTATAACTACAAATTATGTCTCAAGTTATCTTCTATCCTACAAGATGAATGTCTTGAAATACTTTAATCAATTTTCTACTTGTCAGATTGGTTTGTAAATCACTCTTTTGTATGATTACAAATAAGCAGTTAAATATTTACTGAAACACAGTAAATATGCAGAGTATACCGATAAATCTAGAATTGCATATGTGAAATGTAAAACAGTAAAGTAATAAAACATAAGCACATAACACATGAATTTTTAATGTGGAAACCCTGTTAAGGGAAAAACCACTAGGACCGGTACCCAAATTTTCACTCTTCTGAAGTGAGCCCTGTTAATAGCCAACCCTATTAAAGGTTACAAACACACTATTAGGTGTGATC
Organism: Thuja plicata; assembly: GCA_018584345.1. Classification (NCBI taxonomy): domain Eukaryota; kingdom Viridiplantae; phylum Streptophyta; class Pinopsida; order Cupressales; family Cupressaceae; genus Thuja; species Thuja plicata. The sequence goes on from MU224536.1 coordinate 504,071, forward strand.
TTGTTAGAGGATTTAAAAATAGTTTATCACCTAGTATCTGGCATCTAATGCTACCATCCTTGATCAAACACTCACTTGGCCTGTCAATAGGTATTGGGCATAGCCAATGCTATTTTTATGATCAAAATTTTTTATACTCCTTGGGATGTATCTCAATTGTAAAATACTTTTAAGTCCTTCTTGGTTAAGAGACTTGATGTCTCAATGGTTAAAATAAAACACTAATGATCTATTCATACATACAACTCAATTGCATATTTTTAGATCTATTGCAAGTCCATTACCTCTCTGATCAATATAATCAATTATACCTTTTCTCCACACTGTTCCGCTTTGTGGTGCTATCTCTCTATTGGTTGGTGTCTGCATAATCTAGCTCTTTCTTTAACTTATTGATCAGGACTTAAAGAAGACTTTCTTCTTCTTCAGATTTTCTTTAGCATCTTTCCTCTATTCTCTTGTTCACCCCACACACCAATTCTTAATGAATTGGGTTTGTCTCTATATAGACATGATTTACCTTTTCTTGGCTTCTTGATTCTTGGCATGATCCACAATTCTCACCAATAGATTTAAAGCAAACTCCAATTTTATCTCAATAAATCTTCTTGCCTGTTGGATAAATTAGCTTTAAATCAATTACTTATCTCCGACTTTATCTGGATGATTAAAACAATGATAAGTATTCATTAATTCTATCTTTAGCTTCTTGACAGCTAAGCATTTTTTCATTTACGAAACTCTCTATTATGTCGGTCAACACTTCAGTTAGTCATTGGTGATAACTAACTATTCCGTTGGTGTGACTTTAGTTTTCATCGATATCTCTGTCCTTGTCTTCTCCATCGGGCAACACTGAAATTCTTTCCATCGGGTTACTCTGTGTTTTTCTCATTGGGAAACATTGTAACTCTTCTCATCGTAATTCTGAGCTTTGGCTTGTCGGGTAACACTGTGACTCTTCTCTTTTACTCTAACCGTCGATGTGCATTATGTCGATGTATACAGTCACTTAGTGAATACTAGACTTGTATGCATTACTGATAGCATAGCCTTTGATTCATTGGTTCTTTGAATTCCTTTGCAGTATTTCCATAACCATACAAATTATATCAAGTTGACATCATTGACAATACAATACATTAACTGATTTAATGCCTTGTATGATCATCAACTTAACATCTTCAAACATTCAATCAGTTACATGTCATAAAAAATTCCATGGACGACTAATGTTATTTGGATTAAAGTACCCACCAACCTTTTTAACCAGTCTAGCCATCTCTTCATCGTCTTTTAGAAATATTTTGTAGGCTTTGTCAGAGTAACTTATGTCATGATAAAATTTCATACCATCCATAGGCAATCATGTAGCTTCAGCTACCAGTTCTTTAGTAATTTCAACCCATTGGTTATGAAAACAAATTTTCTCGTTCTTCCAATTGCTGGTAAAGAAATTCATAATGGAAGGGTTTTGACCTTGAATCCTTTCCATATAAATAGTGAAGTCACCTTTCTCTAAAATTTCCCAGACAATTTCATTTTGTTTCCACTCTTTACAACTCGTCGAATCAAATCTCTTTTTGTTTCCGCTTATTTTTCTATTTTCAGAATGGATTCTGCTCTACCAAATATGCTTGATTAAAGAACCCACAATATTCTTAATACAAGTAATCTTCTTTAGAAACACCCAGAATCTGTAAGAAGTGGCATTATGACAACAAGTGGTTGCGATAGAGATGACAACTTCATAATTAATCATTACAAAACTCAGCTTTTTACCATCATTTAGTAATTTATTTTCATTCCTTTGAGTTTCGTGGATTCGCTCCTTTTCTATGAAAGATCTCATATCATACAGAATGCTCTCTTCATTATACCACATGATAATATTTTCATTTTTGCATGCTTGGTTGGCAGCCCAGTCAGCAAATCCATTAACTTCATGGAAGGCGTGAGTAATGATGCATTTATTCATAGAATTTATAATTTCCTTTCCACCTTTTATAATATTTCCAATTGAACAAGAGGGGGGAGAAACATTATTAAGACAATAAATAATGTACAAAGATCCCCTCTCTAACCAAAGATAATTACAATTGAACTCCTTTGCTAGAAGATGACCTTGGTAGGCATCCATAGCCTCTGTCGCATGGTTGTTTTGGGTTCCTATGGGAATATCTCTCATAGCTCTACATATACCTTTTTCATCATGAAGCACCACACCACAACTAACAGTACCTAGATTTCCCTTGGAGACACCATCAAAGTTCATCTTCATCCAACCTATAGGGGGCTCTCCCAAGTAGCCTCCTCCCTAGGGTTGCTTCAATCATAACATTTAGCTTGAAGAGACCAATTCTTTAAGATAGAAATATCCCCCTCCCATGGTATTGGAATTACAATTTGTGATTTTATAGTTTTCAATTATCATACTTTTAGTCTTTTCATATACTATCTTGGGGATATTAGACTTATCTCTGAAAAGATTCGACCATTCCGCTCTTTCCAAATGGCCCAAGTTATGTGAGGTAAGGAAAATGTCCATATCATTTTTATTGTTGGAAAGTGATCAGTTTGGGTAATGTGATTCACTTTTTGGTTTTCATTTATGGAAACACATCTAGGTTGAAGATCGATTGTTTTGAAGTTAAGTTTTGGTATGTCCAAAATTGACTAAGTACAGGAACAGAGGTGCAGTATTGTTTTTGATATCAAAGACAAAGATCAATGAATTAAGGCATGCGATCTTAGTGGAAGATAGTATGAAGTATGTCTAACATATGCCTAAGATCAATTTGGATTTGGTTAAGTGTATGATAAGTTATAAGGATTTGAAGACAGACAGACAACAGAGAACAACAACACAGAGCAGTTGGATAGCAGCGAAGAATAAGGGAGTATGACTTCGACTCCAGGGAATCGAAGTTGTATTTTTGTTATTGATATTCTATACTTTGATTATGCAAGAGCGCCGAATATGCATTTGATATTTACTATATTAAATTTATTGTGTATTGAAGGTCGACTAAGTACTATTTGTAATACTCATTCTGAGAACCGACTTTGTAAAGTCAAAAGATATATATGTAAAATATTTTTTTTGTAAAGTGTGGATATGAATGACACATTTAAAAGAGTAAAGTGAAGAATAGACATGCAAATGGTAGAGTAGAAAATGACAGAGCTATAAAGGAACTATTAAAGCATATGTGATGTTTGTTTTTGTTCATGACTGAGAACCTTTTGTAAAAGAATTACATTGTAAGAGTTGTAAGCTCATTGGCCCCTAACAGGGTTTTGTGAACCTTTAATAGGGTTTTTATTCCTCTAATAGGTAAATGTACTATGTAATATTAATCTCCTAACAGTGCTAGGTCTCCTTACCAAGACATTATACTTTAGTGCATGCTTGTGGGTATCATCCCCATCGGGGTTTTCCCTTGGCCAGGGTTTCCTCGTAAACAAATCATGGTGTTATGAGTTATGTTTTATTTGTTTATGTTCTTTCTTTTACTGCAATTATATAGTTAATTTTCAAGTGGTTAAAGAATTTAATTAACTGTTATAATACTTATTCACCCCCCCCCCTCTCAATATTATTCAATCCTAACAATTGGTATTAGAGCTTTTGGCCCTTGGAGAGAAAGCCTAATAGCTTAAGGGAGATCAGAATGGATTTGAATAGTTTACAGGAGAAATTTAAAGCTGCACTTGAAGACCTTGATAATGCTAAAGCAGAAAATGGTAAATTGAAGTTTAACATCCAAAGAGCTGAGAAATTCATAAAGAAACTGAAAGAACAACTTGAACTTTCTAGAAGTTAGAGAGAAGATCTTGTGGTTCAGATAAAAGAAGACTCAAATGAGGACAATTCAGATCAGGTGAAGCTACTAAAAGAAGAGATTAAGACTCTGAAGCTTGAGAATAAGAATATGGCTAAATAAATACAGGAACAGGGGGATGCTAAGAAGAAAGCTAAAGAAACCTTGAACAATGCATTGAATCAGATGAAAGATGAAGCTGACAGCTACAAGAACAAATACTTAGAATTGGAGAAACACAATCAGATTGTGAAAGATGAACTTGTTGAAGCAAAGAAACATATTGAGAAACTTCAAACCAGTAGTGATTTTATTGATGAAAAACTAGACAAGCAGAAACCTATAGGTGACATGACTGGTATTGGCTTCAATGAAGCTGAATGTTCAAAGAATCAGGAAGAGAAATCAGTTGAGAAGATTAATGCTGAGAAACCATCTATTGAAGAACCTACACAAAAGATCAAACCTTTTAGAGGTAGATTCTTTGGCTACAATAGATATGGACACATGAAGAAATATTGCAGAGGTAATACCCCTTTTAGAACCTTTTCTGGTTATTGTTTTAACTGTAATGGATATGGGCACAAAAAGATAGAATGTAGAAAATCTGGTTATAGATAAGACAATGGAAGAGAACCTACAATGAAACCTATATGATACAAATGTAACAACATTGGGCATATTGCGAAGTACTGTAAGTTACAAGTTAATCAAGAAAGAAGACCTCCTATATGTTACAAATGAAATAATCTAGGACAAACAACAAAGTTTTGTAGGTATAATAGAGTAGCTAACAGAAGAACCCCACCTCCTATGAAACCTCAGAAGAATGATAATGGAAAGAGTATTGCAGAGGTGAAGAGTGATTTTGAAAATTGTTTTAAGAAATTAGAAGACAAAAATAGTGGTAAGATATGGAAGATTAAAGAAACTAGTGAGACATCAGTTCAAGGAGAGTCAGTAGATGCTACTGGATCTTCGCCTAAAGGTAGCAAGATAGAATCAACTTAATCGGTCAATAATGGCCTTAGGGAGAATTAAATGCAACACATCAGAATTTATCCTACCCCACAAATCATGTAGTGAGCTCATGCGAGCTTGGGAATATGTTGAGCTGACATTGTGGATTATATATCTAAAAGTGCATCATCAGCCGACTTATATATTTTGATCGAGAGACTTAGCAGTCGACTAGACAGTTTGGAGTGAAAAAGAAAAGTTATAACCTAACATGTATAAAGCACCATGTTATGATCTATCTTTCTATCATTTGACAAGGAGAGAGCTGAGGAGATTAGAGAGCAGAAGTATTCAGACATTTCTACACCTGTCGTGCATGATCGATCGAAGCATAAACTTAGATTTTCACGTGTGAAAGGTATTCTACATTATCTAATCTATGGATGCACCTTTTATTTTCAATGTTGTTGATCATCCTAGATACAAATTCAAGAAACATCCTTTTAATTTGTTTGAAGAGGATCTAGAAGGAGCATTTTCATAGACCCCTCATGGTGTATTAAATGTAGAATACATCAGGGCTTATATGCATTGTAAGTATGACATATTAGGAGAGGATGGTATACTCACTGAAATGGAAGATATGACTGAGAACAGAGTCATGAAGGAAGAATGGAAATTTGTCAGTCAATTAAGTATAATGAAGATTATGGACTTGTGTGACTTCGATGAAAATTAATGGTTTAAAATACTTATGAGTAGGGTTCATAACCAATTCATATAGATTGGTAGCCAACCTATGAAGATATGCACTAACCTAATTCAAGAGATTACTGGTTTAGACAACACTGGAACTATACCCATTGTAGAGAAACATGTCAAGAAGGAATTTGAAACCCTAACACACTCAAAGTGGGACAAAAGGGAAATGAAAGTAAATGATATTTTCCAACAAGATGTAAGGTTAATTGCAATGTTACTTGGTTACAAATTTTTCTACAGCAGCAGACCTAACTCTGTATCCGTCGGGGTTATTATGATGGCATGGAGAATGATAAAAGAGAAAACACAATACAACCTATGCGAGGTATTGGCACAACAATTTCTTGAGAATGTAAAACTTGTGAAGAAGGACATAACGAAGACTTTTAGGTTTGGATCATTATTGGTACACATGTTCATTCACATTGAACATAAGTTTCCTAGTCTACACCCTAGTGGCTGGAAAACTAGAGTTCCTACTGGTATACTAATCTCACAGAGTTAGAGAAGATAGAACACTACTTGGGTAGATGGAGAACTATTTGCAATGATTAAAATTCTATAGAGACAAATGAAGAGTAGATACAGACTTCATGAGCACATTGTTGAGAAGTACAAGGACACGATTTGTTTTATGGTTGAAACAGACTGTGTATGTTTTGAGGCAGTGACCCCTAGAAAGAAATGTTGTTACCCTATGGGCTATGAAGTGAGTTTCAAAGTACTCACCATGAAAATGGAACATATTCTTGCATCAGAAGTTGATACATCGAAAGAGAGATGGGGAACATATGAAGGAAAGTCACAGAAGGTAAGAGAAGAACATAATAGAGGATAGAGGAAGAGAAAGATTGCTAATCTTATTCATGACTATGGAGTAAAGACTGGTCTATCTAAGGAAGAACTGAAAGATATGAAGAAGAAGATGGTAGATAGATCCCATGGAGTAGCTAGTGGAAGCTCAAATACCCCTTCCACCCCTGAATTAATTATGGTTAATAACACACCTCCACCATAGCAGCAGGTAGAACAAGCGAAGGAAGTTACTCCTAGAGTAACTAGATCCAACATGTAGACAAAATAGAAGAATGTAGTTGAAGAAGAGAAGAAAATTGAGAAGAATAAGGCATGGAAACCTGACATTAAAATGTTGAAGAAAAGAGAAATAAAACAAGAAAAATTGGTTTCAATTGACAAATATTATGACAGATATGAAGAAGCAGATAAACTGAAGATTGAAGACATTGTGATAGATCACATGCTTAGTTTCAAAAAGACACTTTTGGAAGTTGAAGGAAGCATACCCTCAGATTTATATACTAAATTGGAAAGTAGAAAACATTTGGCACAAGTTGAAGATGATCATATTAGAAACAAAGTGATTGATGACATGCTACCTGTGTTATCCGTACAAGAGAGAGATATGATAGTCAAAGAATTGAAACCCCTCTTGAGGACAAAGGCCGGACTGCTAAAGATAATGGCAAGGAAATATGATAAAGTAACTGAGGAAACTCAGAAGGAAATTAAGAAGATACTATTGAGAAATACTTTTGTCAAGCCCCAACCTCCTAAAATAGATTTACCTACACAATTGGGTATGGATGACAGCTCAAAGAACACAGAGACTAATGATGAAGAGAGTAAAAGAGACACTACTACAAATTTCTATGTTTCTGGTGTGGCAATAACACTAGACCCCTCACAAGATGAGAAAGATCCTTTTGCAGGAACCATGGACACTTCTATTACTGATGAACCAGAGAAGGAAGAGGAGAATAATGAAGATGAGTAGAAAGAGGATGAAGGACAAAATACTAAGCAAAATGAAGATGAGAAGGAAGAGGTAAATTTTCCATCTAGCTTATTGTTGGCAAGTAGTAATGTAAATGTAGATAATATGGATGAAGATGAATTGGTGAAACTGGCATTCACCTTACTGAACAAAGAAAAGGAGAAATCAGTACAAAAAGGAGATAAGAAAACAAAGGTGATTTCAAGAGCTATTGATACTGTGAATAAATTTCTTCCAGTACCCTTAGTATTCCAGAACAAAGATGATATTGAGAACTTGAAAATCACACTTGATGGGTTTGATGGCCACTTTGAAAATTTGCTGAAGACTGTAGAGGATAAAGTAGAGAAAACATATGAAGATAAGAAGCTGATAAAGGCATGCAAGTCCATCTCATGGGACTTAGGATTTGTGAAAAGTTGTTTGGTAAATGCAAAGAACTGCATTTCACATGGGAGAAATTTATTTGGGTACAGCATGAATCCTATCAAACATATTCGCGATGTTGAAGATATTATTTCCAAGGAAAGAGCAACTTTGAACATGCTAATGGATGGTTTTGAAACATCTTCACAGTCCACTACAAATTTAGACACAGAAGTGACAAAGATATTGGCTAAGATCAGTGTATTGGAGAATGAGAAGGAGAGAGTACTAAGCAGATTTAATTTGCTAAGGAACTTCATTACTCTGAAGCTATCAATACTTGACGCACATCTAATAGATCTAGAAAAGACTACAGATTCATTAGCTAAAGCCCTACCCACAGACTTGAAGAATGTTGAAACTACATCTTTTCCATTGAATGGATTGATTCGTATAAGTCAAATTTTGTTTAAGACATGGAGCACTGAAGTGAAGATTTTGGAAGACTCCTTCCAAGACATTCTAAACCTAGTGAGGAAGAAGTGATACTTATTTGTATGCACCTTTGTCATTATTGTCAAAGGGAGAGAAGAGAAGAAAGAACAAAAAAAATGAATAAAGAAGAGAAGAGAGAAAAGAAAGAGATACTATTTTGTTTTGTTGGAACACTTAGTTTTTTTTTGTTAAGTGTTGCCATCAATGCCAAAGGGAGAGATTGTTGGAAAGTGATCAATTTGGGTAATGTGATTCACTTTTTGGTTTTCATTTATGGCAACACATCTAGGTTGAATATCGATTGTTTTGAAGTTAATTTTTGGTATGTCCAAAATTGACTAAGTACAGGAATAGAGGTACAGTATTGTTTTTGATATCGAAGACAAAGATCGATGAATTAAGGCATGCAAGCTTAGTGGAAGATAGTATGAAGTATGTTTGACATATGTCTAAGATCAATTTGGATTTGGTTAAGTGTATGATAATTTATAAGGATTTGAAGATAGACAGATAGTAGAGAACAATGACATAGAGCAGTTGGACAACAGCGAAGAATAAGGGAGTATGACTTGGACTCCAAGGAATCGAAGTCATATTTTTGTTATTGATAGTCTATACTTTGATTATGCAAGAGCACCGAATATGAATTTGATATTTACTATATTAAATGTATTGTGTATTGAAGGCTGACTAAGTACTATTTGTAATAATCATTCTGAGAGCCGACTTTGTAAATTCAAAAGATATATATGTAAGATATTTTTTTTGTAAAGTGTGGATATGAATGGCACATGTAAAAGAGTAAAGTGAAGAAAAAACATGTGAATGGAAGAGCAGAGAATGACAAAGCTATAAAGGAACTATCAAAGCATATGTGATACTTTTTTTTGTTCATGACTGAGAACCTTTTGTAATAGAATTACATTGTAAGAGTTGTAAGCTCATTGGCCCCTAATAGGGTGTTGTGAACCTTTAACAGGGTTGTTATTCCTCTAACAGGGAAATGTACTATATAATATTCAGCTCCTAACAGGGCTAGGTCTCCTTATAGGGACATTATACTTTCATGCATGCTTGTGGGTATCATCCCCACCAGATTTTTCCCTTGGCCAGGGTTTCCTCGTAAACAAATCATGGTGTTATGAGTTATGTGTTATTTTTTTATGTTCTTTCCTTTACTACAATTATATGGTTAATGTTCAAGTGGTTAAAGAATTTAATTAACTATTATAATAATGATTCACCCCCCCTCTCAGTATTATTCAATCCTAACATTTATAGCCTTGCTACCTGTTATGATATCACAAGAGATGAACATATTCTGAATGTCTGAGGGAAGGACCCAGTCCATATTAAAAGTCTTCAACAAGAGGGAACATATTTCACTAGCAAAATAACATTGGATGAACAAATAATTAACTATTTCTTCTTCTTTCCTAACAAGAAAACACATGTTAGGAAAATAAAAACCCCTTATCTTCAGGTTATCAAGAGTAAGGATTTTATTTTGGATCATCATCCAAAAGAAAATATTAATTTTAGGAGTCAATCCTTTTATCCAAGATTTGGCCCAAAGAGGAGCATCATAGTTATCATAGTTCATATTATAGGAAGACACGACAGAGAAATTGCCATTAGTAGTAAGTTTCCAAGTCAGGTAGTCTTCCTCATTACTTAGCATGATGAAATTTAGAGTTATGTTCAAGGAATAAAGGGTAGGATCAATAGAAGTAAAGTCCTTCCAATAACCACCTTCCCAATAATCAACAACTTTGGACCCAATTCTGAGCTGACAAAGAGTAGCTTGATTACCCTAGAGGGGATTTTTCAGCTAGGGAGGAATCACCAATCCAAATGTCTGCCCAAAAGTTGACCTTGTCTCCTTTACCAATTTTCCATCTGACCCCCCTCCTAATGAGGTTTTTGGCCTTGATCACATTCTTCCAAAGGCATGAACCAACATGATTTTCTTCAGTGGAAATAAAATCGTGGAGAGAGGGTATGCCCATTTTATATTTGTTGTTCCATATAGTAATCCATTCCCCTTTCAAACTATAGCCCCTCCAACCAAGCTCAGCAATAAGGAAATCATTCATGCTCCTTATCCTCCTGAGACCAAGACCCCCTTTAAATTTGGGCATGCATACTTTTTCCCAACATATAAGAGAAAATCTCTTATTCTTTTCAACTCTAGACAATAGAAAATTTCTTTGAATTTTTTCAATAGATTCAGCATATTTATTAGGAATTCTAAAGAGAATCAAAGCATAAAGAGGAATACTCTGAAGGGAAGACTTCAGTAGTTGGAATTTACCTGCCTAACTAAGAAGAGCCCCTTTCCATCCAGTGAGCTTCCTGTGAAAATTTTCAACTATAGCACTCCACAAAGCCTCAGGAAGATTAAGGCCAATGGGAAGGCCCAGGTAGGTAGCAGGAAGCTGGCCAATTTGATATCCCATATTTCTTTTGATTTTAATCTGTCTGTAATATGGAGTGTTGATGAAATAGATAAAGATTTTATTCCAATTAATGATTTGACCTGTAGCATTACCATAATTATTGAGAACCTTTTTTAGATTCCTAACTTTAGAAATAGAGGCTTCACCCATAAATATAGATTCATCCACAAACTATTGGTGGGAACAAACAAGGTTGGAAGATGAAGGTTTGAGCCCTTTAAGATCACCTTTTTGTACAGAACTGGCTATATATCTCCCCAAACATTCAACAAGGATGACAAACAACACCAGAGAGAGGGGATCTCCCTACCTAAGACCCCTAAAGGACTTAAAAAAAGGGGGGGAGGAGTCATTAACCAACAGAGAAAAGGTAGCAGAGGTAACTAGCTGCATCGACATCTTATTACACTTATGATTGAATCCAAAATCCAATAAAGTTTTTTGTAAGAAATCCCAAGCAACCCTATCATAAGCTTTAGAGAGATCAATTTTTAGGATAAACCCTTCTTTTCTAGCCATTACCAAAGAGTGAATATTTTCATGAATGATAATAATAGAGTCTAATGTCTGTCTACCTAGAACAAAACCAGTTTTTTAAAGGGATATAATCCTAGGGAAAAGTTATAGAATTCTAGATGTAATGACCTTAAATATAATCTTATAAATAGAGTTGCAAAGACAAATAGTCCTAAAGAGATCCATAACATCAGCCCCTATGAAATGACACTATTGTAAATGGTCTAAAGCTTGTTGCTTCCCCTATTTTTCTATAAAGGGGAAACTAAGACCATAATAGATACATAAAATATAGAATAGTTTGATTACTATCACTGAAACAAACACTCAATTGTACCTTATTTTTGAAATCAATGCAAATTTCCTTCTTTTCTTGTCCAAAATTGTGGTATGAAAGTTACTTTCTTATTTGATTAGTCCTCTATAATTATTGGTTATGAAAATCAATTACCATTTTAATACTTGTGTAGAAATATTACTTGTCCTTTACATTGATATGATTATCAAAATGCATCCGTGAAGTTGTTTTCCTCCTATCTTTTGTCTAATTGGATTTCTTAAAAGGGAATTAAAATCAATTGGATTGGTTAATGTGTTGAGTACTTAATCATTTTACATTGATATAATTGGATAGCTGATGGTTTGTCTAAAGGATAAAATATCATCTTACAGAGTTGTACATGAAGGTTTGATAATAAGTGACTCTATTGCCCAATTTGGATAAGGGACCGGTCTTGTATTCTTTTAAAAACTAGGAATTTTATAAATTATCATCTTCATTTTCATTTCAAGAAAATAGGAAGCAATCAGAAGTAAAGTAGTAGAAGATAATCAAGAGCAGGATAAATAAGGAATTAGAAGTTATATGTAAGGACCAAAGTAGAAGAAGAAAAGATTATTTTTTATTCTAATGCCAAATTGAAAAAATCAATAAGAAAATTAATTAATCTGCCAAAAGTGTAATGAATTGATTATTTGAAAGAGATAATTCATAAGATTATTAGGTGCACCCACCTTTGGTGGAAGAGCTAGAAGTGTAGAGGAATTAGACCATATTGATCATTCATGTTCATTGGCCAGAACTTGTTTTTAAACCTTATCATAATATTTGGAATATCTTTAGGGTTTGGAAATATGTGGTTTTGGGAACCAATAGACAGTAAGTTTAGGGTCTACCCATAAAGAGTTTGAAATAAATTTGTAGGAATAAAAAATTGAATGAATAAATGAATGAAGGATTTTTAATGATGTCTATGAGACTAATAGTCTAAGGGACCCAACATAAAAACCTAGACCATCTTCATTTTCTTCTCAATGTCATCTCTCCATTTATCAATATTTATTAGAAAATTAACAGTTTTATGTAGCCTTGCTTCTTCAAAAATTTGGTTTAGACAAACCTCCTTCAAGTTGTTCTCATACTGTCCACATATATCTTGGTAAGCAAGATATTAAAAGTAAAGTTGCATTTAGTTTCAACAACTCCTTTATTGCATAAAATACATGTTCTTTCTTCCCAAACCTCTTTGGGAATCGTCCATCCACATGTATTGCACCTTAAATAATGAAACCCAATTCTTAGAAGGTCTTATTCGATGTTTCTTAGAAGATCTTATTTCACTCTACCTAACATGGAAATTATTGTCCCCAACAAAACCACTTTCAAATAGATGTGGGGGTAAGTAAAAGTGAGAAAGAAAGAAATTGCAGTGAAATGAAAGTGAGATGAATCTGTGAAAATGTGAAAATCTCATCCCATTTAAGTCGTTCAACTCAAGTCAATTTCTTGATAATCTATCAAACGATAATGATTATTTGTATTGTGTTTAAAATATAGAGCTCACATACAAGAAAGAAAATAATGACAAAGTTGTTTTTTTATTTGTTTATTTTTTAAGTGTTGCAATACCCCTTGGGATAATTGGGGCTTTAAAAAAATTAAAAATTTCCTTCACACATGTTCTTCAACATTACAATCGTGAATATTCAACTTATTCTACTTGCTTAAACATTAAATAGATATTTTCTAACTAAGTCAACCATTGGGAGAGCCAATTTTCAATATATATTTTTTATTAAGAATCAATAATTTCTTGAAGAGACCTTGGAACCCTTTACAAATATATTTTGACAGGATCTAGAGTTCAAAGACAAATGGCCGCATTGAGAAAGCATCAACCAAGAACAAAAGATCAACAACCTAAAAATTAATATAAGAAAATGCTCCAACTGCACGTGAAAAAAGGTTGAAGCCCCACAAAAAATTACATAGGGTTTTGGAAGACTCCCTCAACCTTGAAATGGTTTTGATAGGATCCCTTAACCTAAAACAAGGGTTTTACATGGATCCCATAGCTAAAATCACATGAATCTTCCCTAAGATAGCCAAGGTCCAAACTACCTAGGGCAAAAAATAGCCCCCTACAATACCAAATCGCTTCCCCCTACAACATTTCTCCACCTATATAGGAGAAGTATCCACCTCCATTGGACATAAAAGGGAAGAAAATAGTAGACGAAAACAAAGATCCTCACAACCAATCAAAGTCTTCACCTCCATAGAAGACTTGTGGAAAGGCAAACAAGGAATAAATAACAAAACCCTGATCAAAATATAATCTTTGAAACACACAGGGGCCTTGAGAATTATCACCCAAATACACATCTCTCCCAACACCATGAAGGAGATCCATAACAAAAAACAACACACTAATCCTGGCCTATGCATATTCCATGCAGTTGCGATTAGAGCAGAAAAACCCAAAGGGGGATAGGAATGAAAGAAACATCATAATTGTTACCACACTCCTCGATGAAATCATAAATGATAAAATTATGATAGATTAATGTATTGTTACCAAAATCCTCCATGACATCATAATTGAGAAAGTTATGAGAAATTAATGTATTCAAGTCAATAAACCTTTTGAATTCCACTCTTTTTCATCTTAAAACATTTTTTTGCATTTTCATTACTAAAAATAATTAGAGTATTTGCATGCTATCATTTATACTCATTTTCCATAGTATATAATTGATTTATTATGGTTTTATCAAGCTTGATATTGTAGATAGTGCATTCAATATAGTGGGCATATTGTAGATTAAGAAAATTAAGAAGTTAGATTGAAAACACAATTAAGCTAATCACAAAAGCCATAGAAGTTATGTTAAATATTATCCTAATCACTCAATGAAGATATAAAATAAATTGCATAAAATAACATGAAAATGCAAATAAAAATTATGCAAACTCTCCATTATACTCCTTTTTTTTATTTCTTCTCTAATTTAATGTCACTCTTTGTATGCCAACTGCACTAATATGATAAAAAACCAAGGATAAATTTGATATAATAATGGAAAGGATAATATAAATTATGGTTAGTTAAAAATGAGAGAAAATGGGTAATTTATAGACTCCCAATTAGAAAATATATGGACACAAAAAATAGAAGATGAAAAGACAAGAGAGAAAAGAAGAGCCAAAGGTCCATAATAAAAATCAAATAATAAAATCCTCTCACTAATTCCCTCCAAAAAACCCAAAAGCCATTTAAATATTTTCATATTTTAAATGTGAAACAAAAAGATAAAGAACATAAATAAATAAGATTTATTTATGCCTAAAGGGGACATGCTAAGACACAGGGGGAATTAATTAAATAGTTAATCCCCAAGGGACAAACTAAGGACATTAATTAAATAACTGTCAAAATTATTCAATTAGATATGTGCCAAAAGACAAAATATAAAGAAATGAAAAAAAATGATGGGACAACGATAATAAAGGATAAATATAAAACAATCAAAATTGTTCAAAATTGATCCAACATGACCAAAATCAACCAATGGCACAAATCATGAGTAGAAAGGGGATCTGTGGGCATTTTCCATTTTTAGGTGTCTACATTTTTCCCTCTTTGAGACAATGAGATTCTGAGCATTGTTTCAAAGAAAAATTAAAAATAACCTTTAAAAGGGTGACTCGGTCAAAATAGGCTACACGGGTGCCCCTTGAAAAATTGGACAAAAGATGAAAGAAAATGCCAATTTGTCAAAAATGACACCAAATATCTAAAAACACTGACGAAATCAAAATCAGATGTCATACACAAAAGAAATGACTAACCAAAAGGAACACAAGATTGACCAAAAAGAAACAAGGCAAACCACAAGTAAAACAAGGCCGACCAAAAAGAAATAAAACAAACCAAAATGAAAAACAAAACCAACTCAAAAAGGGACACAAACCAAACAAAAAGAAGAAAACAAAATTAATCCTTATTTTCCTTTATAAGCGCACTTTTTTTCTTTTGTAGAGATTTTTTTTTATAACAAATTGGATGTGTTACATCATGACATATATGAAGTTATAGTGATCATGCGATCCTTTTTGCATGATAACAAATATGATGCAGACAAGGGACACCCCAATACACCCTAAAGCACATGTACATTAAAGGTCAAGGTACATGTGATAGTCACCAAGTGAACATGCCAAAGTAGACACCCAAGGCATACATGCCCCAAAAATTCATAAAAACATCCCACAAAAAAAGGAAAATCCAAAAATAAAAGACCATGAGCCATCCTGGCCACTCTCACCACTCAGTGGTATCCTTGAATAGCATAGGAACGTGTCAAAAAAATGAAATCAATAAAAGATAAGATAGATAAAAATAAAATACCATGGACCATATTGACCACTCTCATCACTCGATAATATCCTTGATTAGCATAGGAACATGGTGTCAAAATGAAATCAATCAAATATAAGACTTACTGAGCCAACAAAGCCAACAGTTAGTCAGATCTTATTGTCAATGTTGATAGTGTTCAAAAGGACGATCAAGGTATCTAGTTTCAGGAAGGACTCATCATGTCTAAGACACATGATGGATCATAGTAATGTCTTGTTTTAGGAAGGATGCATCTTGTATAAGATAAAATGATGATAGGAAAAATGGAAAAGGTCAAATAATGATGATTGATTGATGTGACAAATTTGATCGGATTGATTGATGACTCAATTGAGTAGTCTGTATATTGAGACATGGTTCCATGAGCACAGGGTTCTATATCTCCTAATTATATATGCTGAAATGTCTTTCTTTCCGCAAGGAACAATTTATTGAAAATGAAATGAAAATGACAAAAAAATTGGTGTTGAAAACAAACACTTTATTTCTTTGTGTTTTGTTTTGGATTTTTAAGATTTTTAAATTATTATTTTTTGTCTTTTTTCAAGACATTTTACAATTTTAATGAGTTTTCAAGGACTTTCTTTAATTTTTAAGATTTTTATTACTTAAGAAAGATATATTTGTTTTCTCCCAATATCTATCAAGGTAGGGACATTATGAATGGATGAATGGAATGGTAGAATGACAATGGATAGAGGAAAGGTTATGGTAACTTTATTATGGAACTGGGGATTATTTGACTCCCATGGACTATCTGAAAAGGGGAGAACATTTTATTTTTGTAAGCTAAGAGATTAGACATGAAAAAATAAGGTAATTGGAATGGTACACTAAATGGAATATGGTCCACAAAAATGAACATGTCAAGAGGTTTTTGAAAACATGTTTACATTTCATGTCCTTATTTTATATGAAGATCAAGGGATGTATTTGTATAGGATAATGATAGGAAAAGGATAGTACATGAAGGGATAAGAAAGATTAAAAGGATGGATAAGCAATATGGACTGAAGTGTTGAATAAGGACCAATAAGAAGGACTAAAAGGAATGTAAATAAGGTTAACGATAAGGAACAAAAGGGATATGGGAAATGTGAACCAGATAAAATACATGATACTTGTGAAGATACTTAGCCTTGTAAAGATCAATTATGGAAGAGAGAAATTGTATGAAAAGAAGGATGATGGATATGAGGGACAAAGGATAATGGAGGGTATGCTAGAAGCTCAACAATGGAAAAGGAAATATGCATGCAAAAAAAAATGATGGATATGAGGGATAAAAGATAATAGAGGACATGATGGAAGCTCAATGATGGAAACGGAAATATGGATTCAAAGAAGGATGATGGATATAAGGGATAAAGGATAATGGATACAAGGAACAAAGGATGTGATGGATAGGATAACATGGATGAAACCTTCCCCAGAGTATGATATGATGGGGGATATGATAGGATAGAATAACATAGATGAAACCTACCCCCAAGTATGAAATACAAGATGTTCATAGATTATATGTGACACCTATTTTCTAGGTTTTCATTATGGTACTTTCCCAAAGCACCCATTTTACAGGTTTTCACTAGTGGATGAACGCTTTTTTTTATCACCAAGATGCATCTTTGTTAGGTTTTTATCAAGGAAATGATTTTTGGTCCCTTTTTTGACCTTTTTGAATTTTTTTAAAGTAGTGGATGCATATAGGAAAAGGAAAAATGACTCAAGCATCTTATTATATGGCTGATACTCTTGAATTATTATGCAATAATGGACCACATATATGAAAGGTATTCTTAAAGACATTTATAGGGTAATGAAATGGATGGTTGGATAGAAGAGGACTCAAATTTATGCAAAAGTTTGGATATGATGGCTAATAGGATGGAAATTAGGTGTGGGAGAATGGAGGGGGTGTAAGAATACTTGTTTTTGAGTGGATGGGAATGTGGGAAAGAACAATATTGGCACACACCTTGAGGGGTGGTGGAGTGATGGAAGAAAATAAAATTTGAAATTTTTGGATTTTGATGGATGAGTAGATATAGATTTTGGGACATAAGGACCCAAAATGGATTTGGATGGTGGGAGATGTTTAGATGGAGGGATAGAAATTTTGGATGCCAACTTTGATTTTATTTTGGGAAGTTGTGCTTCAAAGATTTTTTTGGAAATCCACATAGATTTTTTATTTTTCATTATTTTGTGGTTACTTGGAATGCATTTCTTGCACAAAGGACTTACAAACCCATATGGCATTTGATTTTTATTTTTTGTTCAGTGGGTCTATGTGGCCTTTTGGATATATCTTCTTATTTTTGAATCCTATTTTTCTTTGTTTTTACATGTCGATTAGATGGGACATGTTCATCCTCGACTACATGTGGATTGGTGAAATTATGGATTGTATGCTTGGGATTCAAATTGCTTGGAAAAGAAATGGGATTCATGGATGGATAGGAAATTTATGGAGTTATGTTGGATGCATGGAAATGATATGGAGATCTTTTGGATACAGGTTAAATGTAAGTAAATTGTTAGAAGGTTCTGAAAGATGTGTGCCTTTTCTGATGTTGACCTATGAAAGTATAAACAATTTGTGAGCTAATGGATGGAGGGATATATGGACCTAAGATACATGGAAGAATCAAAGGGTAAGGTGTACATTTGAGTCTAGATTTAGTAGGGACACCAATGCCTTGAGAATGAGGTATGTAATTGGGGCCATTACCATTAATATTTGTTTTGGTGTGGAGGGTTTCTAATATAACTTTCTCATGGAGGCCTAACCCTTTTCCTTGATAATACATGCTTTGAAAACTATGAATGGGATACTTTTTATGGGATGCAAATCCATTTTGAGGTGGATATGACATAGAGAACATGATAGTATTGAAAATTAATCCGTGCCAAATGTAAGTTGAGGAGCCCATTTGACATTTTAGATTACCTAAATCCGATTAATGAATTCATAATCAAATTTAGCTCTCTCCTAAGGTATTTTAATTAAATATTATTATTTAATAAAACCCCTTCAAAACATACTACATTGCTTCACCCAACCCCTTCACACATACTAATCACTTCTAAAGTTGGTTAATCACACTTAACTAGCTAAATAAACCTCCACTCATTATCTCTCCTCCCATCACATCCTCCTAAATCTCACACTTGCCCTTCAATCCAAGTCTAATCACCTACTAAACATTAAATCACAATCCTAATCCATGGATTAAGAAATCCTAACCCAAACCAAAGTACACCTCATGTTTTTTCAACTCCAATCCCAACCTCCATCCCAATTTTTGACCTTAAATGCCCCTTACACCTTCAACCACATTCTTAAAACTTTGTTCCCAATTCCATCTTACCCAAATGGTTACAATCCTCAAGGATTGACCTTTTGTATTTGAGACAAGATGTACCTTTATGGCATATCTTCCCAACCCCTAAGTCCTCTCAATCTCTCTCCTTATGACACTTATCACAATGCTATGAGTTTGAAGAAGCATAATTCATATTCTCACCTTCAAATCCATCTTGGCCATTCACAAGGATTCAATTCTATACCTCCATTTACCATCCTCTTTTTCTATAAATTGAGCCCTCACTTCCTTCACTTTCATCCACCATCTAGAG
>MU224536.1:529138-545524 GCA_018584345.1 Thuja plicata
TCTCAAAAGATTTGTTATCACTTCTGTCATCTTTTCTTTTAGGACATCTTGCAGTAAAGTGTCCAATCTCTTTACAATTAAAACATACAAGTGGTAACTTACCTTTGTATCTACCTTTGCCTCTTAGCATTCTTCTTTCCATGAGTGCTTCAATTTCATCTAGATATTCTTCTTCACTTTCGCTTTCACTGTCTTTTCTAGATGAGTGTCTTTGACTATATTTGCTTATTCTTACAGAAGACTTGAATGCAGACTCTAAGCTTGGTGAGACACTATTATCAAAGTTATTCATCTCAAATGAAATCAGTCTACCAACCAGGCTATTAAGAGTGACTGTATTATTTGCTACTGCCAATTCATATTCTCACCTTCAAATCCATCTTGGCCATTCACAAGGATTCAATTCTATACCTCCATTTACCATCCTCTTTTTCTATAAATTGAGCCCTCACTTCCTTCACTTTCATCCACCATCTAGAGAAAAGATATTATTCCATTTTAAATCCAAATAAAACGGTAAAGTATCCTCATAATGCCAAAATCACCCCTCATCCATTGAAAACCTCTTGTTGAAGCTTGAAGCAACCATGATTGTGATATCACATCTCTCAACTTGGACAAAGATACATATCAAGGAGGCTCTTTGGGTGCTTATGGTTTTGCATCCTCTTGTTTGTTTATTGCTTTATTTTCCCTAATCTGAAAGGTTATAAAAAATTTATTTGTTTGAGTGCTTAACTAGTTTAGGTATTCCTTTAACCATTATTTTGTTGTATACATTTTGGCACGCCCTGTGGGACCCATTTCTATGGGTCATTCTCTATTTTTTTCTATTTTATTTGCAAACTAACCTTGAAAGAATAACATTTTTAGTTGTTTTAATAGTGGTGTTTGCAAGGTTTTGTTAGTATTTTTAGGTTGTAAATAGAAAGAATAGACATTTTATTCCCGACCATATCTTCCAAATTTTCATAGCAAAAAAATTCAAAACTTGGCAGGACTGTGAGGACTTAGGGCGGGAACGCGATTGGGATCTATAGGATCGTGAACCCATAGACTAGCCCTCTACGGCCAACATCTAAACAAACTCCCTCTGTCTTCTATATTTTATTTCTCCTTTACAATTTGGTGGGAATGTGGTTTGACTACACATGAACACTATTTGACTATTATACGCCATAAGGCATTTTATTGTGAGAATATGTAGTAAATCTTCAACATTTATAAACTTGCATGATCATTGTTTGACTGGCCTACAAGAATGAGCATAGACAGTTGACTACACAATATTTCTTGTATGAAAGGTATAGGTTTTATTTCTTTCTATCATTTTATTACTATTCCTTTTGTTTACCAACAGATCTACAAGATCATTGGTATGGCCCGTGGGATCACCTTTCCACAGTCAGTGTTTTCTATGTTGTGCATGTAGGCAGGATCATGGGTACAGACAACAAGATCACTATTTAATTTTTATATAAAATAATTAACTCACTTTCATTTGGTACACTAAAATTTACATTGTATGCCTCACACCACTTCACACTTCAGATTTGGGTCATCAAATGAACAAAGGTTAAAATTGAAAAAGAAAACCTCACACTTCATTTGGGTGCACGCTAAAAATGAAAAAAGGCTAAAATTGAACAAAGTAATCAGACACTTCATTTTGGGATTAAAAATTGAACAAGGCAAACAAAACACTTTGAATTGGTGCATTAAAATGAACAATCTTTTCAAGTTTTCTTATGTTGTAATATTTAAAAAAAATTGCCTAACTTGAAAGAGATAATTAATCACGTGCTTGAAGTCTTTCGTGTGCTTGCATAATTTGTAGAGTGCAACCTCACATCATACACTATCCTCTCTCACTAGCTCTCGTGGTCATTGGTGCAAGAGAAAAATGGCTGTGACCACTCAAACTTTTTATTTTTCTTAGAGAGGCCAGCCGAGAGAGAGCGCTTCCCCTTTAGAGGACAACCTCAAACCACTAAACACCTTGACTGGTATATAAAAAGATGCTGAAAAAAGGCTTGTATTACATCCCACCAAGCTCGGGCGAGGTGTGTTGATGATAGTTTGATTGGGTGAATTATGCCTAAGTATTCAACATGGTCTACTAGGCTCTTAAGTGAGTCACATGTGTACAAACCGATTGGGGGGACGCTATGGACCTTACTAAAGAGCCTTAAAGTAGAAGCCACCATTTTTGCCTTGGCATAATTTTTTTTAGTGCAAGAGGATTGCATCATCCTCTGAAGTTACTGACCATACATGTATCTCTGGTTTTTAGGTATATTTCTTTTGGATTTCATCACCAAAATTATAGCACACCCCCACAAGGAGATCCCCTATTTATTTTATAATAACTGAGAGGGGGGGGGGGTGAATCAGTGGCCTCAAAAATTAATCCAATAATCCAACCAAAACTTATATCACAAATATAACACCTCTAGTTATCTTCAGTCCTACAAGATGTATGCCTTTAAGTAATTCTAGAAAATATATATTGCTCAGTGAATATACTATTTATCCTTTTCTAAGCTTTACCGATTAGCAGTTTATCTTTTCCCAGCCTTTACCGCATATCAATAAATAAACTTAGTGTTTACCAACCAATCCTGTTTTAGTAATGTGTAAAGAAAAAATAAAAGTAATGAACCATATACACATTTGACACAGGGATTTTTAACGTGGAAACCCTGTTAAGGGAAAACCCACTTGGGACCGGTAACCCAAAATTTTCACTCTTCTGAAGTGAGCTAGGTGAAGAGCCAACCTTGTTAAAGGTTACAAACACACTGTTAATTGAGACCTTGTTAGAGGATTTAAAACCATTGGTTACTCTTTTGACCTTAGGCATTCACTATTCTTTCAACAAGAAAAACCTTTTGATACTCTTGAATATCTCAATACATTAAGGACTATTAAATCCCACTCAGTTAAGAGATTTTTTGAATCAATATTTAAACTGAAATAGTAAATAATATGTTCATTAATAAAAATTTAAATTATAGATTTTCTGATCTATTGTAAGTCCATAATACCTCTCTGATCAATATGCTCTTCTATTCCTTTGCTCCCCTCTTTCCTCTTTATGTTCGGTGAATGTTGTTGCTTCTCTGTTGCTCGATGTCTGCAAAATTCTTGGCTCTGTTCTTCAGACTATATGATCAGATTTGCATGAAGACTTCTATCTTCCCCAGAATTATATTCAGCATTCCTCTTGTTCATACTGAATTACTTGTCTCTTTATATAGACATGATTTCACCATTTAAATTCCTTTTCTTTCTTGTTCTTGACGTAGATATATTTCTTGATCCGCAAATCTCACCATGCATTTCTTTAATATTTAAAGCATTGCTTTAGTTTTATTCCGTAGATTTCTCCTTGACAACTGTGAATAAAAATATCTTTAAATCTTCAGTTCAATTGGTCGATGAAAACAAAGTAATCAATCAGTTAAATCTAATTATAACTCTTTCCAGCTAAGTGTTTTGTCATTTCCTAACTCCAGTTTTGATCGGTGATCAACTCATAGCTTTCTCAGTCATTGACTTCAGTTGTCCTCGGGAATCACTTCAATTCTTCTTGGTGTTCACTTCAGTTATGATCAGTGTTACGGTGCTTAGTATACACTATGATTGCTTGGGGATCTCTATCCATCAGTGTGCACTGTCTTTTGGTGTTTACTGTCACTCGGTGTACACTGCCTTTATATGTTTACCAATAACATAAACTTTATCTCTATGGTTTCTTGAATTCTATGACAATATACATCAATGAAAATACAATACATTAACTTATTTAATGTCTTGCATTTACTTTCTGCAGCTTGGCGATCATCAACTTGTCATCTTCAAACAATCAATCAGTTATAGTTCATCAATTTACCCATACCTTGAAGGCCTTATTAAGTGCACATTTTTTTCATCTCTGCAACAAATTACCTCATAGATTGAGAGGGAAACAACGTAAAAGGGTCAGATATGCAAATTTTAGAATTCATTCCAAGTTCATGAGCCTACAAACATTATATTGAATAAAAAATGACCTTAGGCTAATGTGTGTGTGATCTCGTATTCATTCTAAATTGGTCGAGTGAAAAAATTTTGAACATACACAAACAAAAAATTTCTATAACAAGTCTTTTGCCAAAGAGATAAAAAATGAAATTCCAAACTATTTATTCCTGAAAGGTTGTCTTGTCCTTTTCAAGATTGTTTACATACATTTCCAAAAGTCCAAAAGCTCATATCCAAAATCAAGATAAGGCACACTTAGCATAGTCACTTCCTAAATTGATAGAGTTGCAATTATTAAAAATGTGTCATTCCCCAAATTCTTGTGGTAAGCATCAAAAGCCAATGTCTAACTCCAACAGCATAATAAATTCAAAATCTAGCTGCCTCTTGCATATAGGGAGAAAAAAATACTGATCATACCATCAGATAACAATAATTTTTCCTTAAAGAAACCCAAAAGTGTGCCCAAGAACTTGAGAAATATGATTCCATGCATTACAACAACATAGTCACAGACTATTTGAGCCAATACAACACGAACCACGAGTTTTTCAGCTTTGATACTGGTCTCAATTAGAGTTTCATTGGACCTATCCTCCTGCATCCTCATCACATCTTGCACTCATTCTTACATCATCCTCATGTCATCATTGCATTACTAGGATCACCTTAGTCATTTGATCATCATTCCAATAAATCATCACCAAAATCAACCCCAAATCAAACCAAGTCCAAATCCAAATCAAACCCAAGAAAACCCCCATCAAAATCATCCCACACTTGGTGACATATCTTTGAGTTGTCTTATACCTACATCTTAATCAAATCCATTTTTTGGCTTCACCCTTTGACTAAGAATTGTCTAGGGTAGCTATTCCTTTTGTCCTTATGACCTCATCACCTCGATCTAGAGTTTGGTTTACACTGACATAATCATCATCAAAAGACCATTACTCTATCATAGGTTGATGATCACACCCATTTGAATCTGCACTAGGTATCAAATCACACCTTTTTTGACGCCAAGTTATCCTTTAGGTCCTTAGGAAATCCTCATTAGTTTTCATCATCGCCATCATCCTTAAGTATCTTTAGACTCATTTTCACATAGATCCTAAGTCTTGCATCACCACCATCATCCTTAGATATTTTAGGAGAATTTGCACACTATTGTTAGGTGTCTCACCTTAGTCTAATCTTGTATTTTTCACACCCCCCATACATCTTATAACATAAATTTAATGCCACCAGAATCACGTTCCAAGAAGTTGAAGGATATGGATCCTAATTTTCCACTAGTTTGTCCTACTAAACAATGGATCCTAACAATCCTATGGTTTCCTTTGATCGCCAACAAAAATTAAAAATTGCACATGTATGGGATGAACTAGATGAAGTACCTACCCTAAGATCTATGGAAGCTTTCATGAGTAATCCTGGACACACACATATGATCAGTGCCATCATAGGCCAAAATTGTGCTACCATCCTTAATAAATTTGCACATCAGGTTACCCCCATTCCACTTGGAGTTATGCCACCTAATATAGAACTTCTTATACACATCCCAAGTGACATGTTCAATCTCATTGTGGAGGAAATTGTCAATCCACACCTAAGGAAATCCAAGGTTGTCTCTTCTATAGCCCATTTAATCCAACCAATAACCACTCAACCCATAGTGCATATTGTGGCACAATCAACCCCCTTCTCTATTATTACAGCCTCATATGATAATTTATCACCAAATCTAGCATCACAACCAATTCAACACATTTATAACCAAGCCTCACAACCAGAAGCCATACAATAAACTATTACCCAACCAATTTCTACCCATCATGCTACTACCCAACCAATTGTCTCACAACCACTAGTTACACAACCTACGGCCACACAACCAACCCCAGCACCAACATTGATACCACCTTTCATTCCTCCACAATAGTAGTAACAACCATAGTTCACCACATACATGCATCCCACAGGGGCCTTTAACCAACCCTTATTCCCTCAAGGTCCTACATTCCATGCTCAACCAATAATACCATCACAAAGTGCTTCTGCACCTCAACCGCAACCTAATATCCAAACAAAACCCAATGCATTTCTTTCCCAAAAAGCCTCCCAAACCAATAAATCCATGCAAGGCCATCATGCATCGCAAATCACTTCATTATTTGCATGGCTCCAAGTGCAATCTGCACTCCAAGCCCAAAATGCCCAAACATAATTTTTCAATCCCTTTTCCACCACATAGTTTGTGATACAATCAACCCAACCACATAAACCAATTATTCAAATTCCCACATTCACGAATTACTTGGTTATTCCTTCATCCCTAGCAACATAAAACATACCACCTCCCCATCAAACAAGTAATTGTGTGCACATCAACTACCTTTCTCCTCCTTCTAGGGGCATGAACACACATAGAACTTATCAATCTTATGGTGGCACTGACACAAAACCATCCTATATAGCTCAGACCTATGCTCACCTGCCTACCAAGAATCATAGAAACCACCACCCTTCTACCAACAACCTCTAAAACCACAATAAACCTTACCTTCACTCCCTCAACAATATCATGCCCATTAATCAGCACCACCATTGAAACCCTCTTATGCAACTGGCCAACCCCCTTATCATACTCCACAATATCCCCCCCTAAATCCTCCATATTCCCCAGCTCCATTTGATGCATACCAAGTACCAAGATTTAATATAATGGGAGTACCCAATCCACCACCTATCAGTCTAAAATGGGAATAAATTAAGAACACTCTTAAAGAGCTCCATTTTGGGACCAAGATGATGAACTACAAATGATTGTATGTTTGAAGTCATTTATTGATAGTAAATCGAGTTACAGATGCGATGATAAACATTATCAGTTAATGTATTGTCATTGATGTCAACTTATTTGAGTATCATTATGGTAACAAACATCTACTATGGATTGAAGATCTAGAACAAACAAAGTTTATGTAGTCGGTAAATGAAGAGTTCTGTATATACCGAGAGATAGTGAACAGCGATTAAAACACAATGTATACTGAGCACAATGATAATCGAGCTAGGGATCACCGACACAACATGGTATTGACTGAGCAACTAATTCAAACTGATGCTGACTAGAATGATGAGCTGGTAATTGATGATTCTTTGGTAAATTATAAGATTTGTTATGAAGATCAAATCGATATGAAAATTCAAGGAAGATCAGACGATGAAGATTGAAACATGTTTTTGACATAACTACCGAGGAAGGTTTAAGCGGAAAAACCAATGATGGAGATTAAGCAGAAAAATTTAAAGGATAGAAATTAAATGATTTATGATGTCTAAATAAGAGACAAGAGATTCATTATGAATTGTATGTACACACTTGATGCACACACATGCAAAGTTTTATGCATGACTGATCAAACTGGTTAAAGATAGAACCAAGCATTTTCTGCAGACATTACCAAGTAATAGAGTATGAAGAATCAGACGAACTAAAGTGAACAAATTGATCAAAGGTATTATGTACTTAGCATAGATCTAAAAATCTACAAAACAGAATTATTTTTGAATTAGATCATTACTGTATTAGTTTAACCGTTGTTACAGGTAAATATCTTAATCGAGTAGGAGGTGAAAGTCTTTATTATAACATTCTAAGGAATGTTTATTCTTTTCTTGTTGACCCCATAGTGAATGCATGGTAAAGAGAGAAATGTAAGTTTTAAATCCTCTAACCATGTCACATTTAATAGTGTGCATTGTAACCTTTAACAAGGTTGGTTCTTAACTGAGCTCACTTCAGAAGAGTGAAATATTTTGGGTTACTGGTCCAAGTTGGTTTTTCCCTTAGAAAGGGTTTCGATGTTAAAAATCTATGTGTCAATGTGTATGATTTTTATTGATTTTTATTTTAATTTAAACATTACTTTATCTACATTGATCGGTAATCACAGTATTAATCTATTGCTACTCGCTAAACATTATAGGACTAAAAGTTTGAAGTTACAGTTTACATTTCACTGAGATGATTTATATGTTTGAAATTGTTATTATATACATCTAGAAGAATTTGGGACTGTAGGATAATTAGGAGACAACTGATTCACCCCCTCTCAGTTATTCTAACAATTGGTATCAAAGAATAGAGTGCTTAGAAGGAAAGTTTTGAATAACTTAAGATAAAGATCAAGATGTATAAGAGAGATGCACCGCAGCTGAACAAGGAGAACTTCTTGACATGGAAAAGAAGATTGAGACTATACCTATCAGGGATTGGAGATGACATTGCAATATACCTGGACTCTAAATTCATTCTACTAACTAGACCCTTGACTATTAATTAGATGAAAGAGAAACATGAACAAAACATTATAATGGTAGAGGTTGCTTCTTCTCTTACTGTTTCTGAATTTGAAGATACCAAGACATGTACATAAGCTAAGAAGATGTGAGACAAGCTTACACTAGTTTATGGAGGAGGTGCAAATGTACTGAGAGCTAAAGATGAAAGTCTCCGAGGAAAATTTGATGACATGAGAATGAAAGAAGGAGGAACATAACATAGTACAGTAACCAACTCAAGGATTTTGTACATGCTATTCATGGATCAGGTGGAACTATTGATGATGATACTATTGTGAGTAATATTCTTAGAGATTTACCTCCTATTTATTCTATAAAAGTCTCTATAATACATGAAATGACAGTAGAACTTGGAAACAATATTACTGTTGGAAGACTAATTTATTTTGAGCTAAATAACTTTGACATCAATGTTGTACCTAATATGGAATATGGATTTATGTCTTCACTAAAAATTAGTAAATCTGGTAGCAAACATATGATTAGAAATAATAGTGACAGTTATGATACAGAACTTGAGGAACTTAAAACATTAATGTTTAGAAGATTGCACAAAGGAAAATGAAGATATAAAGGTAAAGTACCTTTGATATGTTTTAACTGTAAAGAAATTGGCCATTTTGATGCCTGATGCCCTAAGAAAAAGAATGATGAAGTAAATGATCGATCTAATGACAGAAAAGATGACCCAGATTACAAAAGTAATCGATAGTATGACAAAAGGAATAATCAAGATTACAAAGACAAAGGCAAGAAGGATTGTTACATTGCTAAAGATAAAGATAATGATACTGGTTTTGACATTGATGAGGATATTGAAACAATATTTGTAGCTTTGAAAGAAGATGAGAGGTATGTTGAAATAGAACTCATTTCTAAAGTTAGAAAACATGACATTTGGGTTATGGATAGTGGTTGTACACATCACATGACTGGAGATAAAGGTAAATTTTAATTTCTTCAAAATTATGACAGTGGATCTCTTAGAATAGGAAATGATACACCTTGTCAATTGAAAGGGAAAGGAACTATAATGATGAATAATCAAATCAAATGTGAGAATGCATATTGGGTGAAAGGACTTAATTATAATAGGTTGAGTGTTTCACAACTGAATAACACAGGTCATCGAGTTTCTTTTGAGAACATAAAAGCTAGAATATATGATGGAACTGGAAAACTGATCAGCGCTGGTGAACAATCAAAAGGTAACCTATTCTATATTGACACTGCTGAAAATACTTTCTTATTGGCTAAGAATGAAGATGTATGGTTATGGCATAAAAGGTTTTATCATATAAAATTTGACAAAATGGTTAATATTAGTAAGAAAAGAAAAGTTAGAGGTTTACCGAGATTATCTAAACCAGACCATGTAATGTGCAAGAATTGTCAAATGGGAAAGATGTCAATATCTAGTTTTAAGAGAAAGAATTTTTTACCTTATTATATTTTGGAGTTAGTTCATACAGACCTATGTGGACCAATGAGAACACAAATTTATTATTGGGATAGATAATTTATTTTATTTCTTGATGAATACTCTAGAATGATGGATGTTATGTTCCTAAAAGAAAAATTTGAAGCATTTAAGATGGTCAAATGGTACAAAGCTAAAGTGGAAAAAGAAACTGGAAGAGAGCTAAAGTGTTTGAGATTTGATAGAGGAGGTGAATTTAGTTTTGATGAGCTCACTAACTTTTGTAATGATTATGGAATTAAATGATAGGTTTCTGCACCAAGGACACCATAGCAGAATAGGATTGTTGAAAGAAGAAATAGATCAATTGTGGATTGTGCTAGAACACTGATGATTGAAAAGAATGTTGCACAAACATACTGGAGAGAAGCTATTAGTACTAATGTATACACACTGAACTGAGTACAACTGAAGAAAGATACAAACAAAACACCTTATGAGCTATGGTATGGTTATACACCTAATGTGAGTTATTTTAGAATATTTGGAATTCATTGTTATATTCTGAAAGATGATTGAAATGGTAAATTTGATTCAAAAAGTGATGAAGGAATATTTCTTGGATATTCTACTAAGAGTAAAGCTTACAAATGTTTGAACAAGACTTCTAAAAAAACCATTGAAAGTGAAAATGTGAAAGTTGATGAATTTGCTGAGAATAATGATGACGACAACATGAAAGAACCTGAAGATTACAGTAGATTTGTCTGCATGGATGAATCTAACATTATTCCACCTGCACAGATACCTAATGTTACCATGCAACAGGGTAATGTTACCAAGCAATAGGAAGCACGGACTAAGAATCAATAAAATAACACAACTGAAGATCATGATCAAGATCACAATGAACTGACTGGAGAACACAAGGAAGAATAAAGAATTGAACCTATACTTGCAAAATATGTGAGAAGACATCATCCACAAAATCATATTATTCGAGACAAATGAGATGGTATGATGACACGAAGTAAGTTGAAAGAAAACACATGTTTAATTTATGAATTTGAGCCTAAGAATATTAGAGATGCACTTGAAAATGAAGAATGGATCAATGTAATGAATGAATAAATTGAGCAGATACAGAAAAACAAAACATGGACATTAGTACCGAGATTGAGTGATAAGAATTTCATTGGCACCAAATGGATTCTCAAAAAAAAATTGAATGAGAATGGATATGTAGCCAGAAATAAAGCAAGATTAGTATGCAAAGGGTATGCACAAGAAGAAGGTGTTGACTATGAATAAACTTTTTCACCCATTTCTAGAATTGAAGGAGTCAAAATATTACTTGCATATGCAACATATAAAGTATTCAAAGTATATCAGATGGATGTTAAATCTGCATTTTTGAATGGAATACTAGAAGAATAGGTATACATTGAACAACCTGAGGGATTTTTTGATCCTGATCAGAAAAACATCAAATGTAAGTTACACAAAGATTTATATAGTTTGAAGCAAGCACCAAGAGCATGGTATGAAAGACTACATTCATATCTTATTAGTATTGGATTTATTAGAACAAGTGATAACAAAAATTTGTATTTGAAAGGAGGAAATGATGATAAAACTCTTATTGCTGAAATTTTTGTTGATGATATTATGTTTGGAGGAAATGAAAACCTATGCACATCATTTGCTGATGAAATGAGGAAAGAATTTGAAATGTCAATGGTTGGAGAGATTAAATTTTTTCTTGGCTTGCAAATCTTACAACTAACTGAAGTTATCTACATTACTCAATCAAAATACATCAAGAAAGTACTAAAGACATCAAGAAGGGAAGAATCAAAACCCATTGGAACACCTATGTTGATAGGATGCAAAATGACAAAATAAGATAAGACACCTGAGGTAAATCAGACTTTGTATAGATCTATGATTGGAAAGTTGATGTATGTTGTTCACACAAGACCAGACATAGCACACCCAATTGGAATTGTTGCAAGATTTTCTGCTAAGCCCAGAGAATCACAGATGACTGCAGTAAAAAGAATTTTTAGATATCTGAAGAACTCTGAAGACTATGGATTATGGTACAAAAGAGATGGAAAGTTTGAAGTGAAAGTTTATACTGATGTTGATTGGGCTGGGAACATTGATGATAGAAAAAGCACTACCGATGGAGCATTCTTTATAGGAGAAAGATTAGTTACTTGGATAAGTAAAAAGAAAGGATGCATATCTTAGTCAACTGCAGAAGCAGAATATGTTGCTGCTACTGCAAATTATTCAAATATTGCATGGATAAAACAAATTTTGAAAGGTATGAATGAAGAGATCACTGATCCATTGATAATTTATTGTGATAATACTAGTGCAATAAATATTTCAAAGAACCCTATGATGCATGCAAAAACAAAGCATATATCTATCAAATATCACTACTTGAGGGAAAAAGTACAAGATAAAAAAGTGATAATGGAATATGTACAATCAAAAGAACAACTTGTAGACATATTCACTAAACCCTTACTGAAGGATACATTTGAGTACTTGAGAGGTAGACTAGGGATTCGTCTCTTGTCTAATGGTCACCAAGTTGAATAGGAGGTTGCATCAACCTACATAAAATTAGAATATCAATCATGTTGATGCAAAGATGAACTGGACTGACACAGACATATCAGTACACTGCAAAGTACTTACTACATTGAAAACCAGAGATTTTTTTTGGCCACTAAAGAGTTGGATATTTCTTTTTGGCATTGTTGTCAAAGGGAGAGACATTCAATGAAATATCTAAAGGGAGAGAGAAATAAAATATCTATCCATAAAAGGGAGAGAATGATAAAGGGAGAAATGACATATTTATCTACAGAGAGATCAAGAACATAAGAGTTAAAACTATAGGGAGAGTCTGCATGGTGATTTTTTCAATGATGATACATTGTTTATATTCAAGCTATGGAGAGATACAAAATTGTTGTAGTTGTAGAATAAAAGTTTGGTATTCTATGGAATTTTTCATATTCCATATTTCATATTGTGTTTCCATCAATTCCAAAGGGAGAGATTGATGAACTACAACTGATTGTATGTTTGAAGTCATTTGTTGATAGTCAACCGAGTTAGAGATGTGATGATAAACATTATCAGTTAATGTGTTTTCATTGATATCAACTTATTTGAGTATCATTATGGTAACAAACATCTACTATGGATTGAATATCCAGAACAAACAAAGTTTATGTGGTTGATAAATGAAGAGTTATGTATACACTGAGAGATAGGGAACACTAAGTAAAACACAGTGTATACCAAGCATAGTGATAACCGAGGTAGGGATCGCTGACACAACACAGTATTGACCAAGCAGTTAATTCAAACCAAGGCCAACTAGAATGGTGAGATGGAAATTCATGATTCCAAGGTAAATGATAATATTTTTATGAAGATAAAATGGTTATGAAAATTCAAGGAAGATCGGACAACGAAGAGTGAAATGTGTTTTTGACACAACTGCCAAGGAAGGATTAAGAGGAAAAACTAATGATGGAGATTAAGAAGAAAAATATAAAGCATGGAAATTAAATGAGTTAAGATGTTTATATAAGATACAAGAGATTCATTATGAATTTTATGTACACACCTGATGCGCACACTTGCAAATTTTTATGCATGACTAATCAGACTGGTTAAAGACAGAATCGAGCATTTTTGCAGACATTACCGAGTGACAGAGGAAAGAGCATTACTGAGCATAACACAGTATGAAGAATCAGATGCACTGAAGTGGAAAAATTGATTATAGGTATTATGTACTTAGCATAGATCTAAAAATATGCAAAATAGAGTTGCATTTGAATCAGATCATTACTGTATCAGTTTAACCATTGTTACAGATAAATCTCTTAACCGAGTAGGATATGTAAGTCTTTATTATAATATTCTAATGAATGTTGAGTGTTTTCTTGTTGAACCCATAGTGAATGCATGGTCAAGAGAGAACTATTAGTTTTAAATCCTCTAACTAGATCACATTTAACAGTGTGCATTGTAACATTTAATAGGGTTGGGTCTTAACCGATCTCACTTCAGAAGAGTGAAATATTTTGGGTTACTGGTCCCAAGTGGTTTTTCCCTTAGAAGGGTTTCCACATTAAATATCTATGTGTCAATGTGTATGATTGTTATTTAACTTTACACATTACTTTATCTACATTGATCGGTAATCACAATATTAATTTACTTCTACTCAGTAAACACTATAGGACTAAAAGTTTGAATTTATTGTTTACATTTCATCGAGTTGATTTATATGTTTGAAATTGTTGTTATATACATCTAAAAGAATTTGGGACCATAGGATAATAGGGAGAAAAAATATTCACCCCCCTCTCATTTATTCTAACACAAGACCGAGACCTTCTAATTTGAGGAGGTTTTTCCTTATCCATTTGACTATTCCATCACAACAGCTCCCTTCCCCAAGCACTTTAAAACTCCAAAATTTGACAAATATAGGGGGAAGGGAGATCCCATAATTAATTTCAAGGAGTTTTACATGACTTTCCAATAGGTTGCCTATAGTGACAACTATCTCATGCGCCTCTTTACAAAGAGTTTAGGGGGAATAGTTCTTGAATGGTTTTACAAAATACTCTATTGTAGAATCTCAACATTCGTAGAGCTATCCAAGAAATTTTTGTCATAGTATGCTCATAACATTGAGAGTGAATTATCTCTCCTAGATCTATATAACTCCAAATAGAAGGGAGGCGAAAGCCTAGCTAACTATGATCAGAGATAGCAAGGCCTTAATATGAGATTACCATATCAACCCCCCGAGAAGCATTTGATGAAGATATTATTTGATAACCTACATCACCAGATACCTCATCACTGTTAGAGTATTATTACTCTAGTTGCTTAAGCGTCTCTTAGGTGCGTTATTAATTAATTCTTAATTAATAATGTGCATCCTAGTATTTACCTTTTAGGGTTTCATTCACCTTTATAGGTTGAACCTTGTATTTCTTTTTCATTAATTCAGTTGATATTTTTGCTCTCACATTTTGAGTAAACTTCTGAGTTCTACTTTTTCCATTTTGTTGTTTCATTCTTGTGATAGGTTTATTGCATGCAGCTGGATCTTGGAGTTGAATCTGATATTTCATCAGTTTCTACATGGTATCAGAGCCTTGCTACTGTAGCTTTTTCAAGATTTTTGAAGCTGTGGATCAAGCCCTCTCTTTCTAGGGTTTCCTAGTGTTTTTTTACATTGAATCTGGAGGGTTGCATTTTTTCAGAGTCATTTAAGCCAAAACAGACTCTGCCATTGCATCCAGAAGGCCCAAGAGAGTCAAAAAACATATAAAGTTTGACTATTTTAGCCTCTGTGACCACAGGCAAAAATTTCTGGCCTATTAGGGTCGTACGGCTTGCAAAACGAAAAAAAAAATAAATCATTTTTTAATGATTTTTGCATTTATAAAAAATGTGCACAGTATTAAAATATAGGCACCACCCCCGTGCCACCAGGGGGCCACCCGCGCTCTGCCACGGGCCGGCGCACCACCGCGGAGCAACCAGCAGACCTCCCAGCCGCCGCTCGGCCAACTCGCCACCAAGCCGCCGCTCTCTTGCCACCCTCCGCCAGCTGTGCCACCGGCTGCGCCGCCTCTGTGTCGCCTGGCTACAGCGCCACCCACGCGCCACTCAGCAACCGCTCAACCACCACCACCACCGGCGGTGCCGCCCAGACAGCCGGCTGACGTCCATACGGGCATCAAATTTAGCCCAGTGTCTATTTTTTTTCAGCAAGCTCACTCTTCAGGGTACCTGTCAGGTTTTTGCTCATAACTTGGGCATACGGTGTCCTTTTTTGGAAAATGAAATATCGTCATAAAGGTGTTTCCGAGCCCATCGCAGTGGTGTAGGTCTCATTTTCTGATTTTGCCAGTTGCTTGCCATTTTTTTCAGTCAAAGGCATACCTTTATTTGTGCTCCTGTTCTGCTTCTGGAACTCAGGTTTTTTTCTCGTTTCTTGTGCTTTCATAGTAATTAGTGGTGTACAGGGGATAGGATTATACATTGTGGGGGGGTGCATTTTACTTTCTTTCATTTCATTCAGAAAGACCCTTCTACTTCCGTCTTATTCTTCTTTCAATGTCGGACCCCTATGTGGCCCGCCTGACACCTCACAACTACCACACATGGAAGCCACACATGACCAGACTCCTCATGTCATGAGGTTTATGGTCCTGCATGGATGCGGTTTAGCCAGTTCTTCAGAGGCCTTATGAGGCTCTTATGCACAGGAACAGGATGGATGAGGCAATGGGCCTCATTTCCATGAACATTTTACATGGGTTGTTGTTCCACCTGGATGGTTTGACTACACCCAGGGATATGTGGGACAAGTTCTCCTCCTTGTTTGGTACCATGGATCAGTTCAAGATTCTCCAGATAGATGCAGAGTTCACCTCCTTGGCACCTGACTCATTCACCAGCATTGAGGACTTCCTGATGAAGTTCAAGTCTCTTCGATCTATTCT
>MU224536.1:546917-558301 GCA_018584345.1 Thuja plicata
TACTGGCTTTGAGAGAGTCTCTTGAAGTCATTCCTTTTGTCTTTGCTTTCTTTTATATCTCTTTTTGGAGAGGGGTTTTTCCCACTGGGTTTTCTCCTTTGTCTCTGGTTTACAGAGATTTCCTTGTTCTGGGTACCTCATCAGGCCTTGTTGCCGGGACCCATTTCTTGCTTTCATAGTTTTGCTAGGTCAGCTTTCTCCCTGTGTTCAGCTTAAGGGGGGGTGTTAGAGTATTATTACTCTAGTTTCTTAAGCGTCTCTTAGGTGTGTTATTAATTAATTCTTAATTAATAATGTGCATCCTAGTATTTACCTTTTAGGGTTTCGTTCACCTTTATAGGTTGAACCTTGTATTTCTTTTTCATTAATTCAGTTGATATTTTTGCTCTCACATTTTGAGTAAACTTCTAAGTTCTGCTTTTTCCATTTTGTTGTTTCATTCTTGTGACAGGTTTATTGCATGCAGCTAGATCTTGGAGTTGAATCTGATATTTCATCAGTTTCTACAATCACATGCGCATGAACTATCTTCAGACCTACCAAGACATTCAAGGAAAATGAATATACCTCGAGAAAGGCCTCTTGGAGAGTGGTACCATCAAACACTATAACGAAACACAACATGATAGGTCCAACAATGATCATTCATACTATTGGAACATGAATAAGAACACCATAACTAAAGGAACCAAAGACACTAAACATGTCCAAGTTGTGACCACTGTAATACCCATCTCTTGGTTTGCTTTTCTGTTTTGGATGCCGAACTCTTTTAGGCCTTTTTGTGTAGAGAACCTTCAGTTAGAGAAGGTGGTAGAAAGGGAGCTTGCTTTACTTGTGGGAAGTTTGGACATTTTGTTGTCAATTGTCCTCAGCACGCACCATAGTCCTTAGGATAGAGGCCAATAGCTTCTGAGCCTACAGTTGGGAATGTTGGTATGTCTCACAGAGCGTATGCAGTGTTTGATCATCCTCCACCTATGTATCTTTCTCCTATGAGTGGGACTAGGAGTAGAGGACCATAAGCTAGTTTCTGGATCCCTACAGTGGGGAATGATCCCCAATGTTTAAATCAGAGACCTGGGAAGGGTCCTATAGGACCCACACTTTGAGACTTTTAGGACTTGGATAAATGTTTTGTGATGAGAGATTCATTTCTCTATCTTTGTTGTAGGCTTCCAGAAGTAAGCCTAGTTTTAGGGGAGGAGGATGTAATACCCAACTCTTGGTTTGCTTTTCTTTCTTGGATGCCAAACTCTTTTAGGCCTTTTCGTGTATGTGTGGATTTATTTAGATGGTTTAGATGATATTTATGTATTACATTTTAGTATGTTATTTATCCATTGTTAGTATGTTATATCTTTTATGTATATGTGATTTATGGTTATTTAATGATGCTTATGTATATGTTAGGATTTCATTTTGATTATGGTTTTTCTGACAATACTGACCCTAGATTTATATGCACATGGATCATTATATGTTGTACTTTACTGTTTAATGTGCTTGGTATGGTATGGGACAGAGTCATAGTTACTTGCTTTGGCAAGAACCACATGATAACCTAGTCTCAACCATTGTTTTCCATATTATATATACATGTATGCTTGTCTTTGTGATGACAGGTTTGCAGGTACCGAGCTACGTCTTCCCTGAATTGGCAGCAGTGAGCGTGCCCTATCGCAATATCTCAATGGTAAAAGAGGGGAGATAGTTTTCAGGTCCAATTCCTACCCTAAACCTAATTGTCCTAAGTATGGGACAAGTATCAGTATGAGTACCCTACCTAGATTTGTCTAGTTGACATGAATTCGTAGACCCTATCCTTGTGTATGTTTGAGGTGATTTTGTTGATTTCAGTTTAATGCATTTATATTATGTGATTTATTTAATTGAATATGGTTGGCATTAATTATTAAATATAAGGTATTTAATTAATTAAAAATTAAATAAAATACCTATGTTTAATTCAAAAGTTAATTAATGTGCAATTATTGAATATTAATATTTAATTGAAAATTAGAGCAAATATGCTTTTATGCTTTATTAAATAATTAAATATTAAGTTGCATGGATTATTGTGATTTAAATATTTAATTTTTTTAATTTAATATTTTATTAATTATATGAGCATGATTTTGTTGAAAAAGTATTTTCAAACTCAAAGATTTCAACTTGATTTTAGGATTCAAAGTTGAGTTGTGGAATTAAAAGATATTTTAATTATTTAATTGTGATTTTCTTTCAATTTCAAGGGGAGTCTTTTTAGGGATTGACTGAGTGTGTTGTCGTGAGGGTTTGCATGTTTAGGGGAAATTAGATTCCTTTAGGAGGGAATTGAGGTTCATTTTGGATTAACAGGTTTTGGAGACTTGGAAAGAGCTTTGTGTGTTCTTGGCTTTGTGGAGAATTGAGGGTTTTTGTGGTTGCATGGTGGATTGGAGATTTGTGTGATTTTATGGTTTGCATATGCTTGGATCTTCCTAGTTTCAGATATGTTGTTGAATTCATTCTTGGAGGATTCAGGGTTCTACAATCTTCAAAGACATTATTTTCAGTTTCTTGCATTGGATCTAAGGTAGGGTTTGTAATCCATTTGTTGATTTTAGTTTTGCAATTGTATGGTTTCTTGTGTTTGAATAGTTGCATGTGTTTTCATTCTGGATAATAGGCGTTTAATTATGTTTCTATGATTTGGGGTATTTACAAAATCCTTAGATCTAATATTTTCATTATTTATTATTACTTGGCATAGTACAGTTATGCTGTCCAATTTTTGTAGAAAAATTCGTTCTATAACTCCTAGAAAACAAAAAATTAAAGTGCCTATAGTTAGAACTATAGTGGAAGGGAAAAATAATTGCTAGGGGAAAATTAGCCTTTGGAAAAAAAAATCAATTTCCCTCTTGTAAATTAATTGTTTGGAAAAAAAATTGATTCACTAGAAAAATATAGTTTTAAGAAAAAAATTCACCAGTCTTGCAAAAATGAAAAAAAAAAAGCCAAAAGAAGCAAAAAGACAAAAAAAAAAGTTCTTTTAAACTTTCTGTTTTCAGAAATTTAGAATGAAAAAAAAAAAGAGGGCTTTTGGAAAAGATGATTTCGGATTTGCTTTGTATAAAAAAAGTTAAAAAAAAAATTATTAAAAATTTGATTGGGCAGGTGAGGGCCACCAATCCCCCACCCCCCAAGGCCCGGGGCCGGCCACTGGCATGACAGCCAAGGCGCCGGCAGGGTAGCCAGAGCTACTGACATGGAGGCCAAGGCGTCGGCCGGGCCGAGCCACCCGCGGCCCTTCCTTAAAGGAAGGAGCCCGCGGGCTATAAAGAGGTAGGGTGGGGTCCACAGGATCCTCCCCCTCCCCCCCAATTATTATTTTCTTTTATTTTTTTTAAAAATTTGTTTTTTTAAAGTAAATTTTAATTAATTTAAAATTTGGTTAATTTAATATTTGTTTTTAATTAAATATTATTAAATTTAAATTTAGTTATATGATTATTTAATAATAGGATTTAATTAGATTTTATAATTTTAGTTTATAAACATTAAAATTAACTTAAGATAAAGTTAGGTTATCTTAATGGGATTTAATTTTAATGATGTAATAACAGGTGGTTGGAATTTAGTTTAATTTATATCAGTTATTTTAATATTAAATTAAATTAGTGTTATTTTAAATTGTAGGATGTGTATTAAGTGAGGATTGGATTTTGTAAAATTAATTAATATTATTGTTAATTTATAAATAAGGAGGGTTTGTTTTTG
This sequence comes from Thuja plicata, assembly GCA_018584345.1. NCBI lineage: Eukaryota > Viridiplantae > Streptophyta > Pinopsida > Cupressales > Cupressaceae > Thuja > Thuja plicata. Next base: position 550,683 of record MU224536.1, read on the forward strand.
TCATTTTTATAAATTAACTATTATTAATCAGCGAAGTCTATGGTGTAAACTAATGGGTAATAGAGGTATTATTGGGCAACTTTTTGTTAATGCTTATGTTGCACCTAGGATTTTATAATTTTATAATTATAGCTAAAATTGGTAATTATTTCATAGATGTATTTATATGCTGATTTTATATATAGATCTATAGGATATGTTAACGTTTACCAATATGAAGTATTTAATTATTTCTGGATAGTAATTTTAATGGATAAATGATTTTGCATAACTAGGATGTTATAAATTTGTTTGTCCTTATGCTAACATTGAAATTATTTTAATGTATCCTGAATATGAATTGATTACACCATGATGTGTTTTGGGTGCGTGATTAAATGAATTGTAAATTCTTTATGTTATCATGTTCTCGGGTATATGTTGGGTTAGATGACCCTTTGGACATAAATCCAGAGGTTTTGGGGTTGTAATTTATGCATGTTATCTTACATGATGTCAGTTCGTATTTTGTGATAATGTCATGATCTTGATTTCTTATACCTCAACCTAATTCAGTTATGATGTGTTGTATGGTCTTATGAGGATACTATGGATTATTGTATGGTTATTGAGAACCCATGTGCTCCTGAATGGGTAGGATGTGATTTGTGGTTATGTATATCTCATGTGTGATTATGAGCCTAGGTAGGTTAACTAAATGTATAGAGAGGAAGTGGCTTGCAATGGGTCCAGGGCCCTAAGCGGTTACTAGGGTACCCCATTGGAAAGTTACTTAATAAGTGATAATGTGAAACATTAAGGGGTTTTAAATGAACTAATAAGATGTCTGAGTCTCTACCGATGCCTTGAGTGTTGTCGCATGATAGGATGGGAGTTGGGATCCTTGTCTTCATGAAAGGATTACTTAGCCACATAGTGTCACTTGGAGGCTAGATTCAAGAGGTACTACTAGGGTTACCTCCAAGGTTAGGCTTATGTGATGACACTATTAGGATTAGGATCAGTGAGAGGGTGGGGGGTGAATCAGTGATCTATTTATTAATACTTTTTCTTCTTATCTTGAATCTTAACTTTAATGCTTAAGTACTAAACTGAATATCAATGCAAGTAAGATAAACATACATAGCTCACAACACCAAATATGATTACAGGGAAACCCAATGCAGGTGAAAACCCTTGTGGGAATTAGTACCCACAAATATTTTGTACTAGTTTCTTATTATCCTTGTTAGAAGATCCTTAACCCTGTTAGGAGTTGTCTTTACAATGTATGAAGTACAGTGACCTTGTTAAGGGTCGAACCCTGTTAGGAGTCTTTTACAATAACCCTGTTAGGGGTGGTGGACTCACTTTCCAAGGACTCACCATCCAAATGGTGAAGGCTACAACCTTCTGGATATTTGATACACACTGTATCTGCAAGGTGAACTGCTGTTGTGACACTGCTTGTCTGATCAGTTCCTTTTGTGCGCTAATGCTTTAACCACTTGTTAATCAGTACAAAAATCTTGTCTTCACTCTGAAATATTCTCCTTCAATATCTATATCATCAATATATGAAAGATATATCTTTGCTGCTTTAACACTCTGCTCTGCTTTCTTATCTCTGGATTTCACAACTTTTCCAATCACAAATGACCTTCTATAAGTACTTCCTCAAAGGAAAAAAACATGTCATATTTAGGAAACCTTTTACCATCTATCTTGATCAATTAACTAAGCATTCAACCCTTCATTAAGTCAGTGCAACATTAGTTACAACTGCTTTACTCAAACCAAACATACGCGTCTATTCACATAGTCTGCTCCACCAAATCAGCTCTAACTTCTTTCTCCAAATGAATAAATTCATGTTCCTTTAACCACACATCATTAGATCACTAAAAATCACTAATCCAAAGATCCAAGTCCTGAGGATATGTGCAACTTCTATACCAAAACAATCTCTGTCAGCTTTTTCCATGATCTTTGTCCTGTTTTGGCATTCACTGGTTGTACCTCTTTAACTGGCTGTATCTTCTTCATACTTTCAGATTTGATCATGCTCTCTTAGACTTAGAATTTAAACCTACTCATAATCTTATCTTCCAAGGAACATATCATTTGAGTTACAAATGAACACACGCTAATCAAAACTATAACAGTTTGTTCCCTGCTCTGTCATGTTCTGCCCTTTACTGTCTCAGTCACTTCATCTTGTTGTAAGTTATTCATAGTTGTAGATCTGATCATGATCTCTTAGAATTATCATGAATACATACTTACAAGCTTATCTTCAAAGGCACATTCCCTAAATCGGTCATATGCACGTGCACTGATGCTCTATTCTTTTGGTACTCTACTAACTGTCCAGTCTTATGTACTTAGCCAATTTCTGATCTTCTGATAATGTCTGATGACTCCAAAACTTCATATGACTTTGTTTCCATAATGAAAACACTAAATAGATTCATATAAACCAGTATATTCAAATTTCCAACAATCTCCCCCTTTGTCATTAATGGCAACAAAGGAATATGGAAAAGTTACTATCTGTACTCTTATACAAAAACTCTCTATCTTATATCTCCCTCTTATCATATACCAGACTCCATATTCTTCGTACTCTACTCCCCCTTTGACATTAATGAAAAATATGTTCAAAAACACTTCTATGTACTTACTTAGCATACACATCTGGATATGCAATCTGCAACTTCTGGATCTCTTTCTCCCAAAATGCAATAATATGTAGATGGGCGCATAATGCATATTGTAGCTTCTCCATCTTCTCCAAGTCTATGCTAGGACCTTGATCATATGACAGGCTCTATATTCTATACATTATTTTACTCCCCCTTTGATATTATCTTCTCTACCTTTTTCTGCAAACTCTTTCAAGGATGCTTGACCAACCTTGAGTGAACTAAGATCAAGTGTAAAGTTGCTAACCAATTCACTGAGTCTCTTCTTCATATAATTCTCTTCTGCAATATCTGATCTATTTTTCATGACTCCATCAGATTATATACTCCCCCTTACTTATTTACTCCCCATGAGTCTAAGTCTATTATGGGTTTCAAACTTGACAACAATGATGATGAACTGTCCAACACTTCATTCTTCTCTTTTTCTGCTTCCTTTTCTGTGATATCTTAAATCAATAGATCTTCTTGTTGTTATAAAGACTTTTCACAAATTTTTCTTCAAACTTGTCTAGATCAATATCCATTGCTGCCATTGATACTGCAACATTATCAACCATAAATGTATCTTCCATGTCCTTGGCCATGGGCGCATAATCCTATGGACCTGTCATAATAGTTTTATCTGCTTCTTCACATGATATTTCAAATTGTATCTTCAATCAATTCTGCTCTTACGTGAACACTATTTTGTTGTATTCACACTTAGATGATCAATAATAAGTATGTGCTTCCAAGGATAACATTAGGTTGGCTCTAAAACAAATATCTCCAATGGCTATACTGATACTCTCACATAGAACACTACTCAACAAGATTTTAACCAATTCCACTTCATAAAATTTATGCGCTGAAGCATACTGATAAATTGCTTCCGAGATGTTTCAAAGAGTTTCTTGATATCAATCTCTACTGAATAATGTAATTGTAACACTTTTCTGCTCGACTGCAAGTGCTCCTTTTATAATCCAACTACTTTATCAATTGCTAAGTAAGTTTTCAACTAATTTCTAAAACAACGTGTCCGTGCTTGGGCTTCGTTTCAAACTCGAATGACTTTTCTTAACAAATAACGATTATCAATCTCCTTTCTTCATTGTTGAGAACAAATGTAATGCATTAATAATACAACTTCTAGGGCTTCTATGATCTCCAATCATTTATTCTGACCGCAAGTGAGGACTTTGTGATTGCAAAGTAGATTTCTACCATTAATACTTGCCGCGTAGACACAGGAAGCAACTGTAACTTCCATTCTTGTTCCTGATAACAATTTAGATTGTGTGCTCTTCCATACAACACCATAATTTCACCAAACAATTGTAATCCATGGCGTATACTTAGATGGTGAGTATACCAACCACACAGGGGTTCAGAGCTAGAATAGTTCCCCCTAAGACCATGAGGGTCAACTATTCAAAAGTAGAAGGTGCTTCCAATAAGGATGCATATGCTACCTTGTTCTCTTCATTATCCTTCTTTACTTCAACCCAGATCTTGCTCGTATCTTCTGTAGCTTTCACAAATATGATTTCTCCTGCCTCATCCCATAATGAATCTTCTAACTTTTTAGGGCTTTCATGTTTCTGCACTCTAGATCTGCAATTCTTAGAGATGTGTCTAGCTTTTCCACATGAGTGACAAATGATAGGAGGTCTGATGTTATTATTCATCATGTTGCACTGCTTGGCTGTGTGTCCATTGTAATTACATATCTGACATGTAATGTTCTGAGGGCTTCTAACATTTTGTTGAGGATAACTTCTTTGTCTTTGCTAATTCTGATGTCTTTGATTATTCTGATTCTTGTTCTTCTGACTTGTTTTACAATTCATAGCTCTATGACCAAATTTATTGCATGAATAACAGTAACCATTGAAGGGTCTTACCTCTTTACAATTCCTTGCAATATGTCCATGCTTGTTATGGTCAACCAGCTTGTATTCATCCTTAGGTGGTTCAACATTGTCTTTAGTATGATTTCCAATCTCCTTAGTGTCTGTGATGTCCTTTGGTGCTTTCATTCTTTCTTGCATGGCATCAATCTGAATTTGTGCTTCATTGTATCCTATACCTCTGGTATCTCCTCTAACCTTTTTAGAATACAACTAAGATTCTATTAGATCCTTTCTTGTGTGTAACTTGTTAATATGATTCTTTGCTACAATCAATTCAGATTCCATCTTATCTTTGTTGTTTCTTAGCTCCAATATTTCCATGTTTGCTTGTTTCAATTCTTCATCTAACTGCTTGTTCACTTTGACTTGATCATCATAGGTGTCTTGATTGTTACATAGATTTTCATCTAATTCTTCAATCTGATCCTTCAGAGATGAATTTTCTTCATTCAACTTTTTGACTACTTCTCCCAAATCATTTGAAGAACAATTCCTTAATTCTTTTTTCAATTTTTTGATAAGTATTTGCATGCCATTAACTTTTAGTTTAAGATCTTCATTTTCTTTTTCAGATGTGTCAAGTTCTTCAAGGGCTACTTCAAGATTCTTTTTCAAGTATTTCATTACTACCTTGTCTGTGATCTCCTCAAGTGGTTAAATTTATTTGCTGAGGACTAGAGCTTTGATACCAATTGTTAGGATTAGGATCACTGAGAGGGGGGGGTGAATCAATGATCTATCTATTAATAATTTTTCTTCTTATCTTGAATCTTCACTTTAATGATTAATTACTGAACTGAATATCAATGTAAGTAAGATAAACATACACAACTCATAACACCAAATATGATTACGGGGAAACTTGAAGTAGGTGAAAACCCCGATGGGAATTAGTACCCACAAATATTTTGTACTAGTTTCTTATGATCCTTGTTAGAAGATCCTTAACCATGTTAGGAGTTGTCTTTACAATGTATGAAGTACACTAACCTTGTTAAGGGTCAGACCCTGTTAGGAGTCTTTTACAATAACCATGTTAGGGGTGGTGGACTCACTGTCCAAATGGTGAAGGCTACAACCTTCTGGATCTTTGATACACACTATATCTGCAAGGTGAACTGCTACTGTGACACTGCTTGTCTAATCAGTTCCTTTTGTATGTTGATTCTTTAACCTCTTATTAATCACTAAAAAAATCTTGTCTTCACTCTAAAATATTCTTCTTCAATATCTATATCATCAATATGTTACAGATATATCTTTGTTGCTTTAACACTCTTCTCTGCTTTCTTATCTCTGGCTTTCGCAACTTTTTCGATCACAAATGACCTTCTATAAGTACTTCCTCAAAGGACACAAACATCTTGGCTTTAGGAAACCTTTTACCATATATCTTGATAAATTAACTAAGCATGAAACCCTTCATTAAGTCGGCGCAACATCAGTTACAACTGCTTTACTCAAATCGAACAGACGCGTCTCTTCACACAGTCCGCTCCACCAAATTAGCTCTAACTTCTTGCTCCGGATGAATCAAGTCATGTTCCTTTAACCAAACATGATTATATCACTAAAAATACTAATCCAAAGATGCAATTCCTAAGGATATGTGCAAATTCTGTACCAAAACAATCTCTATCAGCTCTTTCCATGATCTTTGTCCTGTTCTGGCATTCACTGGTTGTACCTCTTTAACTATTTGTATCTTCTTCATACTTGTAGATTGAACATTCTCTCTTAGAATTAGTATGTAAAAATACTCATAATCTTATCTTCCAAGGCACATAGCATTTGAGTAGAAAATGAACACACGCTAATCAAAACTATAACAGTCTATTCCCTAATTTATCTTGTTCTGCCCTTTACTGTCTCAGTCACTTCATCTTGCTGTAACTTCTTCATACTTGTAGATCTGATCATGCTCTTTTAGACTTAGCATGAATACATACTTAAAATATTATCTTCAAAGGAACATTCCCTAACTCACTCGTATGCATGTGTTGATGCTATGTTCTTCTGGTACTCTGCTAACTGTCCAGTCTTTTGTACTTAGCCAATTTCTGATCTTTTGATAATGTGTGTTGACTCCAAAACTTCATATGACTTTATTTCCATAATGACAACACTAAATAGAGTCATATAAACCAATATAGTCAAATTTCCAATAGACAATTCCCTATATACATCTTAGGTTATCCTACGTGTGTCAGTTACCTCTCGTATTATTTAGTTTTCCTTATTGTGGTTAAGTGAACTTCAAGGATCTTCCTATCCATTTGAGTATGATGTCATGTATACCCTGATGTTATCTTCTTGTAATATACCCCATGTGAGTGGGCCTATTACTATCTCCTTAGCATGGTGGGAGTGGACCTTTGGTTCCATGCGGTCAGGTGGTAGTGATTCTTATTACCATTGAGATTCTGACAGTTCATCTTCGTGCTTGGATGATCCTTGTTGCAGTTTCATCTTATTAGACTTTCAGAGACTTGTTCAGTTACATGAGTTGTGTACTTATACCATATGTGGATATTGTCTGACATCCTTTCAATAATGTATTGTGTTGTATTTATCATGCTTACCTTTGGAGGTTTTGATCTTATCATATCAGTTGTAATTTTGCAATAGTGTATCAAATGTGATACTTATATTAGTTGTTGATCATACTTGTATTGGAGTGATCATTACATACCCTGTGACTTGGGCAGTGGATGTTGATTAGGTTGTATATTTCATGTCCAAAATTGTAGGATTTGTGAAACATGCAAATCCACAGAACGCCAAGAACACCTGCATGCAAAATACCTAGAGCTGAAATGAAACCTATGAGAGAGAAGCTAGGGTTTGGAAAATCTCAGCGGAGTGAGAGCTAAATTATTATTTCCAAAAAAGAATGAAAAAGAATTACAAAGTTCAACCTATAAAGGTGAACAAACCCTAAAAATATAAAGGCTAGGTTGCGCAATATAATTAATATAAAGTATTAATTATATGCACCTAAGAGATAGCTTAAGCGAAAAAGAGTAAGAACTAACTG
>MU224536.1:570431-610878 GCA_018584345.1 Thuja plicata
ATTCTAGAAATAACCTAAACTAACTAATATTAATGATCCATTTTAAATAATTAACCATCAGATAATATAGACTATTATTTTAATGTGTTGATTCAATACTAAATCTGAACCAGTTAATGAATCTATACATTTTGCATAAAAGCTAATTCTATTAATCTCATAATTAACTACACTATTGAATCAAAATTATATCTATATATAAGAAAGAAAACTACATAATTTAAAATAAAACAATAAGGAAACAAATCTATTTAGCTAACTAATATGAATGATTCTTTTTAAATAAATAACCATTATATAAAATAGCATTTATTCTAAAAGGTTGATACATTACTAATTAAATCTAAATATGCTAAGAAGAAAGTCTAATAACTACTAATCCTAATCAACTAATCTAACTAGCCCTACTAACTAGCTTACTAACCTACTAACCTACATATCCTACTAACCTACCTATGACATCCCCCTCTCCTATTCCCAAAGCCCACTTTCCAAGTGGGTGGGGTGTTGGGATACATAACCTATCCTAAGGCTGCGAAAACTATACAAGGACAGCCTTTTAAAAAGGTAGCCCATGATTCAAGGGAGGAGGTGGGGACCACCTCAAGTTTTCCCATCAAAGTGCAGGAGTTCAAATGTGAAGTCAGCCAAAAGGAGACAAGAGGATTTCACATGAAAAAGGTAAGCTTTCTTGTCATTGGGATATGCACTGGCCCCCATGTCAGACCCAACCCAAGTACACATGGAGGGAAAGAGACTTGTCCTTGGGACAAGGTTTAATGCCATGCCATCCCCCCATAAACCTACGCATGGTATTAGAAAGGTAAGGAGAAATATATGTGGGTAGGACCCAATAGGATGTAATCAACCATTTAAATCATTTTTTTTGTTTATAAGATGTCACCACTGCCACACACATACCTGCGCCCATTTATGGGAAGGGAAGTGTTTATCAAGTTATGTAAGAATTCTTTTATTAATTTAGAATTTTAGTTTTCTAACCACAAGGTTATGTAAGGGAGTTAGTACACTAACTATAGTTAGGAAGAGAATGTTGGGGAGGGAATATTCTCTGTGGTAAAGATAATTATTTCCCTTCTCATACAAAATTCAGAGAGCATTTTTGCTCTAAAATTTGGGAAGTAACATTGGTATTATTTATTTTTAGCTTCTAATATATTGTTTTCTGGATTTTATTATTGGAGTAACTAATAGTATGCATTGAATTATTTTATTAGTGCAATACACTAAGTGAACTATAAATTGAATATTAATATTAGATAATTTTTACATTAATATACTAACTTGTTTGATTTACTAAGGTTATCAAGTTTATCTTTCCTTCTCAAGAATGGAAGTTGCAATGAAGATTTAAGGTAACGTATTGAACCTATTGAAATTGAATATAGATTTCCAAAGGAAGAATGGAGTGTTTTTTAACTTGATAACTTGCAATAAAATACATTATAAGGATTACAAGATTTATAAATCCACAAGATTACATATGCTATGAAAAACTATTACATTCCCTTTCTTCTCACTATTGGATATTATTTTATCATGAAAGATTAACTTTATTATTCAAAAAAAAAAAAGGCATGAAACTAAAGATTCTTCATTTACATTATAGTAATCTTTCAAAATACAACTACACATCTTCAAGATAGATAATCTATACAATCAATGGATATCATACAACATTTCTTCCTTTAATGAAACTATTACATAATGAAAAAGAGCTCTTTACATATTACTTGATAAAGCTTCCAATATGAACATTACAACATTCAACAAGAAGTGAATCTCAATACAAAAGGAGTAATCATTCAACATTAAAGTTCCTCTCACACAACTACACCAAAATGGAGATTTCTCCCAAGCTTTTCCACAATCATCTTGACTTCAAAACCTGAAAATACATGGGGAGGACCATGGAAAGCTCACCTCCCAACCAAGATCTCAAGGAGACCACCCCCAAGCTTGGAGAACCAAGGCTAAACAGGTAACACATCCAAATTCTCACAACCATCATAAATGCAAAAAATAACAATTAACACCCAACCAAGGCTTCACAAATGAGTTTTCCAAACCCATTGAAGTAGGGTGAATGTGGGCTTTTCCAAGGAGGAGAATGCCATTGCCTATTCAAAATTTTCAACAAGAGTTTTTCCATGCCTTTCCAAAGCTACATTGACATTCCTTCCATATACACATATGGTCATTTCCTCTTCAAGGCAAAAACCACATACATCTTTCTATCCAATCTTCCCTTATCTCCCCCAAAATTAAGATCAAATACAATCGCATGCAAGGGCCCATACACCTTGTATTTTATCCCTCTTCTCTCTAGTAGAAGAGACTCTCACTACAATGGAGAGCCCAACTAACCCCTTAACCTAAGGCCACTTCTTCCCTTTCCAAGGGTGAGTAATGCCTTAAAAACCCATGAACAACAATCACAATCCAAAGGAATAAGAAATGATACAAAATCAAAATGCATCCCCAACCCAACACACAATAGCAAGATCTACATACAATAAAACTATACAAGATTTACATATATGAACTCCATACAATATTTACATATATGAACACCATACAAGATTTACATGTTTATAAAAAAAATAACATACAAAGCTAAAATGCAAGAGTATTTCTCCATGGTAAGAATCCACCAACCTTGGTCCAAGAAAAATGTCAAGAATCTGGTTGAGAGGAACCCCTTATGTTTTTTTTTCCTTCTTCCAACCCTAATTGTCTCTAAAATTAGAGAGTGGGTGAACACCCACTAAGTCTCTCCAAACCCTCTAAAAAGACCCCCAGAAGTGTACTCAAGACCTAGCAATTAATGAGACATGCCCTCTAGTCCTTTTGTCTTATCTCTTGTCTCCCTTCTTAATTGAGAGTTTAGTAAGGAGTGTGGGACAAGTTAGATGCATGAGGTCATCTCCATTTTTGCCACTTTTTAAAAGTAGGCATTTTAGAGGGTCATAATGGTGATCTAAGATTTTCCATAGGTAAAACCTAGCCCTAAATCTAAGGTACCCCCTAGGGTTAACTAATTTTGGCCAAAAATACACTCTAGGGTCACTTTTGACCCCTCCAAAGTACCCCTAAAGTTTAAATCCGAGTTCTAACTTGATGTGATCCCTACAAGACATCTATATGCAAGTGGGATTAATATAACATACTATAAGGTTTGGTGATTCTTGCCTAAGCCCTAATTTGACATGTCACCATCCACATGGACAATACAAGTGTCAAGTGACACCAAAAAAAAACACACATCACATTCACAATGACATGTCCAATCAATAACATGAATTTAAACTATTAACACATATTCAGATTACGTTTACAAAAAAGATCACATTAAAATGAGGTTTCAACCCCTTATTAGATTAAACCTTGGCTTACTCAATTCACAAGTGTTTAGCCCTGATTCTCCAAATAATTCCATGGATCTCTTTCCTGCACACTAAAGTCAAGCATCAGTAGTCCAAGGAAATAAAATCACATGAATATACACACACACACACACACACACACACACACACACACACAATTCATAATTTGCAACATTAGTCAATATGCAAAATTCAATTCTTAAATATACTTTTCATTAAGTAATGCTCAAACATGGTGTTTCCATAATCCTAACATTACGACATATTATTCATGCTATTTCCTAACTTTAAAGTATTATTCATGAAATAATCAAATCTAATCATGATTAAGTCTTTCTTATCAAATCACATATCTGAGCATGTATAACCAAAATCAACAATATGTTCTAGGTTCCAATCCACATTAGAATATAATCCACATAATATAATTGTCATCATAAATTTTAATCCTTGAATTACAAATGAACATGCATAAACTGAATCATAATAACATGAACTCATTAACTCACATGTCACACTAATCATTCCAGATCTTATATAAATCATGATGTAGTTTTATCTAAATTACATAAGCATTAAGTTTATCAATTCTAAAAACACCCAAATGGCATAAAATCAAATAACTTGAAACTCAACAAGATATTTCATCACCTATCCTTTAACCTTCAAAGAATTTCACATCTCAACATAATTCCAATCTTGATTATAGTTTTCCTGAACAACTCATATCAACATGTGTACCCAAATCGAAACATCTCACCATTCATCTAAGTCAATCATCATAATGTATCATATGGTCAACATCATGAGTATGGAAAGTATCATAAATTATAAATTATCATCATCTAATTTAACCAAATCCCTATCAAAAGGGGTAAAACCTCCTAATTCATCAAAATGTAAAGCCAATTACTAGGTCTATCAAAATGGTAATTGGAAAAGCTATGATGGGTTTGGGGTGAGGCCTCACAGTATACCCTTTGGTATCAAATGTATATGTAATCTTTTATTATGAGATGTATGTTATTGGATTCAGTTGATGTAACCTTTATGTCATTTCTTTATATTTGTTATTCATAGATTATTATACTTAGGTAATTCTACATCAAGGAACCCTCAAGAAATGTTATCTATGTCATGTTGTACTTACGTGTATGTCATGTAATTCATTGTGTTGCTTCCGCATTGTTATCATTATTATTTGTAAACATCTGAAAAAAGAATTGTTCTGTAAACTTAGTGTCATGTTTAGGTTAAGTTCTCTTGAGTTCCCTGGTGGGGCATTACACTTGGTATCAGAGCCCACATTTCTACACTGGGAGCTCTTGGAAATATGCATGCCCATTAGTTTTCTTTTAGTTTTAAAACTTGAAAAAAAACATAGACATAAAATTTTGATGTATTTAAAACCATTTCTTTGTGATTATTTGATTTCTTTTGATGTTATTGGTTTTTATTTTGGTTCTAAGTTGTGGTTTGGTTCTCTAGTTGATTCAGGAATCATGCCTGAAACTAGAGCTACTAGGGGTCGTGGCAGAGGCCAAAATGGTGACTGTGGAAGGGGTAGGGATAAAAATCCTTCCATGAGTGTCAGTTAGGATAGTGCTCATCAACACAGTAGAGATGAGTAGAGGGATGAGCATCGGGCTGAGTCTAGAGAGCCAGACATTAGACAGTTGTTGCAGGAGTTACTGAATCGTATTCTTGAGTAGGGTAAAGTGGAGAGGGAGAGATCTAGGAGCCCTCCAAGGAGGATTGTTACAGTGGATCCTGAGGTTGTGGCAGTGAACCACTTGAGGGATCTCATGAGAGTTCCACCTACTTCCTTTGATGGGAAAGGAACACGGTTTGAAGTTGAGACATGGCTTATTTCATTAGAGAGGATTTCTACTATGCATCCCTTTAGTAGCAATACTAAAGCTAGGTATGCAATAATGTAACTCTCTAATTTTGTAGCGATATGGTGGAAGATAGAGGAGGAGAAGTTAGGTCTCGATATGGATATAGTTACATGGGAACTCTTCCTTGAGCACTTTAGAGAGAGATTCCTCTCTGATCAGTGGAGATAGCAGAGGGCTGATGAGTTTCATAACTTGAGGAAGTTGACCCTATCAGTGGTTGAGTATGAGTCTCGATTCTTCGAGCTCAAACAGTATGCTCGACATGATCAGGATTCGGTACTTATGATTCAACACTTTGTTAGGGGGCTGAATGAATGAATTTTTGGGGAGGTTAGACTCTTTGAGCCTACATCCCTCATGGAGGCGGTCATTAAAGCTACCCTTGCAGAGGAAAATCTAGCATTGGGCCATGATGGTCATTCAGGAGGGCAGTCTAGAGTACCTACTTCTATTGTCAGAGGTAATCATTCTCAGGGAGCTAGGAATTTGAGAGGTCCTTCTACCGTTCCAAATGGTAATCAATCTCAGCAGCAAGGAGGAAACAATCCTTCTTCTTTTAGTGGTCCTTGGACCAGGAACTTCCGTGATATTCAGCGCAGCAAGCACAATCAGCCAATTCATCCAGCACAGAGTGTGTATCAAGATGTTAGTAGGGGTAGTGTTCAATAGTCTAGAGCACCTTCAGTTAGAGAAGGTGGTAGAAAGGGAGATTTCTTTACTTGTGGGCAGCTTGGATATTTTGTTGTCAATTGTCCTCAGCGTGCACCATAGTCCTTAGGACAGAGGCTAGTAGCTTCTGAGCCTACAGTTGGGAATGTTGGTATGTCTCATGGAGTGTATGCAGCATTTGATCATCCTCCACCTATGTATCATCCTCCTGTGAGTGGGACTACGAGTAGAGGACCAGGAGATAGTTTCCAGATCCCTACAGTTGGGAATGATCTTCAATGTTCGAATCAGAGACCTGGGAAGTGTCCTATGGGACCCACACTTTGAGTCTTTTAGGACTTGGAAAGATGTTTTGTGATGAGAGATTCATTTCTCTATATTTTTTTTAGGCTTCTAGGAGTAAGCCCAGTTTTAGGGGAGGAGGATGTAATACCCACCTCTTGGTTTTCTTTGTTGTTTTGGATGCCAAACTCTTTTAGGCCTTTTCATGTATGTGTAGATTTATTTAGATGGTTTAGATGATATTTATGTATTATATTTTAGTATGTTATTGATCTACTGTTAGTATGTTATATCTTTTGTGTATATGTGATTTATAGTTATTTAATGATGCTTATGTATATGTTAGGATTTCATTTTGATTATGGTTTTCTTACAATACTGACCCTAGATTTATATGCACATAGATCATTGTATGTTGTACTTTACTATTTGATATGATTGGTATGGTATGGGACAAATTCATAGTTGCTTCGGTGAGATCCACATGATAACCTAGTCTCAACCATTTTTTGCCATATTATATATGCATGTATGTTCATCTTTGTGATGACAGGTTTGTAGGTACCGGGCTACGTCTTTCCTGAATTAGCAGGAGTGAGCATGCCCTATCGCAATATCTCAATGGTAAGAGAGGGGAGATAGTATTCAAGTCCAAATCCTACCCTAAACCTAATTTTCCTACGTATGGGACAAGTATCAGTATGACTACCCTACCCGGATTCATCTAGTTGACGTGAATTCGTAGACCCTATCCTTGTGTGTGTTTGAGTTGATTTTGTTGATTTCAGTTTAATGCATTTATATTATGTGATTTATTTAATTGAATATGGTTGGTATTAATTATTAAATATAGGGTATTTAATTAATTAAAAATTAAATTAAATACCTATGTTTAATTGAAAAGTTAATTAAAGTGTAATTATTGAATATTAATATTTAATTGAAAATTAGAGTAAATATACTTTTATGCTTTATCAAATAATTAATTATTAAGTTGCATGGATTATTGTGATTTAAATATTTAATTTAATATTTTATTAATTACATGTGCATGATTTTGTTGAAAAAGTATTTTCAAACTCAAAGATTTCAACTTGATTTTAGGATTCAAAGTTGAGTTGTGGAATTAAAAGATATTTTAATTATTTAATTTTGATTTTCTTTCAACTTCAAAGGGAGCCTTTTTAGGGATTGACTAAGTGTGTTATCATGAGGGTTTGCATGTTTAGGGGAAATTAGATTCCTTTAGGAGGGAATTGGGGTTCATTTTGGATTAACAAGTTTTGGAGACTTGGAGAGAGCTTTGTCTATTCTTGGCTTTGTGGAGAATTAAGAATTTTTGTGGTTGCATGTTGGATTGGAGATTTGTGTGATTTCGTGGTTTGCATGTGCTTGGATCTTCATGGTTTCAGATGTGGTTGAATTCATTCTTGAAGGATTCAGGATTCTACAATTTTCAAAGATATTATTTTTCAGTTTCTTGCATTGGATCTAAGGTAGCGTTTGTAATCCATTTGTTGATTTCAATTTTGGAATTGTATGGTTTCTTGTGTTTGAATAGTTGCATGTGTTTTCATTATGGATAATAGGCGTTTAATTGAGTTTTTGTGATTTAGGGTATTTAGAAAACCCTTAGAGCTTATATTTTCATTATTTATTATTACTTTGCATAGTAAAGTTATGCTGTCCAATTTTTGTAGAAAATTTTTTTTTATAACTCCTAGAAAATGAAAAATTAAAGTGCCTATAGTTAGAACTATAGTAGAAGGGAAAAATAATTGCTAGGGAAAAATTAGCCTTTGGAAAAAAAAATCAATTTCCCTCTTGTAAATTAATTGTTTGGAAAAAAAAATTGATTCACTGGAAAAATACAGTTTTAAGAAAAAAATTCACCAGTCTTGCAAAAATGGAAAAAAGCCAAAAGAAGCAAAAAGACAAAAAAAAATAAAAGTTCTTTTAAACTTTTCGTTTTTGAAAATTTAGAATTAAAAAAAAAGATGGCTTTTGGAAAACATGATTTCAGATTTGCTTTGTATTAAAAAAAAAGTAAAAAAAATTATTAAAAATTTGATTGGGTAGGTGGGGTCCACCAATCCCCCCACCCCCCAAGGCATGGGGTCAGCCGCTGGCGCGGCAGCCAAGGCTTCGGCCGGGCTGAGCCACCTGCGGCTCTTCCTTAAAGGAAGGAGCCCGCGGGCTATAAAGAGGTGGGGTGGGGTCCACGGGACCCCCACCAAAAAAAAATATTATTTTGTTTTATTTTATTTTTTTAAATGTTTTTTTGAATTAAATTTTGATTAATTTAAAATTTGGTTAATTTAATATTTATTTTTAATTAAATATTATTAAATTTAAATTTAGTTATATAATTATTTAATAATAGGATTTAATTAGATTTTATAATTTTAGTTTATAAACATTAAAATTAACTTAAGATAAAGTTAAGTTATCTTAATGGGATTTAATTTTAATGATGTAATTAAAGGTGGTTGGAATTTAGTTTAATTTAATATCAGTTAGTTTAATATTAAATTAAATTAGTGTTATTTTAAATTGTAGGATGTGTATTAAGTGAGGATTGGATTTTGTAAAATTAATTAAT
The DNA here is from genome assembly GCA_018584345.1 of Thuja plicata. Taxonomy (NCBI): domain Eukaryota; kingdom Viridiplantae; phylum Streptophyta; class Pinopsida; order Cupressales; family Cupressaceae; genus Thuja; species Thuja plicata. The sequence goes on from MU224536.1 coordinate 579,293, forward strand.
ATTATTGTTAACTTATAAATAAGGAGGGTTTGTTTTTATCATTTTTATAAATTAACTATTATTAATCAGCGAAGTCTATGGTGTAAACTAATGGGTAATAGAGGTATTATTGGGCGACTTTTGTTAATGCTTATGTTGCGCCTAGGATTTTATAATTTTATAATTATAGGTAAAATTGGTAATTATTCCATAGATGTATTTATATGTTGATTTTATAAATAGATCTATAGGATATGTTAACTTTTACCAGTATGAAGTATTTAATTATTTCTGGATAGTAATTTTAATGGATAAATGATTTTGCATAACTAGGATGTTATAAATTTGTTTGTCCTTACGTCAACACTGAAATTGTTTTAATGTATCATAAATATGAATTGATTACACCATGATGTGTTTTGGGTGCATGATTAAATGAATCGTAAATACCTTTATGTTATCATGTTCTCGGGTATCTGTTGGGTTAAATGACCCTTAGAACATAAATCCAGAGGTTTTGGGGTTGTAATTTCTGCATGTTATCTTACGTGATGTCAGTTCGTATTTTGTGATGATGTCATGATCCTGATTTCTTATACCTCAACCTAATTCAGTTATGATGTGTTGCATGGTCTTATGAGGATACTGTGAATTTTTGTATGGTTATTGAGAACCCTTGTGCTCCTGAATGAGCAGGATGCAATTTGTGAATTATGTATATCTCATGTGTGATTATGAGCCTAGGTAGGTTAACTAAGTATATAGAGAGGAAGTGGCTTGCAATAGGTCCAGGGCCCTAAGCGGTTACTAGGGTACCCCATTGGCAAGTTACTTAATAAGTGATAATGTGAAACATTAAAGGGGTTTTAAATGAGCTAATAAGATTTCTAAGTCTCTACCCATGCCTTGAGTGTTGTCGCATGATAGGATGGGAGTTGGGATCCTTGTCTTCACGAAAGGATTACTGAGCCACATAGTGTCACTTGGAGGCCAGAGTCAAGAGGTACTACTATGGTTACCTTCAAGGTTAGTCTTATGTGATGACACTTCCCTATATACATCTTAGGTTATCCTATGTGCATTTGTTACCTCTGGTATTGTTTAGTTTTCTTTATTGTAGTTTAGTGAACTTCTAGGATCTTCCTATGCATTTGAGTATGATGTCATGTATACCCTAAAGTTGTCTTCTTGTTGTATACCCCATGTGAGTGGGCCTATTACTATCTCCTCAGCATGGTGGGAGTGGACCTTTGGTTCCACACGGTCGGGTGGTAGTGATTCTTATTACCATTGAGATTCTGATGGTTCTTCTTCATGCTTAGATGATCCTTGTTGCAATTTTATCTTCTTAGAATTTTGGAGACTTGTTTAGTTACATGAGTTGTGTACTTGTACCATACGTAGATATTGGTTGACATCCTTTCAAGGATTTATTGTGTTGTATTTATCATGCTTATCTTTAGAGGTTTTGATCTTATCATATCATTTGTAATCTTGTAATAGTGTATCAAATGTGATACTTATATTAGTTGTTGTATCATACTTGTATTGGAGTGATTATTACATACCGTGCAACTTGTGCAGTGGATGTTGATTAGGTTATATACCCTTTGGTATTAGATATATATGTAATATTTTATTATGAGATGTATGTTATTGGATTCATTTGATGTAACCTTTATGTCAGTTCTTTATATTTGTTATTCATAGATTATTATGCTTAAGTAATTCTACGTCAAGGAACCCTCGAGAAATGTTATCTATGTCATGTTGTACTTACATGTATGTCATGTACTTCATTGTGTTTCTTCTGCATTGTTATCATTATTGTTTGTAAACATCTAAAAAAATATTGTTCCATAAACTTAGTGTCATGTTTAGGTTAAGTTCTCCTAGGTTCCCTAGCAGGGCATTACAATCATCGTCCAAAATCTGCCACTCCATGTCTATTAGCCAATGGAAAATCAAATGAATTCCATCTCAGTCCCCCAGGAAAAACCTAAACCAATAGTATAGAATACCAAAAAGTACACATTCACCCCTTTAGGTGAACTCCTGGACGTCATCTTCCACAAAATGGCTAAGGCCAACTTAATTGTATACCCAGATACTCAACCATTTGATGAATCTACTCCCACACCTACATGGTATAAAGAGAACAATTACTATGATTATCACTATGTTAAGGGACACCCACTATGAAGTGCATGAAGCTAAAGCCCTATATTAGAATCTCATAGATCGAGAGGAAATTAAAATTGATCCTACAACATAGATTTTAGCTAACACAAACTTCCAAATATATCAGAATGTGTTTTCTCAACACAACATCGACAAGGGTCCTTCTTACACCAATCCACAACCCTAAAATCAAGGGAAAAGAACAAAAGGCGACCATGGTGACAAAAAATATTACACCACAATGTACATCAAATATGACAAGTTTTTTAGTTGCATCACCCAAGTTGAACCCTCTATTAATGTAATCCATGTCAAGCCCGTGCATATAGTCAGTGGGAAGTTACCACATGTTGAGGAAGAATATATGTTGTAGGTTCCACTACTGTTTCATCCTCTAGTGCACAATAGAACCTCTTGGAACACCTTGGGAATACACCTTCCTAAATCTTCATCCTAAATGTCCTCCGCACATCACCCGTCCATCAAGAAATCCTTAATAAGGCCTTACAAGAACTGTGTGTACCTAACAACATTATACCCAACACAATTCTAGGCCCTTGTAGTCCACCTATCAAAATCTTGTGGCCTCTTATTCAAACCCTCTGACATGACACACATTGAGAAAGATCATAACCTCCCACTATGTATCGTTGTCATGGTCAGTGACTTTTCTGTTAAAGGGATCATGATAGATAATGGTTTGACCCTAAATATGTGCACATTGAAATTCATAAATCAAGTGGGGTACACTGAAGAAGATATAACAAATGACATCACAACTATCAAGGCTTATGATAAAATGGAACATATCTCTTAAGGTTCCATCTCACTACCCGTCCATCTCGGCCCAATAGTATAGGACACAATATTCCATATTGTTGATCTTGACCTCCCATACAACATCTTCCTTGGTCACGTATGGATCCATTACATGCAAGTTGTTCCCTCCATATTTCACTAGTGCATCAAGTTTCTACACAATGGCACTGAGGTCACCATCCACACTGACCCCCAACCCTTTTCATACTATCATGTGTTGCAAGCCTCTTTTCCACATTTAAATCATTGCGCAAGAATTTACATTGGCACCTCTATTTCCAATTTCTCTAGATCCCATGTGGATCCAGAAACCATTCCCACCTCCACAATCTCTACTTTCAAGATCAACAACAAGAGTTGTGGATAATATAGCCTATCAAACACATTTTCTATTGGAGCCTTATCACTTGATCTGCACACCTAAGGGCCTCCATCCCATCAAGGCCCACTAGAGCCCACCAGAGAAAAATGAACCATAACAAAGACAAATCATCTCCTCTACATTCATATCCAATGGGATTATGAGAAATCAAGAAATGGAACCATTGATAAAAAATGATTGCACTAAAATACTCAAACCCATGATGAAAATCTCCTTGATTACTTCAAGGGGAAATATCCTAAATCTCATAGAATAGCTATAGAGAAATAAAAATATCAAGGTGGTGTCTTAGGCCATGAAGAGAGTGGTATGAAGGCACCAATAGAAGCTCCACTACGACCAAGGAACCAAGGTCTTGGATTTGGCCTAGACATGACTGGGGGCACCAATGAGAATAGCTATGCTTACTATAATACTATTGGAAAAATAATTGAGGTCGAAGACATCCATGAAGAGGAATTTAAGAGTTCCTGCGACGATATCCTTGATGATGAAATCTTCCTTGGAAACTCTGTCCTTCCCCAAATTTCCATAAACCTTATAGATTTTCTACTCATTCACCTTGAATTCATAGATTGGGATTACCCAAGTGCCACACATACTGATGTGTTCCAAAAAGATGATGTAGTCCTAAGATTCATGGGAGCAACAAAAAAACAACAGGATCAAGAGAATGATAAAACATATGTCTACAAATTGGACCCAAAGGCATATTTTGGGGAAGAGGAGGTCTTTAGCTACAAAATAAAAATAAAAATAAAAAAGAAAAACATGGGTTTCCTAGTGAAAACCCCTGTGGGGAACTTTATGACTCTTAAAAAGTTAAAAAAGGGGCATATCCCCTAGTGAAAACCTCTCTAAGGCATTTTAGGGTGAAGACTCTCCTCTTCCTCTCATTCATGATTACAGACCAGAACAATCATCTATTTTAATTGGAGAAACCAAACTTGTCAATCTATGAATAGAAGAATGTCCAAGAATCACCTACATAGAGACATAATTGACAGAAGAAGAAGAAATTTCCCTCACAACATTACTTTGCAAGGCCGCTATTAATTTTGCATGGTGTTACTCTCACATGATAGGGTTGGACCCCAACTTAGTAGTTCATCATCTTGCAGAAGAAGCTTTGAAAGATGCATCCCAAAGTGGCTTGATTAGTCAAAGAAGAACTGGAAAAGATCCTACAAGCTAAGATTATCCATGCCATTAACTATTTAGAATGGATTTCCAACATGGTGCCAGTTTCTAAACCAATTGAAGAAATCAAAATATGCACAGATTTCTGGGACCTCAACCAGGAATATCCTAAGGATTAATTCCCCTTGCCTAATATTGATACAATAGCAGATATCATAACCAAACATGAGATGTTGTCACTCATGGATGATTTCTCTTGTTATCATAAAATATACATAATATAATAAGATATTCATAAGACAACATTCATGATCCCAAGGGCTACCTTCTATTAAAACATTATGTCTTTTAGTTTGAAAAATGCTGGGGCCACATGTCAAAGATCCATGACTGTCATTTTCCACTACATGATTCATAAGATTCTTGAGGAATATGTGGAGGATATCATAGCTAAATAAAAAACAAGGCTAGATCACCTTAATGTCTCGAATATGTATTTGATCTATTCCATCACTATGGTTTAAAGCTCAATCCAAAGAAATGTGTCTTTGGGGTTGCATCCAAGAAAATCTTGGGGTTTATAATATCATGAAGAGGCATAGAGATCGACCCCAAGAAGGTCATGAATATAATGGAGATGCTTCCCCAAGAACTCTTAAGAAATTATGCAACTTATAGGGAAAGCTACAGCCCATTTGTAGATTTATCTCCCAGCTTGCTAATAATTACCAACCATTCACCCATCTACTACAGAAAGATACGAGTTTCAAATTGGACCCCTATTGCCATAGAAGTTTTTAAAAGATTAAGGAATACATAGAAAATCCACCCATTCTTGTGCCACCTACTCCTAGAAGGCCTCTTATCTTGTACATATCAGCTACTACCACAATATTGGGGGCACTTCTTTCTCAACTCAATGAAAATGGAATGGAGAGAGACATCTACTATATCACCCACATGCTTGTGGGCTATGAGCTTAATTAATCACCTTTGGAAAAAGAATGCCTAGCAGTGGTTTTCACCACTCAAAAGCTCTAACACTACATGCCTAACCATACAGTAAATATCATCTCCAAAGTAGACCCACTGAAATACCTACTCTCTTGTACTAATCTCACAAGTTATATGGCTAAGTGGTTCATACTTCTCAACAATTTTAATATCTAGTATATGGATAGGAAAGTAATCAAGGGATAGATTATCATAGATCAACTGGTTGAGGCACCACTGGTAGATGTATACCTGTAATTCATGGAATTACAAGATGAAAATCTTTATATGGTTGAAGAAAAACCTTCCTGGAAGTTATATTTTGATGGTTCATACGCAACTTTTGGATCAAGGGAAAGGATCCTTTTTATCACTCCTCAAGGTGACTATATCCCCAAATCATTCAAATTATGTTTTAGCTACACAAATAAATTGCATAATATGAAGCTTTAATCTCAGGACTAAAAATAATGATCTAATAGAACATAATCGAGATACTAGTGTTTGGTGATTCACAACTCATAATCAAATAGGTCCTCGAAGAATTTCAGAAAAAGGAGGATGAGATATTTTCATACAAGGAACTAGCTGAAAAAATGAAGCAACATTTCCAAGTTATATAGTTCATGCAAGTACCTAGGCTAATAAACAAAGCAGCAGATGTAAAGGCCACAATTGCCTCACTCCTCAAGATACTGGTGGATGCAACACAATATGAATTCTTGGTTGAGAATCTCTATACACCCACTTATGTGAATGCCAACTCTAAAATGGTGTGTGTCTTGGTTGGTCCCCAGTCCCCATGGTACAATGACATCCATGGTACCATGACATCTATGCCTATGTAAAAAATGGTATCATATCCCCCCACCTCAAAAACGTCCAATGCTAGAACCTTATTCATAGAGCTTCCTTCTACACTCTTGTAGCCAGTACCTTATATTGTCGAGGTTATCACAATGTCCTCTTTAGATGTTTAGACTCAAACAAGGCTTCCCTAGAATTACAGAAGTTCCACGCTGTAATTCGCAGTGCCAACATGAGTGACATGGTATTAGCCAAGAAACTTCTCAGAGAAAGATACTACTAGCCTACAATGGAGCATGATGCATGTAGATTTGTGAAGAAGTACCTACCATGTCAGCAACATGCAAACCTCATTCATGCTCCTTCATAGGATCTACACCCCATTGCACCTCCATGACCCTTCTCATGTTGGGGCATCAATCTCGTTGGTAAGATAACTCCCCTATCCTGAGACAAAGATAAATAAATCATCACTACCACTAAGTACTTCAAAAAAAGGGTAGAAGAAATTTTGCTCACCCTTAATAAAGGAGTCTAGATCCCAAAGTTCATCCTCTACCACATCATCTATCATTTTGGTATCCCTTCCACTATTTTTAAAGATAATGACACACCATTTCAAAACCAATACGTGAAATATCTGTGCAATCAATTCCACATCCACCACAGCTTTTCCAGTCCATACTTCCTACAAGGAAATGGCCAAGCTGAGGCAACCAACAAAACCCTTCTAAAAATCCTCAAGAAAGTCAATGATTCTGGTCATGAATAGAATCTCCAAATTAACCTCTCCCTTCATACCTCACCCCTACATACACCACCCCATACTCCCTTGTATATTTTTCAAAATCCATCTTACCAATTGAGATCGAGTTTCCATTACTGGTGTTTCACTCAAGCACCTAATCATAGATGAAGACTACTATGTAGCACGCCTCACACAACTAAATTTTCTTAATGAGAAGATACAAAAAGATTATGATAACTTTTTTGTATACTGGAACAAGCTTAAGAGAAGCTATAACAAGAAAATATGCCCACAACAGTTCCAAGTGAGGGATTTAGTCCTTAAAGAGAACTAAAAGGTACAAGCTGAAAGAGAAAAGAAGGGAAAATTTGAGGTTACTTTGCTAAGTCCCTATGTTGTCACAACATGTTTTGGCTCAGGATTGTATCAACCATCTACACCTAAAGGGGAACCTTTTAATGATCACATCAATATCATTCATCTTAAGAGGTTCTATGCCTAAGTTAAGAAATGTACCTCACTTATCTGAAAAAATCATAAAAAGTATAAAAATTCATGAAAAAATTCAAATAAAATAAAATATGAAAAGTAAATAGAAATAAGCATCTAATGGTGAAAACTTGGAAATGAAGTGCCTTGGATAGGTATATATGGTGAAAACTTGGAAACATGCACCATGTATAAAGAACCTTATCATTATCTATCAAAATATCTGATGCAGAGGGGTGTGATATCCTACTGGTCCATACCCTAATCAATATAGAGATATCTTCAGCGACCATGTGAGATGCAACTTCAAATTCATTCCTTCATCCAAGGATTCACTTTGTAGACCATTCCCATGCACCTAGATCTTCCAACTTGTCCAATCTTCAAGAAAATATTCCACCCTTGTTCTAGAACCTTAGAACATCATAACATGGCCTATGCACCATGTTCATCCAGCCCTCCAAGTCTGGTCAAGAGATTTGTTATACAAATCACTCCAAGAGCCTTATTCCCTTGTAGTCCTATTCAACCACTAATCTTCCCTTAACTCAATATCTTCCCAAACAAAAGGGAAAACCTTGACAGTTTTAGACACCCTTTACAATGCTAGAAAACATATCCCAAACCTAGGGAATGTTAATTTCGACCAAAAACTAGATCCATTACCTTTGCGATAACCAAATAGGCATAAAATGAACCCATTTACAAATAAACTCCTAAGAGATCCTTCTCCCTTGACTCCAAACCAAGAAAAAGTCTTCTAACATGGATAAAAGTAATGGATTATCAAGTTTTTAAGGTGCCAACACTTTCCTATGCTTGTAGGTATCAAACCCTCACTTCTAGGGTCTCTAGACTAGGGCTTTCTCAATTAGGCTCTTAAAAACCTCTTCAGATCCTCCTAGTGGATCTAATACATCCCCATGTAACCAAATATCCAAGATACAACATAAACTACCCCCATCCTTTGGATTATTTTTTCACATAAATTAGTGGTGTCAAACTATGCACTTTCAATTAGCAACCTACTCCATATTTGTGGTCTCTCCTCCACATTCCTTCACATCCATAAATTTTAAACAATACACAAGGATAATATAAAAATTTTACTAGAATTATCCCACAAAACACATTGTATATAGAGGTTGGGAGAGTCTAAGAGTCCATTAAAACTCCAAAAGAACAAATGTTGATTGCTAAAAATCTATTCAGAAACAGTCAATACACTAGTTGAATGTTTGCCTTCAAAAATTATTAAAAATTTAATATAATTCCATTGAACTAATAAAAAATAGATATACAATCAATTTAATCCATCTTCCAATAAAAAACACATTGTTTCAGACTTTTAAATACACAAAATTAATGACTGTACTCACGGGTTGAACATGACTGTTTGCAAGAATGTCATTTTTTGTTGATTCAAAACCATCTACAATGATTCTCCTCACACCAAAAATCTACATACTTTTAAAAATCACATGTATCCTCTCTAATAGATCCCCAAACACTCGACAACCAACCTAAAACTACTTCAGACTTCCTAAAATTGTCTACAACAATCCCAAAACCGGATGTTATCTAATGCTAACATACAAAATGATAACATATTGTTGTCATCTCAACAAAATGATTTAGAAATGACTCTAAAAGTAAATTTAAAAGGTTTATAAACAAAATTTCATCCCACTCTTAGCCCATATCCCTTACATGAGCCTTCTAGGCCATATTTGCATACAAATGCAAATTTACATCTTTTTGCACCTTGAGTGCATTTTACATGTTTTATTGGCTCAAATGGCCATATTAAAATCATGGATAACCTTATAGGCCTTTAAAAATATCAATTATCCATGGATCAATCAAGTGATTCCAAGGTTTCTCTACTAACCCTTATACCAATCAATGTCTTTACATAACTTTTGTTCATGATCATATTACCAAATCATCACAACATTACAAAACATTATTAAACATCATTAAATGACCATCCATGGTCTCATTAAAATGAAAATGACCTTTCATGGTAATGCCTCCACCTACCTAGGATCAAATAGTGATATGTTTGTCCCTTAAAGACCTTGGTTCTCTTTCACCATACTCCTCAACTTTAAAATCTTCCAAGTCCTCTTGGAAACCTACAAAGATAACATGTTAGCAAATAAAAACTATTTATTTTTCACCTTTGGTTTGAAAAGATCAACATTAATGATCGATGGATTCCTCTCAGTATGCTTCTCCTTTATGCACTCATTCATCTCCAATCTAGGCTTTCCTCTTATGTGCAAGATGTAGACAACCATCTGGTCCCAAATCTGCACTTCATCTTTAGTGTCTTGTCCCAAGACCACTACTTCCATCTGCAACTCTTCATTGTCTTCAAACTTGAAGTCTCTCCCCATTGAGACCAATGCATCTTGGATCACATTCCTCACATATTTGAATTCCAAGTCTTTCTTACCATTCATGGTTGTCTCATTAGCCTCATCAATGATCCCATAGACACAATCTTCCTCACCTACTGCCAACTTTTGTTGGTCTTCACCATCACGCCATTCACCTAGGCATACCAACAACTCACTAGTCATCTTGGTTTCCTCTCTAGCCATGCTACCATGTTTCTTGTCTTCTTCCATCACCAAAGGACATTTTTCTTCCCCCATTTGAATAATTTCTTCAGATTCAAGCCCCTCAAGACTTGATTCACTGCTACAACCATCAACAACTTCAATTTCAACCTATGATTCATATTGTAGAACCTCTATGTCCTTAGGTTCATCCACTTCTTCATGTGAAATATACTTCTCATCTTCATTTTCTTCTTGTTCAAGGAGTGATGTAATCCACTCTAGCTTCTTCCTATTCTTTTCCAAAGCCTCACCAAGGCTTCTTAAGCTTTCCTCTTCTTCTTTCTTATTATTTCTCTTTTATTCTCTTTTCTTCTTATTGGCCAAATAGTTTTTAAGATTTTTGTACACCTCCTTCTCTAATTTTTTTAGGTACATCTTCACCAATATAGGATACTTCATATGTCAAGCCACCACTTTGGAACACTCTCTTAGGATAATTCAACTCTAAGCATCAACAAAGGACTCTAAACCTCCCAAATACTAGACCTTTTCCTTGCACTGATACTACTTGATGCAGAAGGGTGTGATATCCTATTGGCCCATACCCTAATCAATATGGAGATCTCTTCAGCAACTATGTGAGATGTAACTTCCACTTTATTCCTTCATCCAAGGATTCACTTTCTAGACCATTCCCATGCACCTAGAGCTTCCAACTTATCCAATCTTCAAGAAAATCTTCCACCCTTCTTATACCACCTTAGAACATCATAACATGGCCTATGCACCATGTTCATCCAGCCCTCCAATTCTGGTCAATATATTTTTTATACAACTCACTTGAAGAGCCTTATTCCATTGTAACCCTATTCAACCACTAATCCGCTCTTAACTTAATATTTTCCCAAACATCTAGGGAAACCATTGAAATTTTTCAAAACCCTTAACAATTCTAAAAAACATATCCCAAACCAAGGGTATGTTACTTTGGACCACAAAATAGATCCACTACCTTTGCAGCAACCAAATAGGCCTAAAATGCACCCATTTACAAATAAAATCCTAAGAGATATTTTTCCCTTTACTCCCAACCATGAAATACTCTTAGAACATGGCCAAAAATAATGGATTATCAAGTTTTTAAGGTGCCAACACTTGCCTATGCTTGTAGGTATCAAACCCTCACTTCTGGGTTCTATAGGCTAGGGCTTGTTATGCTATGTATACCCGTCCCTACATTTTGTTGGAAAAATGTTGCGTCGCCCTTTTCACTTTTTGCCTTGTTCCTTTTTCTTTTCTTCTAGCCTTTTCTCTCATGGGGTCATTGTTTTCCTTTCTTTTGGTTTCTCTTCCTCCAAGACCCGGTCCTGGAGTGTTTTTGTTTTCTTTATGCTGACTGGATTCCAGACTCCAGGATTCTCTATCACTATGTCCTCTTTTGTTAGAAAGTGTGGTTGCATGGGATCCTCGATCTCGGAGTCTGGAGGTTTTCCTTTTTCTTCGGACTTGTGGAAGGAAGCGATGTGTTTTCACTCTAGGGGTATAAATGCAGTTTCACTTGTCACTTTCACATTTACCACGAACAAGATTACCCAGAGTGATTAAGAGTGATTAGAGAAAATTTAGGATTAAGTGTGAATTACTTTGGAGGTTTAATAGTACTTTGCAGTTGAGTTGATATTTGAGTTTATGCATGTTTTTAGCTTCCCTGCAAGGTTGTAGGTGTTCGTGGTCTGTGAAATATTACTGGTTTGTAGAGCACCTCCTGTGCTCCTCCTCCCACATTTCCTGGTGTTAAGGTAGGTCCTTCAGCTCTCTTTTGGTTCTCTTCATTTTTCTTTGTTTTTATTTTCTTTTTCTCTTTCCTTTTTGGGTCTTGTTCTCATTTTGGTCTTCTGGTTTGTCATCGCCTCCCGTTGGTGGGATGGTCCTACAGGAAGGTTCTCCTCTTTCCTTGCATTGTCTTCTTTCCTGTAAATAGTGTACATTCATGTAGATTCTATAAGTAGGTGTAATTTATTTGTAAATTTTTGTATTTTCCCTATAAATTGTAGATAGGCTATAGGATAGGGTCGTTTCCTATAAAAATTTCCATTCCCCAACTTCCCCTATGAATTTGGTCTGTACATTGTTGTGACAACCCTTCCTATGGTGTGCTCATTGTGCCCTCCATGTTATAACTCAGGTTTCAAGCTCACCCACATGGTGTCCTTCTGGTTCAAACTTGGCACCTCGCCCATTTGATCCATCATGGTTTTTATCTCTCCTCCATTGCTTCATCATTGATGGTAGGATTAATTTCCCCCATGCATGAGCATTCAAAACCATCCCATTTGGCATTCAATTCACTTGTGTCAACACATCTATCACCATTAAGTGCCATTACACCATTTATTGCATGCCCATGTGACAACCCATGTCATCCCAGTATGGCTCACTGCCTGGTCACTTTGATAATGACTAGTTTCTCCAAACTCCAGGTGCTGAAAAATCCCAGGACCTTCATCCCATTTTTTCGCATAAACCAATACCTCAGAACCTCTAGGTGTCGATCAAAGTCCATTCATTGTTAATGGTTATATTGTCAAGATTTTGATATGGGCTAACATATTTTTAAATATGTGCAAAATGGTGATGAACTCTCCAGAGTCCGTAAAATTATTTTATACTTTATCACATGTATTAACGATTGTCCGCTCTGTCAGGTTGCAAATTTTCCAACAACAATGTATGAAGTAACAACTCCTCCTGGACGTCTGAAACTGTTGAAACTCCCATTGACATCCAAATACCTAAGGGATGGTATCCTTGTGGGATCTAAAGTGGATTCCAAGCTATAGGATATCATTGACATAGAGGCCAGACTATGGGCAGAACTACAGGGCCTTGTCCGGATAATGTATTAATAGAGAACTGCTAGAGATGATATGGCAAAGAATGTGGCTGCCTTTGACATTATCAAAGCTGCCTATTTCCCCTGCTCAGTGCAAGCACCAAAGCTGATCCTCCAACTGGAAAAGCACTACAACGGCCCCACCTGGGGGTTTTTTCTTGTTGATTCCCTACCATTGAACTACCCAGCGACCATTGTTACTCTTGATGCCGCCACCTTTTCTTTGGTACTTGGAATCCCTTAGTTCACAGGTGCTACTACTATCTCCCGATCTGTATCACTGAAGGATTTTGAGAACATCCCCACTCTTTCCTGACAACATCTCAATGCTCACTAGTTAAAGTCCCTGAGGAGGGACTACAAGAAGATGAAGCTGGAGATCCCCCGCGAAGACTTCAAAGAATGCATATAGGTGGGGATCATCTTTTTGTGTAGGCTCTTCGGAGATCCCCATGCAAGGGAACTTTCATCATGGATGTATTATTTCCTATATTTCATCACCACTTACAGTCAGACCTTCTATTGGGCGACTATTATTGCCAATCATCTGGACTTGCAACTGAAGAACGTCCTCCAAAAGTCAAGGTTCCACATGACCTCATATGTGTTATGGGAACTGACATAAGAGAGATCCTCTCTTCAGGGTTCACAGATAGTGGGAATTCTCAGGAACAGGCCTGACCATCATGTCCCATGGGAATATTATCCACAAATCCAATGGGAAGCCAACTTTCCCAATTTTTGTTGGGTAATTCACACGTTCATTTACCACAACATTTTGACACTTACTCAGGATTATGGGTACCGGCTTTCCAAGGAATCCATGACCTTGGTGAGTACATATGACAATTATTTCATTCAATTTCAGCAACATTCTTACATTTGGGTGACTGGGTTCTCTGGAAATCCCTATCTACTCCCCAGGCATTGTGGGGATAGGATTATTCTTTTGCAGTTTTGTAGACAAATCCTAGAACTTCACACATTCTTTCAATTGAAGAAGTTTACCTTCATTCCGTTCCCAATCATTTGTGGCAACTATTCTTGTAATCTTGCGGTAGCCAAGGAAGCTGATAGTGAGTTGAAGAGTCTGGGAATGGCCGAGTTCTACCTAGAAAGAAACAATTTTGATCTGGTTGGTAAGATAAGTACAGCACTGCCCTAGGCATCCACACCACATGAGCTTCACATTGAATATTTTTGGGCAGATTTCCAGGATGGTTTCAACCTTTGGGCCTAGCAGCACTTACAGATGTCCAAAGATATGATGAAGAGCCTTGGTCTTTGGACCTTTCCAAAAGATTTTTCAGATAGCGGGCCTCTAGAGGGCCCAGTATATAAGGACCAAGGGATCAATAAGATGGATCTCCCTTTGGTGGATTGGGACAACTCAGAGATTTTGACAATTGAGGATGTAAGCTAGGGCGTCATACAGAATAGCCATGATTACTTTGCACAAGTGTGCAAAAGGAGCACCCCCAGGGGTCTAATTTTCCAGGGGTCTACTTCAGGCTCCGGGGAGTGGGGCCAAGTAAAGATAAGGGCAAAGAAAAGGAGAGCACCCCAACTCAATTTCTAGCCCCAAATTTTCTCCCCATTTTGGAGAAAGTTCATATTCAGCTGGAGGCATCCTGAGAGATAAGTCAAAAACTAAGCACCCAACTTTCCCACGGTCTCCTAGTTACTCCAGTGGGATCTCCCCTCCCAGCAAGATCCCCTTCACTAGCAGCACTTATGAGACAGTAGACGGGGGCTAAGGCAGTGTCTATAGACATTCTAGATATCAGGGCCCCATTACAATTAAGAAGAAAGAAGAAAAGGGTGGATCATCCACCGAGTACAGTTGCAAGTCCTGGAATGCCTAACGTTCCCCAAGTGGAACTCATCCCCTCTTCTCCTAAACCAAAGGACCCTCCAGTAGTTTTCCCTCCACATGAGAATTTTGATGATCTCTTCTAGATGGAAGATCTGGTGAACTTACAGGCCAATGTGGTGAAGGCGATGGAGGAGATAGATGCTAAGGAAGAGGTGGCCCTAGAAAAAGGAATTTAGAGAAAAAGAAAAGGAGCAGGAAAAAGAGAAAGAACAAAAAGAAATACAAGATCCATAAGATGTGGAAGAAACACCAGTCCAGGGGACCGAGACAAAATTGAGGCCAGCACAAGATGAGAAGCTGACAAAGGCTAGGGAACCTAGACCTTTAGGAGCAACCATATCCCCAATCTTCATGCTCCAAGTGCTTCTAGTTACTCTGAGTGACAAAATGCCCTAGAGTACAACATTTGGCGAGGTGGTCTCTGCCGCCAAATAGTCAAACCTTGTCCAGACACCTCTGCCTTCTCTGAAATATGTGCCTATGGAGAAGGATATCCCAGTGGATGGTGCTAAAGAAGAATAGTAGCAAAAAGATGAAGGGGATAACCCCAGAAATGTGGATACTGAGACCATAGATGATGAAAAGGATAGGGAAAATCCCAAAGATGTAGATGTTACTAGTGCCGGTAGAGATGGGGTCCCCGATACCACAGATGAGAATTCCACCACAGATGAGAAAAATAAAGGCCCCAGTGGTATCAAGTGTTCCCCTCTCCTTGGTCGAAATGATGGCCCAAAATCAAGAGGCTAAAAATCCTAAGAATTCCTAGACCATCCATACCCTCCAGACTGGTCTGGGAGGAAGTACAGTTGCAATAGTTTCAACGCCTCCCCCAAATATAGATGCGGCCACAGTAAGGGTCAGGGATTACACAGTCACAGAAGTTCCTCTAGGGAGGAGAGATAAATAGGGCAAAGTGGACCTATTGAAGGAAGCTACCTAGGTAGTTGAGGCCCGGTACGACAAGCAGGCACAGAAGCTGAAGGAAGAAATAGAAAAGAATGAAAATCTCCTTGGTCTTCTCGCGAAACTAACACAACCATTGGTTGAGGTCCATCCAGAAGCCTCCACCTCTGGAACACTGCTCCCACAGGGTGACATTGACTCTCTAAGGACCATGAAAAATAAGGCATAGGCTATAGATGGGTGGATCATTGAGAAAATAAAATTCGTAAGGGAGTTCCTGGTGGAGACACTCCCAGACCTTTATCAAGTTAGCAATCTTGTGGGCCATGTGAACTACGCCATTGTCTTATGGAAAAAAGATATAGAAAAGTATGAGGATTTGAGGTCCAAATTTGAAGAAATAATAAACTTCAGAGAAGAGGCTATTATAGAAATAGGAATTTTTGGAGAATAACCCTTTCAGTTCCTCCAGGACCAACACTCCAGACTTGGCTTCAAAATTGAGGTGAGCAAGCAACTCGTAACGACCCTAAAGAATAGAATCCTGGGAGTCTGGAATTCTTTAGATTTATACACAACATTTGTATCAAGGGTTTTGCAATTCGATCCATTCACTACTGGGACTTGTGCCCCATAATATTTTTTACTTAATAAATTTGATGAGCTATTAGAGTCCCGGTACCAGTCTGTTGGAGATTTTGACCTAGGAAAATTGTCAAGGCTATCTAAAATGATGCTCCAGGCTCATGATGCAATAAATATAGCTGCAGAATTCAGGGATGAGGCCAGAGCTATTGAGGAATAGTTCACAATTGTCAGTGATTGGTCGGATAATGTCAAAGACATAGATGAGGATGGCATTAGCCAGATTTTGGAGGCCTTCAAGCAAAACAAGGAACAGTATAGTTCTGCAGATTCTGGAGATTTTCACGAGCAGGGTGCAATTTGTAAATTCATTATTCTTTGAGTGTAAGCTCTCAGACTTTAAAATTCCAGGTCTAAAGTTTTGTATTCTTTCACAATGATCTGCGTCAAGGTTCCCCAGAGCCGACTGATCATTGTCAAGAAATTAACAAGGGGTCAGCAGGTAGGTGATCCTGATAAGGCATGTTAGATGGAGGGATGGCTCTGACAGACAATTCTCCTGAGGCATCGCTCCTACATTAACTTCATGATGTGCATCAAAGACAATGAGCCACAATCTATATTTATGAGGCATGTAGCCTCGGATACCGAGATGGCTGGATTTCCTCTATAAATATCCTGACACACTTCTCTATGCCAATTCTTCCAGTTTTCTCTTCTTGTCTTCTTCCTTTGTCTTGTCAGACCTCTGCCCTTTTTGAGGTGATTGTAAGTGGTGCAAGTAGTATCGACCACAAGATAATGTATTTTATGTGTTGATTCTACAGCTATATTAGGTTAGTTTTAGGTCAAACTTTATGTATAAATAAGAAGTTCAACCTCATAACAAGGGTCAGAAAAATTGATGATTTTGCAGTCCAACAAGTAATAGAAGACAACTTTTCATTTTTAGTTGTTTCAGGAGCTCAATGCTCCGTAGTTCTTGATAGTTTAGAATGCTCCCTTGGAGCCATGATTGTATGCACCAGTGATGCTAGAATGGTTTAAGTTAATGAAGAAGGAGGAACACCTTATGACTACTTGTTATGTGTTGTCCTCATCTTTGGAGTTAACGAACATCTTTTGTGTAGTATGTTCTCTTATGTCCTTTGCTCCTATGTTCTATTTTAGATTAATGATCTTATCTCCCCTTGCTACTAAATACATGTGAATCATAGGTTGTTTATGTATTCAGTATTTAGAGTAGTTTTCTTGCATTGGAGCTTAGTTTGATGTTTGAATGTTTATTGCATAACTATAGATAGAAATGTATGTCTAACCCTTATCAATATTTTGAAGTTTATTTGATAATCCAAAATTCTTGGAGGAAACCCCACCCCTCTCAAAATCATTGAAGAAGATGAGTAAAAACCAGCTATCCCCTCACAAAATAGTCACCTGCCCAACTTAGCTCCCCCGCACTGTCGAGACCCGACTAGCGGATGCTTGGAGGCTAGGAGAATTTAATCTCTGGAAAACCTCTTCAAGCAGATTTGGTCGGTACCCCAGTACCTGGTGACAACTTACCTCTATTGGCAGAGCTGGCCACAAAGTCCAGTCAATAGAAACTGGCGCTAGAAGGAGGGCATGAGCTCATCTCCCTCAGAAGATTTCAATTTTACACCGCCTGAGGGTTCCCCAAGCAATAGTTTTAGGAACCAAACTTTCTGTAGAATAGGGTCATCTTCACCCTTAATTTTTGACCAAATCCTTCGATTATCCCCAAATCTTAGAGAGTTTGAAGAACTCAAACCTCCTGTCCGAAAGAGTAGGACCCAAAAACAAAGCAACCAAAAAAAATTATCTGGGGATTTGCTACACATTAGAACACCCAAATCTCTTAGATAATCCCGGGGATCAACGTTCAACCCAGCCAAAATCTAACAGCTCCAATGGAAAATTAATTTGGTAATGTCAGTTCCCCAATGGGGTAGTTCCCCAGAGCCAGCAATGATCTTCCCCCGCATCTGGAGAAGATCTACCCCAAATATGAGCATCTAGGCCCACGAACTGCAGAAGAAAATCTCTAGGCCTACAAGGAATCCATGAACCGACACCAGATACAGCATCAAGATGTTGTAACCCAGATGTTCCCTCTGTCCTTAGGATAGAATGAATTAAAATGGTACCTCAACTTGCCGGCCAACTCCATCAACAATTGGAAAGATATGGAAGACGCCTTCCTGGCAGCCTTTCATGTTCATGTGGACATGACGTGGTCCCACAACCAATTTATCTCTATCAGGAAGGAACCAAATGAACCCCTCGCTACATTCAACCATTGGTTCCAATGTTCCTTGAAGTGGTGCACAGCCCCCTTCATCCCATCCAGTGACGTGACCATCTAGGAATATAAGAACGCCATGGACCGCATTGTTGCCACTCTCCTCTGCATAACCACCACCTCCAATGACCGGGATACTCTGGTGAAGGTTTACAACCTATCCCTGGAGTTGTCCTGTGGTTTGAGAAAACCTCCCTGTGGGATTGGACAGAACCTAGCATTGAACATGATACCTAGTGGAACTCCTTACGTCATGGGATACAACTCCAATCTGGAAATGGGTGCCCCAACGATGACCATGGGCCAACCGCCGATAGACCAGCAGGCCTGGTACATTTATCCATCACAAGCCCAGACAATACCAGGTCTGGAATAAGTTCCCTGGAACCAGCTGTAGCAGATGCAACAACCCTTGACACAACCCTATAGAGTACCTTTCTTCTAGTCATCTGTGGCTGGAGGATTGTTTTCCTCGACTCTGGGAGCTATTGTCGCTTTCCCCGGGAACCCACGACAATAACCGTCATACTATGACACAACTACCCAACTGTTAGCCGAGGTTGAATCCCTCCAGAAATTGGTGTCCTATTTGATGATGAACATGGGAAAGATGAAGGTGGGGAATTCCACGCCTCACAACTCCAATTCCCAGAGAGGGAATATTTTCTTTGGAAAATGAAACACTAATTCTGAAGGTTGAAACCACAGTAACAGGCCTCAACCCAATCAACAGCAATGGAACAACAACGCAAATACCGGAGGCCCTCCTCCAAACCAAAAAACCAATTAGGGTGGTGCTGGACACAGTCATTCTGCATAGCTTGCAGAATTCCACCCCCTGACTACGTGGTGTAGATTGTATGACATTGGCTCTCATTTCGAGGTGAACTGTGCCACACTAGAGAAGATCATCATGATCTCCTAGTTGGACACACAACAACCAATCGATCCCACTCCCCCAGAACTATCTACATCAGAGCCCCCTCACACTTCCTTTACATGTGAGACCGTCTTCTCCGGGACAGACGAAGAGGACGAAGAAGAACCCAAATTGTAGGGTTCTTTGATGAATCCATCCTAGCCTTTGAGGCCAACACCTTCACCAACCCGCAGACTCCCTACAACACTCAGAGTCGGGATGGAAAAGGGCCATCTTACATGCCAACACCTCCCAAGAATACCCCCCCCCAAGACAACACAAATGATCACTCCTTCCCTCCAAAAGGACCTGGCTCCAACCAAGCCAGGGATCAGGCTGGGGGAAGTCAAATCTACTCGCGGGGCAGTTTGATATCACTAAGGCATTAGAGAACACCACCACCTCCATGACCTTGATAAAGGTTTTTCTAAATTGTCCCAAGCAGAAGAAATCCCTTCTAAAGCTCTTGGGAAACCCAGAAGCCGTCAGTCATCCATCAAAGACTGTCACATTTGACGATGCCAACTTGGTTGTCTTCCTGGGAAACACAGAGGATCCTCCCTTCCTACTAGGCTTGAACATTCAAGGGAAGAACATATACAACTTCCTAGTAGATTCTAGTGCTTCAAGAAATGTCATGCCCTTATCCATATGCCAGAAGCTTGGACTCACTCCTACTCTGTCCAAAGGTGCAGTAGTCCAATTAGAAAAAAACTGCTGTGAAAATGGTGGGCAAGCTGAAAAATGTCCAGATTCAGCTCATCCAAGACCCCCAAATTTCAAGCACAATAGACATCCAAGTGGTAGACATCCCTAAAACCTACATGATGTTATTAAGTTAGAATTCGTCTAAGGCCCTTAACAGGTATTTCTCTACGGACTTCTCCCACTTTTGGCTCTACTGGAAGGGGAAATAAAATCAAATTCGGGTGGAGAGTGAACCCAGAATGAAGTAGGACCTCACCAAAGTCAGGAGGGTAAACAAAGTCCTTTTCTCTAAATCCTCCCCCTAGGAGTACCAAACATGAGAAATCTTGACCTTTGATTTCATAACCGGGGAGGACCCCATAGTGTCTCAGAGAATTCGGGACTTGGAAGAGAAACTAAGGGGTGAGGTAGCCTCACAAGGTAACATGGAAACTCTGGCTACTCTCTTGTCTGGCACTTGGTTCTAGGTACATTACTAGAAACACCCTGAACTAGAGTGTGAGCCTTGCATTTCCACTTCTACCCTCCATATCAACGCCCTTCGGGAGAAAGAACATAAATCTGGTTCACCTGGACCAAGTAACCCATCCGGAGGTACACCTAAGGTGTCTCCCATCCATAAATCCAAATCAGAGGATTCTCTAGAGAAAAACCTCACCCATGCACCATCAGAGTCAGAGGAATCACCTCCCAACCCTCCCAAAATCAATCCAAATGCTACTTCACCTTCCCAGCCCTTGAAAATGAACGACTTGTGGATCTTGAAGTTTGATGGATCCCAGTCTAAACAAGGTTGCGGGGCCAGAGTGGGGCTAATCAACCCATGGGGGAAATCCTTCCTCATATCTTACATGTTGTATTTCAACTGCACCAATAATTTCACAGAGTATGAGGCCCTAGTTCTCGGACTCCTATTTGCATTGAGAAAAGGAATCACTCACCTCCAGGTGATGGGCGATTCAGAGCTGATAGTAAAATAGGTCCAGAGATAATACATGTGTCATGACAAAAGGCTGGGCACATACCGCAACTGGGCATGGATCCTAATTGAATATTTTGAGGCTTTTGGCATCGAGCTCATTCCCCAAAAATGTAACTATGTTCCGGATGCTCTTGCTGTGTCTGCCAGCACCCTCGAGCTGATGGCTAGTCCCCAGCTCTGGAAGTTTTCTTTTGAAGTGGTCCCCACCCCATCCATCCTAGATAACATCACCCACTTTCATGTTTTTGAGGATGACCAACATATTATGGCCTTCATGCCCAATGTTGGCATCTTTGAGGATTAGATAGTGGAAGAAATTGAACATGACGATACCAAACAGGGTGAAGAAGATGACGGGATCATCGACCTAACCACTAACACCATCCCTAAGGGGATGGTATCTCTTGAAGACATCTTTGATTTGGACCCCCAGGGCAGAGATAAGATATCATCCTCCTTTGAGGGAGGAAATTTTGAAAATGTCAACATCGGAAAGGCTGATGAAGAAAAATTTGTTCACATTGGTACCTCCTACTCCCCAGAGGAGAAGGAGAAGATTCTCGCAGTTCTTCGAGAATACATTAACATTATTTCCCGGGGGTATGAGGATCTTAAAACTTATGAAAAATCCATCATGACTCATACCATCCCACTAAAACTAGATGCCAAATCCTTCCATAAAAAGCAGAGGTTGATAAACCCATTGATCGAACCTCTAATTCATCAGGAGGTTCAGAAACTGCTAGCAGCCTGGATTATCTTTCCTATCCAGCACACAACATGGGTTGTTAACCTCATCCTTGTGCGAAAGAAGAATGGTGAGATCTTCCTGTGTGTGAATTTTCACAATTTAAACAAGGCATCCAAGAAGGACAATCACCCTCTCCCCTTGCTGGATGAGGTGCTACAAATTGTTAACGGTTCCCAAATGATGTCCTTCCTAGATGGGTACTCTAGATATAACCAGGTTATTTTTAAATTTGAGGATAGAGATAAAACGGTGTTCACCACCAAGTGGGAAATTTTTGCCTACCGAAGAATGCCCTTTGGCCTCATCAACACGGGGCCATATTTCAAAAGGCTATGGACATTGCGTTCAAGGGCTTGGTCAACAAATGCATAATCATCTACATGGATGATTTAACAATCTTTTGTCAGGACAAGCGTGATCATTCCACCCACCTCGCATAGATCTGTGAGAGATGTTGCTGGTATGGTATCTCCCTCAACCCTAAGAAATGTATATTTGGGGTCACTGAAGAGAAGTTGCTCGGGCATATAGTCTCTAAGAAAGGGATATCCATTGACCCCAAGAGAGTTGAAGCACTACTGAATTTACAAATGCCCAAAAGTAAAAAGGAAATGAGATCTTTCTTTAGAAAGATAAACTTTGTCCGGCGGTTCATTTCTAGATTTGCCAAAATTGTTAAACCACTCAATGACATGATGAAGAAAGTTACCAATAGTGAGTGGAGCCCCAAAGTGAAGTGAGCATTTTCTCAGATCAAGCAAACCATAGTGGAGGTACCAGTCCTAGAAAGTCTAGAATATTCCCTCCCATTCCATATATACTCCTTCACTTCATCGCGTTCTATAGTGGTGATCCTAACCTAGAAGGTTGAAGGGGAAGAACGACCCATCACTTTTATGAGCTCCCCCTTCAAAAATGTTGAAGTTTGTTATACGCCTTTGGAAAAGCAAGCTTTTTCTCTACTCTGGGCCGTGAAGAAATTTTAGCATTATATTCTCCAGAACAAGGTGTATGCTATCATTCTGGACCATGCTGTCAAATCTTTACTATTGTAGAGTGAGCTAGGAAAACGCCAATGGAAATGGATGACCATCCTCCAAGAGTATGATCTCAAGATGCAACCAATGAAGATAGTCCAAGGCTAGGGACTATGTAGAGTGATCACAGAAGTAACTCCAAACATTGAATGTCAAACCTACTATGGAGTCCATAACTCAGGATCCATGGTATACCAACCTGGTATACCTATTTCTCAATAACAGATGCCTAGAGGGGCTTTCACCCAACAAATGTCGTGCCCTATGACTCAAAAGTGCACATTTCATGATAAAAAATGGAACACTTTTTCACAGGAATTTTGAAGGGATTTACCTCCGGTGCATAGATAGGGACTAAGCTACCAAAATGATAGAAGAATTTCATGGGAAGTTCAGAACCAGGCACAGATCATCTGACACCACTGCCCATCAGATTCTCCAGGTTGGGTACTACTGGCCCTTCATCTTCAAAGACATATACTCTCACATAAGGAAGTGCAACACTTTCCAAACTGCAGCCCATCAAGAGAAGAACTCGGCCATGCCTTTGCAACCTATCTTTGAAGTTTGACCCTTCGCCCAATGGGTGTTTGATTTTATTGAGGAAATAAACCCCAACTCATCTGCCAACCACCAGTATATTCTGACTGCAACCAATTACTATACACGGTAGTCCGAGGAAATTCCATGCAAGAACAACATAGCAGATGTAGTTATCAAATTCTTGGAAGAAAACATAGTCACCAAATTTAGAATGCCCTTCGCTATAGTATGTGACAATGGTCCAGCATTTTCTTCAGCGTAGTTATTAGAATGGACCTATGAGAGGAAGATCGCCTTGAATTTCTCCAGCAACTATTACCCCCAGGGTAATGGTGTGGCTGAATCTACAAATAAAAATATACTGGAGGTGATCAAACATTTTCTACAATAGAATCCCCAGGACTGACACCAAAAACTTAGGTTCGCTCTTTGGACAGATCGTATCAAAATCAAGGCAGCCTTGGGGACTTCCCCATTTCACCTAGTTTATGGCCAGAATCTTGTGTTCCCTATCAACTTACAAATCCCAGTTTTATAGTTTATGCAGGAATTTAACAACTGGGAACACATTGTGGAAGTTTGGCTCTTGAACATGGTGAGAATGGAGGAACAAAGAGATGTGGCACTAGAACATGTTGTGCATTATCAAGCAATCATTAAGTGATGGTTTGACTGGAGATCCCAATACAAAGCCTTTCAGGTTTTGGACCTAGTCCTTCTATGGGACAAGGCCAGGGAAAAGAAAGGAAAGCACACCAAATTTCAAAGGCTTTGGCTCAGACCATACCTAATCTAAAAGATCTGTGGGGCTAATACTTATCACCTTAATACCATGACTAGAGAAGTCATCCCAAAGTTGTATTATATGTAAAGGTTTTCCCGCTTGTAAATATATTTTCCCAGTGCTCCTTGGGAGTGCTTTGTCCTTGTAAATAGATGTTGGCGATCTTTTGGGGCCGCCTTCTTTCCTTTTGCTTTATTTCCTTTGGTTTTCCTTTTTGCTTTGCGTCTTATTTTTCAAGTTCCCGACATGTTGTCCTCTTCTTGTAGACACGTAGGCTTTGCATGACATCTAGTCCCTGGAATGGTACCTGGTGCTTTTTGGTTAGTCTAGAATCTAGTGTTAGCATGGTGGAATTTATCTATGCTTCAGAGCTATTTTATACATATGGTAAAAGGTTATGGGTAACCTTCATCAGATTCATATCTTGAAAGTCTTGACATCGGTTAACAAAAAAATCTAAGAAGCAAGTAATCGCATGGTCCTTGGGAGCAAATCGATTGCACTGGTTATTGCCTAGTTTGAAAATCATAAAAATATCCTGGGTCCAGAACGTCTCTCCTATTCAGAAAATTAAAATGGATGGCAAGGTGAAAGGAGTATTTTTGTAAAAATTATCTAAGCTTAAGGTTCATGGTGAAAGCAGTACCGCCTTCCCCATCCTCAAAAGAAAATAAAGAACTGAAGAATAGAGAATTTTGGTATCCCGGGGATCATGCAAGATATAGTGATTTTAGTTTGATTTACTTAGTGCCTTCTCTCTGCTTCTCCCAGAAATCATCAGCTTGGTTTTCATTCAAAGAACACTCTTCACAACTGACAAAAGATTGAATGATTTAATCAATGATGAGTCAGATTTTCTCAGACACCTCGCGCCCTGCAAGAAGAATGCTCCAAGTAAAGGTGAGTTTTAGTTTTGCTAACTAAATATTCTGTAGTTCTCAAATTCACTAAGATATTCATCCCAGCGAGTCTCCATTTTTTATGCCCTGCATACCCATCCCTACATTTTTTTAGCAAAATTTTGGGTCCCCCTTCTCACTTTTTTCCTTATTCCTTTTTGTTTTCTTCCGGCCATTGCTCCCGCGGGGTCATTGTTTTCCTTTCTTTTTGTTTCTCTTCCTCTGGGACCCAATCTTGGAGTGTTTTTGTTTTCTTTGTGCCAACTGGATTCTGGTCTCTAGGATTCTCTCTCACTACATCCTCTTTTGTTAGAGGGTGTGGTTGCATGGGATCCCCGGGCCCAGAGTCCGGAGGTTTTCCTTTTTCTTGGGAATTGCGAAAGGAAGTGGTGTGTTTTCACTCTAGGGGTATAACTGCAGTTTCACTTGTCACTTTCACATTTACGATGAACAAGATTACCTAGAGCGATTAAGAGGGATTATAGAAAATTTATGATCAATTGCAAATTTCTTTGGAGGTTTAATAGTGCTTTGTCGTTGAGTTGATTTTTGAGTTTGCGTGCATTTTCAGCTTCCCTACAAGGTTTTAGGTGTTTGTGGTCCATGAAAGATTCCTATTTTATAGAGCACCTCCTGTGCTTCTCCTCCTAAATTTCTTGGTGTTAAGGTAGGTTGTTCATCTCTCTTCTGGTTCTCTTCATTTTGTTTTGTTTTGCTTTTATTTTTCTCTTTCCTTTTTGGGTCTTGTTCTCATTTTAGTCTTCTGGTTTGTCGTCGCCTCTCGTTGGTTGGATGACCCCGTAGGAAGGTTTTCCACCTTCCTTGCATTGTCTTCTTTCTTGTAAATAGTGTACATTCCTATAGATTCTAGAAGTAGGTGTACTTTCTTTGTAAATTGTCATAGTTGCTCTATAAATTGTAGATAGGTTGTAGGATAGGTTTGTTTCCTATAAAATTTGTTGTTCCCTATCTTCCCCTTTGAATTTGGTCTCTACATGGTTGTGACAGACCTTCCTATGGCAATCTCGTCGCGCCCTCCACATTATAACTCAAGTTTTGAGCTCGCCCGCATGGTGTCTGCTGGTTCAAACTCAGTACATCACCTGTTTGAGCCATGGTGGTTTTTCTCTCTCCTCTGTTACTTCATCATTGATGGTGGGATTAATTTCCCCCATGCATGAGCATTCAAAACCATCCCATCCCGCATTCAATTCACTCATTTCAACACATTTGTTTCCATTAAGTGCCATTACATCATTTATTGCGTGCCCACGTGACAACCCATGTCAGCCCAGTAGGACTCATTGCCCGGTCACTTTGATAATGACTAGTTTCTCTAGACTCCGGGTGCTGAAAAGTCCTCGGACCTTCATCCCATTTTGTCGCATAAACCAATACCCCAAAACCTCCAAGTGTCGATCAGAGTCTAGTCGTTGTTAATGGTTATATTTTTAGGATTTTAATACGGGCTAACATCTTTTTAAATAGGTGCAAAATGGTGATGAACTCCCCGGAGTCTGTAAAATTGTTTTATACTTTATCACATGTATTAATGGTTGTCTGGTGTTGCAGGTTGCAGATTATCCAAAAACAATGTCTAAAGTAACAACTCCTCCTAGAAATCTAAAACTATCGAATACCTCCACTCGGGCAGCCACTAAGACGAAGGTAGAGAAGATGTTGGCCAAACTCCCATTGACATCCAAATACCTGAGAGATGGTATCCTTGTGGGAACCAAAGTGGATTCCAAGCTTCAGGATATCACCGACACAGAGGCCGGACTATGGGAAGAACTAGAGGGCATTGTCTGGACAATGTATCAATAGAGATCTGCCAGAGATGATATGGTGAAGAACGTGGTAGCCTCTGACATTATCAAAGCTGCCTGTTTCCCTTGCTCGATGCAAGCATGAGAGTTGATCCTCCAACTCGCGAAGCACTACAATGCCCCCACCCAGGTTGTTTTTCTTGCTGATTCCCTACCATTGAACTACCCAGTGGCCATTGTTACACTTGATGTCCCCACCTTTTCTTTGGGACTGGGAATCCCCCAGTTCTGAGGTACTAGTGTTATCTCCTGGTCTACATCACTGAAGGAGTTTGAGAACATCCCCACTCTTTCCTGAAAACATCTCAATGCTCACTGGTTAAAGTCCCCGAGGAGGGACTACAAGAAGATGAAGCTAGAGATCCCCCGCGGAGACTTCAACGAATGCATACAAGCGGGATCATCTTTTTGTGTAGGATCTTCAGAGAGCCCCATGCCAAGGACTTTTTAGCATGGATGTAATATTTCCTATACTACATCACCACTTATAGTTAGACCTTCGACTGGGCGACTATTATCACCAATCATGTGGACTTCCAACTAAAGAATGTCCTCTGGAATTTGAGGTTCCACATGACCTCATATGTGTTGTGGGCACTCGCACAACAGAGACCCACTCTCCAGGGTGTTAGTGATTTTTCTTGTATCCCTCGGTTCTAAAAGTGACAATGCAAACCAGACCTGGGGATTTTTTTCTAGCTCACAAGAGTCAGCTCATTCCTACAAATTGAGGGGCAAGAAAAGACTAATTGATGAGGATTTGACCCTCCTTCTGCTTTGAGTTCCACACACTTAGGCGGGTGCACCTACAACATGATAAAATATGCATATACAATGACTTACTAGATAAACCTCATTATGCAGATGCGACCATAGATAGTTCTCAGACTTATAAAACATGGGAGTTCAACTCAATCAGTCTTATATAGGATCCCACTTATATGATATGCTAAGAACCAGGGAAATGGTCAAGGTAACAACAAGGATATTCACCCTTCTTCTCTTCAAACCCGGAGGCTCGGGAAGGCTAACCTATCAGATTCACTTCTACAAGGAATCACCAAACATATTTGCACTATTCAATGCAGCTTGTTCACATTTCTGCTCTTAAACAGGAAAGGGAAAATGAATTGAATTTAATGATTTGATGATGAAACTACATAACCAGCAAAGGACCAGTGCCTTATCTATTGGGTAACAGAGTCAAATAAACATACAAACCCAGAAAAAACTAACTCCAAACTCAAAGAAACTGAATGAAATGTCTTACAATCCATTCTTATCATTTCAATATCTAGACATCAAATTCATGTGCTGACCCTAAACTCTCAGAACTTGCATTCAAGATTTAATCTCTCATTGAAAGAAACTCAAAAAACAACACCATAGATACCTTTTAACTGGTGCATTAACATGCCTTACAGATTAACACACAAGAATTAAAACGAAGCATAAAAAGACATCAGACAGATATTTGAATAGGAATTCCACCACTCTTCATTAAAATTCATCTGGATATGCACATTGCAAGACCATGAACACAAAAATAAGACTCCAAAGCTAGAATACTACCTAGCAGCATAAATTTCAACATCCTGTTACAATAAGAGAAGAAACCAGATATAGGAGAAAGAAAAAACCAAAATCAGTCACTGACACCTGTCTGCTCCTCAAAATATCTGCAATTGCTTCTAACTAAAACTATAAGAATCTGATATAACTTGTCCTCAAATGGTCTACAAAATCATAATCTACATTACGAGACCTTTCTGGTGATATACAATATTCCATATTTTGGATAAAATTTGCCCTCTGAAACATCAAGCAAACTTTGCCTTCCCATGCATATTTCCTTTAACAGTTTGAAATATTTGAATTTGAATTTAGTTAATTTTTCAATAGTTGGACTATTAAAATGAGATGAAATTTAACTTTAATATTTCATATTTGCCCATATTTCATCTCATTCTTCCAAGTGTCAATCAGACTTAATGGCTTATACGTTAGATGTTGAGCATCTTCCCTTTAAGCCATTAAGTCCACCATTAGATCTTTTTGAAACTGCACACCTTTTAACTCCTTCCTTTTGGGATGAATTTATTTAAATATTTCACTTTAATCCCAGATTAAACCAGCTTACGACACTTGTCACTCGGGCTTAATGGCTTAATGGTTAGATGTCATACAGCTTTTCCTTAAGCCATTAAGTCAACCCTAGTATTTCTTTAAACTTGAAAGTTCTTTAACCCTTTATTTGTTGAAATAAATTCAATTTAAAATTCATTTAAATCTATAAATTTACCAGATTGTGCCATGTGGCACCCTCTAATTGGTCTGTAGGTCCACTTGGTGCCACGTGTCAATCTCTGATTGGTGCCTCTAAATTGCACTGGATTACGCCACTTGGCACCTGCTCTGTGCCACATGGCGTCCTCTGATTCGCTCATCGTTCCACTAGGCGCCATGCGTTTGAGGTGCCACATGGCCCAATGGCGTAATGGCTTAATCATATCCTCCTTGCAACTTTCTCATTAAGCCATTAAGTCATCCATTGATCTTGGCCACCTCGATATTCGTGCCCAAACCTGCAGCCTATTAAGCCAACTCATCTACCATGTCACCCTTGTCCCACCAAAATTTGGGTTTTTTTCCTCTGGGCATGGTTTTCAAGGTGAGTCCTAGGCTCCTACATGTGCGCCCATAGCCTCTTCCTTGTTCTTCAAATTACTACTTGTGTCCTTTTGGTTATAAACACCTATATCTCCCTTTGCACTATGAATGTGGGATTAATCCCTTTGAAAGTGTTTAAGGCTTTTCATGTTTTTTGCCCAAAATATATGGGCCCAATGCGCACTGTACTCCTCTAGCCAAGGGGCCCACTAGTGGGCCTCTTGGATCTTATTCAAATAACTATACAAGCACGACAGTATTTATACATTCCAAAAAAATATTACCTGGCAAATGTGGGATAATGCTCTTTCTTTCATTTCAAAACTTCTTAGCTCCTCTCCAGACTCTGCATTGTGAAGGTTTTGAATATTTTTACTTGGCAAGTGCAGCATTACATTTACCATTAGTGGGGTCTCTTTACAACTGCACAAGCCTTGTGTATGCACTTGGTGAAGTTTTCATTTAAACAAACTACTTATTGCGTAGCCTCCTGGCTTAAGCACCATTTCTCTGTGTTTGAATGCCTCCTTTGTGTTTGGTGCAAGGCTCCTCCTTCAAGATCCACACAGCTTTTAGTTTATAACTTTGAAAAGTTTAACAAACTTTCTAATTGCTTCCTATGCATGGCTTTACTCCTGGCTTACGCTTTCCTAAATGCATTTGAAATAATTCTTAATCTCTTACAAAGTGCGGCTCTTTGACTTCTCTACACCTGTCATATTACATTTGCAATGAGGTTATTAAACTTTGAACATCTTCCACCTAAATCTATGCAGCATTGACAATTACAAAAGCCACATAGCACTTTTGTATGTTTTGTTTTTAGTGTTTTTCCTCCCCCACATGCTTGCGCAGTCTTGCTCATTGCATTGCACAATATTTGGCATGATCTTCCCTTGCAAACATAATGCGCAGGTTTAGATTTATAGCTGCCAATGAACAAGCTCCAAAATGCCTTCATGTTTTCTAGCGTGATACATGTTGTTGGTCTAAAATTCCAATTGCATTTTCTTATCAAAATCTTGTCTGCATCCTCTAGCGTCTGGCCTCCATTTTCTTTGGTTAGCGCACGCTTCCTAGCTGCATCCTCCAAAATCTACGTAGACATTTCTCTAATGCCTTTCTCTCCTACGTTGGCTTCTGGCTTCTAGCGTGCATGGTGAAAAGAGGGGAATTTGCAATGGTTAATATTTTGAACAGCCCCAAAGGATATGGTGGGCACTCCATG
Source organism: Thuja plicata (assembly GCA_018584345.1). NCBI lineage: Eukaryota > Viridiplantae > Streptophyta > Pinopsida > Cupressales > Cupressaceae > Thuja > Thuja plicata. The sequence goes on from MU224536.1 coordinate 610,334, forward strand.
CACTCAGCGCAATGATATCTGCAATCGACACAACATTTACCTTTTGTATTTCATTTGTTTGAAATTTTGAACGCTCCTGCCCTTTCTAGGCATGTTGCGCGAGCTCATTTTCATATGCATGTTGCATTAATTTAATGGTTTCATTCCATAAAAATGCGGAGGGTCTTCAACTCATTGCCACGTGTTGGTTAATAGTTTGTCCTCTCTTAATATCTTCAATCTTTGACTCTCTATACCCCAAGGTGAGAGAACAAAAGGATGTCCACCAACAAATGGGTTAGTGTATGTCTTCTATCACTACCCTCTAAATTGACAGGTACAACTCCCTGATTGTATATGATATTCAATGAATTTGTCTTTATACTGATCACCAGGTCATCTCTTGTGTGATTTAACCAAATTGCTTGTAGACACAAATAATTCAGGCAAGGATAATGTGGAGATAATCTACAACCTTCAATAGAATGCTAATTATAGATCATCAGAAAGACTACCTTCTAACTAAACCTATCTATTCTAAGAATGCATATTCTACTAATGAGAAC